>BLKR01001841.1:0-157099 GCA_011170035.1 Teleogryllus occipitalis | reverse complement strand
GCCAACTACTTACGTCATTAAATATATGAATAATGAATCATAATAATATATTTATTAATTATGTATAAAATAGATTAGTGTGAATTTTAAATTAATGATTCGAATTAGCCTTTTTTGTTTCTTGTTAATACAGTTTTCAACAAACTTCAATTTTTTTTCTCGGCCCTCTGGCACTCGGCGACTGGTGGGGGAGCAGTGCATTTCTCAGTCCCCCTGTTTTCACGACACCTCAAGTGCCCTTTTAGTCAGCCCATTAAAACTCCCCCTCTGCCGCCAACTACTTACGTCATTAAATATATGAATAATGAATCATAATAATATATTTATTAATTATGTATAAAATAGATTAGTGTGAATTTTAAATTAATGATTCGAATTAGCCTTTTTTGTTTCTTGTTAATACAGTTTTCAACAAACTTCAATTTTTTTTCTCGGCCCTCTGGCACTCGGCGACTGGTGGGGGGAGCAGTGCATTTCTCAGTCCCCCGGTTTTCACGACACCTCAAGTGCCCTTTTAGTCAGCCCATTAAAACTCCCCCTCTGCCGCCAACTACTTGCGTCATTTCGATCGACTCTTCTCCCCACTTTACGCCCCTCCGTCCTTCTGTGACTTTCAATTATCCTTCCTCAACTCTCCCTTGCGCGCTACCACGTCCTCCAATGTAACATCTTCTTCCCGTTTTTACTTTGCTCCACCGGTGTGTTCATATTATGGCCACGGTAAACGTAGTACAAGTGCAATGTATATCTTATATTTCATAACATAATATTGTAATATATACAAATTATTAATATTGTAATATAATTTATTATAATGGGTTCGATTCCCGGTCCAGGCAAAACTATAGTTTAGCTTTCCTTTAAAATCGTCCCAGTTTCTGTAGCTGTGTGACTAAGAAAAGCTCAAGCAGGTGAATTTTGCTAGTTACGGTGAAGATAATACGTCATGATCACTTCATGTCACTCTTACCCCCAAGCACGGGAATTGAACTAGCCCTAGGCAAGGGGGACACAGGTAGCTGGCCGGCGAAGTCCAACTATCGATCCAATAACGCCAAATACATACATACATACATACATACATAATATAATATATTACATTATATAATACAGTAAACGTAGTACAGTGTATATACCGTGGCGCAGCTCCGAGTTAAATGCCCTACGTAGTGGTGAGCGACTTCAGCGATCCGCGCGATGACAAAGCAACACTACGCCTCCTTTCTGTTCGTAATACACCAACGTTCTGCTAAATGTCACCAAAAAGGAAATGTTTATTTACTTTAATTTCTTCATGAATATAACAATAGAAATCAAGTGAAGTAGACATTTTGAATATTTTTAAAGGATAGAAATGATTGAAATGTAATGAGTGGTATGTAATTAAAATGCATACTGTAATCTTGAAGAATTGTCTACATTTTTCGTCAAATTAGACGAAACTACTACATTTTCCAAAAATCGAAAATAAAATTATTTAAAGATTCGCCTTTAGGGACCATATTTCATTAAGGAACAAAATCTCTTTAGAAGCACCTTTGTAATGGCGAGAAAGTAAAAAATGTAATAGATAATTTTTGATAAAACATAATATTCTCAGTATAAACGTAACTGAAAAGAAAAGTAAACCATTATGTTAGTTGAGACGTTTTGTAAATAATTAATTTTTCAACATTTTTCTGAAAAATAATTTCATTTTGAGAAATTTGTTGAATAATGATTTTGTTGTGTGATGATTTTGTTGATGTTGATAGAGTTTAATGCTGAAGTATTTGTTTTGCATTGTTGCTGTGGAAACGATTAGTATCAATTATTGAGATACATAGTTTCAATGTTACAAAGCACGTTATACGCCGCTTATAGATCAGAAAATTCAGTTTGTCAATTTTTTCTTCACTTTTTTACATTGACGTACTTGCAAATTTAATCTGCCTAGTGTCATAGGGGGTAAGGAGTTCTTTTATATTTGCCTTTTCTTAGCATTTGTGCCTTTACTTTCAGGGCCCTCTGTGCAAGGTCCATAAAATATCTGCTAGCGTTTTGGGGATTTTGGAGACTAAAGCGTGCCAAACCATGTGTCATGCGCAAATAGTTCTAATTTGAAAAGTTGGATGAATGCAACTCAGGGTCGCCCTAAGTAGGACACAGCCGGATAAAAAAAGTGTGTGCTGGTATCTGAACCCGGTTATCTCAGGCTAGCAAACGTACATTCTAACCATTATACTATCAAGACCCTTCATACGATTATTTATTATTCATCAAATCGTAAGGGCGATAAATTGTTACATAATTGTAACATGTTTACAATTAGTTTTGCAGCAGTCAAGTGGGTCGGCGTCGTGGGACAGGCTTTGAGGCAGGTGTGTTGACATCTGGGAGCGTGGGTTTGAAACCCGTGTAAGGCACGTTTTCAGCAGTCTGTGGCGTGGGGTGCACTCGCAGTCCCTTATGTATCACCTGCCCTAATGCTGCCATTCACTCTATGGCCTGATCGGTAACTCTGTGTGGGCGTTTTCTGCGCTAAATGCCTGAGCAATTAGGAACAAGATTCCAACACCGAGAATAATGAGAGAAGTTCCGAAATTGCGCTAAGGACTACCATGTGTTTATATGTAATGGTTCAGCACAGAGATGGATCACTCGAGGCCCTAGTGGACGATGGGCAAAGCCGATGCCATTAAATCAACTCATGAGTGAGGGAAACTATTTAATTATAGAAAGTCTGTGCAATTTTGAAGCACCACTAGTTTCAGCTTTTGTAAACATTTTCCGCTGCTCTGTACACATCATGAAGAGCATATCATTACGATGTCTTGACCCCTTAAACTTGAATATTTTGGCTTATTAACTAGTGCTGCTACAACAGCACATACT
The DNA here is from genome assembly GCA_011170035.1 of Teleogryllus occipitalis. NCBI lineage: Eukaryota > Metazoa > Arthropoda > Insecta > Orthoptera > Gryllidae > Teleogryllus > Teleogryllus occipitalis. The sequence goes on along the minus strand of BLKR01001841.1, from coordinate 154,225 downwards.
TTCTAGCATTATTTGTAACGGCTACGCAATATTGTAATATTACTTGAACCTGAACATGCGGTTCTAACCTGCAAACATTTTTTTCCGCGCCAAGATTCAAACCCAAGCTCCCAGAATTAACACATCAAGCCAAATCGTCACACATTGTCAGTCGCACATCCAAACACAATCTTGCCGATGCCTTAAAAAGTTGATCTTTTGCATTTGCTATGTCAAAAAATCAATGATTTTCTACTACATTATTTCAGTTTTAATTTAAATAACATATTTCAGTAAAGAAAAAATATTTATCTATCGAAGAAAAAAGTACATAGAAACAATTTTGAGCCGTTTTTGAGAAAATACGTTTAAAAATTGCCTATATTTTACAAAATTACGCAAAAAGTACTCATGTTTTCGAAAAATTACATATGAACGTATTTTAATATTTGTCTTTGAACAACGAATTTCTTTCGTTATGGAAAAATCTCTATCTTAAATAAAGACCCAACAAAAATGAATTTCGACTTCACAACGAGTTAGAGGGAATTTACTCCATAAAGAAAATGGATTTATTATCTTTTTCGGCACCATTGCCCCAGAATACGAGCTCTTCTATAACAAAATCTCCCTTTTCTGTCGCAGGATAGAATACATTCGCTTTACTACGTATGTACAAACGAGAAAGTAAAAATTCACAATTACAACACTGAAGCAGTAATGAATTGATGTTTTGGTTGGTGAGATGTACCAAATAATATCGAGACAATACATGACACACTGCGTTATAACGCGAGACATTTGAAGGTAGTGTCCCTCATGGTCCGACCATTCTGAGTGATCGTAACCATTACAAGTACAAGTACAACCATTACTAGTACAAGTACGAAGTGTATAAATTTGAATAATTTTTACTTTACGTACGATTATGTTTACTTACGTTTCGCAGAGTGATTCAAAGGGTTTGGTATATATATTGAAATTCGAATATGTCACTGAGTTTCAGGTCACTAGGTTTGCTAGTGAGCAGTGGTCTCCCATTAGTAGCACGAGAAATATTCAATGTGTCCAGTATTGCCTCTATGGTGCAGTAAACCCTTGTTAGCACGACCTCGCTTAACACGAACAAAACTTTGGTTCTGGCAAGGGATAACATAATACAAACATTTATAATACTCGGATAACACGATTTTTTACAACACGCACTCCGATTATTGTGGTCTCTTGGAATTCGTGTAAATGAGCGTTTGCTGTATTCGGGTTCACCAACTTCGCAATAGCGGTGGCGCCAGCGCAGGCCGCGCAACAGGCGGTGAGGGCGGGCAGTTGCGCGGATTGCCGTGCCTCCGTCGTCGCCGCCAGTCGTTAATTAGGCGCTGGGGTTTTAGTGCGTGTCGTTGGTGCGGCTTTACGGCCGTCGCGTTGGGCGGAGTCTGGACGGAGCTGTGCGGGGCGGAGCAGTGCGGGGTTGGGCGGGGCGGGGCGGGGAGGGGGGAGGGGCGGGGCTGGGCGGGGCGGGGAAGAGGGGTGGGGCTCGTGGGACGGGGCGGGGCGGGGCGGACTGGGCTGGGCGGGGCGGGGCGGGGCGAGGCGAGGCGGAGCGAGGAGAAGCGGGGCGGCGCGGGGCGAAGCGGAGTCTGGGAGAACGGGGAGGGGCGAGGTGAGACGAAGTGGGGCGGGGCGGGCTGGGCGTTGTAGGGTGGGGCGGGGCGGGCCGGAGGGGCGGAGCGGGGCGGGGCGAGGCGGAGCGGGCGGGGCGAGGCGGGGAGGACGGGGCGGGTCGAGGCGGGGCAGGGCGGAGCGGGGAGGGGCTAAGCGAAGTGAGGTGGAGCGAGGTGGGACGGGGCGAGGCGAAGCGTGGCGGGGCGGGGCTAAGCGAAGCGAGGCGGGGGCGAGGCGAAGCGGGGCGGGGCGGGGCGGGGCTAAGCGAAGCGAGGCGAAGCGCGGCGGGGCGGGATGGGGCGGTGCGTGGCGCGGCGGGGCGGTGCGGTGCGGGGCGGGGCGGGGCGGGGCGGGGCGGGGCGGAGTGGGGAGGACGAGGCGGGGCGCGAAGAGGTGGAGCGGGGCGAAACGGGGCAGAGCGCGGTGCGCGACACCCGCCACCAGCCACCGCTCGGATCGTCACCGCTGGCTCTCGCTGTGCCTCGTTGAGACTTCCGGATCACTTAACTTGCTTCTCCCCCCTCTTTGCGGAGGACATTTCTGAATTTTGTAATTGAAGGGGCTGGGAGCAGAGGGTTATATGCCACATTACACAGATGTATAAAAATAAAAGGGGCTGTGACGTACCCACATTTTTATCGTATAAATTTGACCGACTCCGTCTCGATATCCCTCATAGATATTATTTACTCACAATTTCTCAGAACATGAATTAGTATTTTGGAATGTCTGCATACGGATAACATTGGATGATTATGTGAAAAGAATTATCATTAATCGTTAAATGAACTTCCTTTAACTTGGTAAAAACAAATACCGAACTGAGTTTCTATGTTGAACAAATAAAATTATATTATTTAATTGTCAATATGATTAGTAAAAATTGAATAACAGAACAAGAAATTAAATTCCACAACATCGAATTTTCCACCCATTAAAGGCCTTTATATTTTTTCTTTCTAATAATAAAACACCGTTTTCAAGTTTATGAAACTAAAGCATGCATGGCTTATCTTTTTCTTATTGGCTGTTTCCTTTTCCCATATCACGCAAACTTCTTCCTCGCATCATCACGGTTTCTGCTCCAATTTCACTTGTGGAAGTTACTTTGAGATTCCACACGTTTAACTGTATCAATTCCTTTCACAAATACCACACACTATGAAAATCCTTTTACTGTAAAAATATTTGTCAGTACAACATACAGCCAAAATGCCCTCTGTCGAAATTTTCATTCCTTAGATAAAGCCTGCTATATGCATCCATTTATCGAAGAGACCAATGTCCAATTAGTTTGCACACACTTCACCAACGAAACATACACAGGTCACAACCCGATATAAATAATACTCAATTTAAAAAAATATAATATGATATATTACAGTACAAATGTCTAGGACATTAGGGGGGTCGAAGATAATCACATTTTGCCAAAGAACATGTGGTCGGAATCTCGATGTTTACAGCATTTTCCCTCTTTTGTAATCAACTCATCTAGCGCCGGTGTTTCGCAGGCGGCCGATTTCTCTTTGACTGACACAGAAACTGTATCGCCAAACAACAGTGCTTGATGTGTCTAGGATAAAATATCACTTGCGTAAATTCATTATAAGATATTTCACTCATCATGCTCATTGGCAAAAAGTTATTTTTCAACCCCATAAATGATAGAGATTGTTGTAATATTTACACTGAGACAACCTAAATTGAGATATACACCTAAAAGACCATCCTCCTTCCAGTACTGTTAATTGCGGACAATATTTGATAGAGGACTGCACTAAAGTTTGTTATTTATTCTATATCGTGAAAGAAAGGGTATGTGGTACATTTAGCGTTAGAACTCAATTTCAGTATGAAGTGAAATTGAAAACATGTTAAGGAATTCTTCCTCCCGTTGTCCTTGTTTTTTCCTTCTTCAAAAACTTCATTTTTGATGCAATTTGATTTATTTTTCACCAAAGAACAGTAAAAACTCTACGCGACTTATGGGCGAGAAGCTTATAAATACTTGGTTGATGTGACCAAACAAGCGCGATTAGCAAAACTAAAAAGTTTCTCTCAACAGTAAGAGAAAACGTTTTTGCTATAATAAATGAACCACAGATTTGTTTGTTTAATTTTTAAAACAAATTTCAAACCATACAATCTTCTTTAACCCTACTATAAGTAGCGAAATGGGAGTTCAACAAAGTCTGCACATAGTGAAGCTATATTAATATCCAGAAGAAAAACAAGGGCATTTCAACATTTCCTCAGTGGATAAAAGGAAACTGGAAGAAAAATCTTTTCAAAAGTGAGATTTTTCTCTTTTTTATTGTTTGTGGTTAATCAGCTATTTCAACTTTATATTTTCTTTCCCTTCTCCCAAGTATGGAAATAAGGCTAAGTAAAATGGCTAGAAATTCTTTCTCTAAAGGGGTTTCCCTAGCATTCGTGCAGTTTCATGTAATTTCTGTGCTCCAGGATGTATTTTTTGGGTAAAGAGGTACATTATCCTTTTATTTTTAATGTATTACCTGTTAACAATGATATAAAATTAAATTACGTAATTTAAAATTTCGAATTTTTAAAAAACTTATATATTTAATATTTTATGCATAATTATCTCCATCAATTTGATTACAAATTTAATTAAATACTTGTGAATGATAGTGTATTAAGAAAATTTACTAGAGTATTGAAGATCGCTTTTATAATTATTAACCCATTAACACCCAAATTAATTTTGTGTGCATAACGCTCGTCGATTGTCGTCGGGTCGTTCGCTCTCATTGTTGGAGCTCTCTGGTAGTATATTTTTGCCAATTTTAGTACTAATCCATTGTTGTGTTGCTAAATTATACTACTAGAATACTCTAAAACGCAAACAGCTGGTTCCATAAGCATGAATTCTGAGAATAAATGTTAAAAAAAATAATTACAATAAATAATAATAACAAAATACTAATAAAATATTCATAATAATAGTAATATGATAACAGAACAATTCAATAAGTACAGGCATAAATTAAGAAAAATGAAATGGACCTAGGAGACTGTTTTCTATAGATTGAATTATTCTTAATGAGTTTTGAAGTGATACATTTTATTTACTAAAGCATTGCTTATTACGTTTAGGAGTGAATTGAGAATTTTAATTTGGAAGTATAAAAGTTCTGAACCTGATGTATTGCCCTGGCAATATATTTCTCGTCATATCATAAAAATGTAATTAGCCGAAGACAATACAGTCCGTATCAATTTTGTCTTATTGTATCAGTTACTGAAACGGATATATAGGTCGATTAGTGTCACACACAAAGGTGCACATGTGTGGTAAACGCTTATGACCATACCTTCCGGTTTCTGCAGTCGCACGCAGAAAGTGCACGGTTCCAGCTCCTTTAGATAACACATTGAATATGACTTAGAAATAAAATGTCTGTACGAAGCTTGAATAATGCGCTGAGGTCCCCTCGCGGGAAACATATATTCACAATTGCAGTCAGATACGTCAGTCACACTTTGGTCTTGTCTGGGGATCGATCAGTTGTGAAGAAGTTGCTAACACCCTCAGTTAATACTCTCACAATTTTCTTCCAATAAACATTTATAATTTTCTTGTTTTAGATATATTTTGAAATCCTCATTTTGTGCTTTTGCTTTATATATTTTTAGAATAATGTTATTTGTAACATGGTTGAGTCTCCCTATTTTTAATTTTTAATCTCAAGCTATTTCCTAACATTTTCGTAATTCACAGTACTAGAAATCTGACGAAAGCCATGACCGCTGTGTTACGGCTCAGAAGGCTAAGGAATGCTGCACAAGTCCCTTATTTTTAATATGGATATTTTTATAAATGTTTTTTTAATTCCTTCCATATTTTTATTACATTTATTGAACTCAAGAGCTCATACCAAATAATAAGATATTTACATTTTGTCGAGTTTTATTTCCAGTTTTTTAAACTTTTGTTGAGTATTTTTATATTGTAAAAATGTTATACTTGATATTTGATAATTTGCTATTGATTCTAAGGATACATTTTCTTAATCTATTTATTTTCTTCCATAATTTCATTGTAGACACACTTCTTTCTTTAGTTTTACATTGCTTCTATTCTACAATTTGTCAGAAAAAACATTAAATTCTTCCTACTCCACTGTACCGTTTGGTTGGTTAAATTGTTCTGTAAATGTTTCTTCTGCTACCGTAAAAGACAAAATAATGAGACAGCCGATGCGTCCAGGAGCGTATAATTTGCTTTAATATATCTTTTTGCCTAAACGGAAGACACATATTTGACACCTGGTACTAGACTTATACATTCACTTGTCTGCAAAGAATTCTATTATTCGTACTATAATATTAGTTAATTAATTGCTGAAATTGCTGATTTAATGTTGAAAATGGCGAGTAAATGTTCAGTAAATAGAAAAGCAGATATAAATATTAATAAAGAAAAGGTACCCATTGTCACACATTTTATACATAAATGTATATTTATGTAATTTATAAAGAGTAATTTAAAATAATATTAGGTAATATTATTGTATAAATAAATATAAATTGTAAATAAATATAAATGAGATATAAATATTATTTTATATAAATAATGGTGTGAGCTATTCTGTCTACTTTTCCACCTGACAACACCCAAACATTTAAAACAATACATAACATACAGGGCGAAATGACAAAAATACGTTTAGCATTAGGAGAAAGGGTTTCTCATAAGTGCAACAGGAATGAAAAGGAGGGAGCAGGGGGTTCATAGAAAAGGAACATTCTCACAGCAATATTGTGAATGTATATTTATGAAATTCAAATTAGAAATGAATTTAAAATTAATCATATAGTTTTCATAACATGCATTTACAATTGCATGCTTTAAGATTCATAACCCAAATATGGTGAATTTATCTTTGTGCAACTCAACATGTGAGGAGTATGAGAGGATTTGAAATAAAGCGTTTAACTTTGAAGTTAGTAAGTACTGCTATATGTGTTACAAAAAAAAGAATTTCGAGAATGCTAAAATAATGATATACATATTTTTGATATCCGTATCAAAAACTTGAAGTGAATAACCAAAAATATAGAGAGAGGGATATTCATTATATAGGATATTCAAATATATATAGGATATTATATATAGGATATTATATATAGGATATTCAAATATATATAGGATATATATATAGGATAATATAGGATATTCAAATATATAAATATATATATTATAGGGATATTCAAATATAGAGAGAGGGATATAAATTACTTGGCGCCACCAAGTAATTTTCTCGGGAGTGAGGTGGGAGAACATGTGTAGGTCTCACTGGTTTCATTTTTTCTTGTAGTTTTCTTGTAGAAAATAATTTGTATTAACAGAAGCCTATTGTTTACTGTATTGCCTATTCTATCAAATGTTATTTGTAATGAAACTTGTTTATTGCTATTTGAAATTCAAATTGTTTTCTTGAAGAGAATTTTCCACTTAAGTTAAATTTTCCATTGAATGCTGAATGCAAGAGTAATTTTATTTGTCTTATAGTTAATAATTATAACGTTAACAATTGATATATTTAATGACTTTCGTTAATATAGAAAATAAGTAAAAGCTATAAATTTGAATGTGTAACATTGGCTTCTGAGATGAGTGAAGGCACATGACACCCCCTCTACAGTGCGCCACTATGTTCTATAATTATGTGCGAAATGAATGGTTAAATTGCAATAGTATTCTGACTTTTCATTAAAATACACTACAATATTAATTTTTCTTATAATGATCAGAAGAAATAATGTTGGAGTGTCGAATTTAGCAAAAGTTCAGAATACTATTACAATTAACTGTGATAACAGATGTTAATATATTTCTTTAAGTAAATGGTTAAAAATATTTAATTAGACAATTCTAAATGAAAATACAAATTTTACAATCCTATTGTTTGCGGATGGTCAGATAATGAAAGGAAGATAGTTTCCAAGAAGCAATATAAACGCTGAAAGATATAGCTAATAAATAAAATATGGAAAAAGCAAAGACCCTTACATTCAAAGTATTTTAACCATTGAGAATAAAAATATTCGTTGGTAATAATATAATATAATAGGTTAACACTTTTAATTACCTAAGCAGTAATGTAACATACATAATCTATTGGTCCTACAAAAGGGCACAGACTTGCTTATAGATTTTATTTCCTCTTCTTTTGAAGAGGCTCTGGCTAGCTTGAATGAATGAACAATGTAATTCAAATATTCACAAATGAAATACAACTTCAAATAATCTGTGTGATTTCATGGGGGGAGTCTTCAATAATAGGGAAAAAAGTAATAACAGGGATGATCTGATTCGTAAATTATTGCAGGATATATAACTGTGTTCAAAGTAAAGAATGCTATTGAAAATAATAAGACTTCGATTAAAATTCAACATGAGATTAATCACTTCTGTGTTCTGGTTTTTGGATGTAAGTAGTTTAAAGTGGCTACGCGGTAAAGAACTAATGGCCTGATCCTCGCTTCTAAGTTAAGTCATTTACTAGGGAGCGGATTTCTATGATTATGCATCTTTTTGTCCGTTGCTTCAGTGCTGAGTGAAATTTCAAGACATTTGAGGTCGATGCTATGTAGATTAATTTGCTAGAGCATACTTGTGCATATTTGATCGAATTTTCCCGTTGGGACTTATTCGTATAATTATAGGGGCACATTTTAAAAATGTTGTTAAAATAAAGACTTATCTCTGAAACGTTTATTTTTTCATAGACAATATTTATTCGTGAGCGTTCATTAATTAGAAAGAGCTTGTCACAGATTGTGTTGTTTTTCTTTTCTTCATATAATATCATAATATTTCAGTATTAGAATACTATTGCAACACTATATAGATCAGTATTAGATATACAATTGCAATTTAACAATTCATTTCGCATATAATTATAGAACATAGTGGCGCACTGTAGGGGGGTGTCATGTGCCTTCACTCTTCTCAGAAGCCAATGTTACATATTCAAATTTATAGCTTTTACTTATTTTCTATATTAACGAAAGTCATTAAATATATCAATTGTTGACGTTATGATTATTAACTATAAAACAAATAAAATTACTCTTGCATTAAGCATTCATTGGGAAATTTAACTTAAGTGGAAAATTCTCTTCAAGAAAACAATTTGAATTTCAAATAGCAATAAACAAGTTTCATTACAAATAACATTTGATAGAATAGGCAATACAGTAAACAATAGGCTTCTGTTAATACAAATTATTTTCTACAAGAAAACTACAAGAAAAAATGAAACCAGTGAGACCTACACATGTTCTCCCACCTCAATCCCGAGAAAATTACTTGGTGGCGCCTTTGTGAATATCCTTCCCTTTATATTATCCACTTCTAGTTTATGATACGAATAATTCAAAAATATGTATGCATTATTTTAGCATTCTCGAAATTCTTTTTTTTTGTAACACATGTGGCATTACTTACTAACTTCAAAGTTAAACGCTTTATTCCAATCATCCCATGCTCCTCACATGCTGATGCATGAATCATATTGTAAACACTGTATGATTAATTTTAAATTCATTTCTAATTTGAATTTCATAAATATACATTCACAATATTGCTGTGAGAATGTTCCTTTTCTGTCAACCTCCTGCTCCCTCCTTTTCACTCCTGTCATACTTATGAGAAACACTTTCTCCTAATGGTAAACGTATTTTTGTCATTTCGCCCAGTATGTTATGTATTGTTTTAAATGTTTGCGTGTTGTCAGGTGGAAAAGTAGACCCAATGGCTCAGACCATTATTTATATAAAATAATAGTTATATATAATTTATATTTATTTATATAATAATATTATGTAATATTATTTTATATTACTAATTATAAATTACATAAATTTATATTTATGTATAAAATTTGTGTCAATGAGTACCCTTTTCTTAATTAATACTTGAATCCTCTTTTCTGTGTACTGAACATTTACTCCCCATTTTGAACTTTAACTTACAGCAATTAATTAAGTGACCAATATTATAGTAAGAATGATAGAATTCTTTGCAGACACGTGAGTGGATAAACCTAGTACCAGGTGTCAAATATGTGTCTTCCGTTTAGGCGAAAAGATATATTATAGCAAATTACACGCTCCTGGACGCATCGGCTGTCTCATTATTTTGTCTTTTCCGGCAGCAGAAGAAACATTTACAGAACAATTTAACCAACCAAACGGGACAGTGAAGCAGGAAGAATCCAATGTTTGTTCTGACAATAAAATGTAGAATAGAAGCAATGTAAAACTAAAGAAAGAAATGTGTTACAATGAATTTATGGAAATAAAAATAGATTAAGAAAATGTATCCTTAGAATCAATAGCAAATTAGCAAATATCAAGTATAGCAATTTTACAATATAAAAATACCCAACAAGTGTTTAAAAAAGCTGGAAATAAAACTCGACAAAATGTAAATATCTTATTATTTGGTATAAGCTCGTTAGTTCAATAAATGTAATAAAAATATGGAAGGAATTATAAAAACATTTAGAAAAATATCTATATTAAAAATAAGGGACTTGTGCAGCATTCCTTAGCCTTCTGAACCATGACACAGGGGTCATGGCTTTCGTCAGATTTCTAGTACTGTGAATTACGAAAATGTTAGGAAATGGCTTGAGATCAATAATTAAAAATAGGAGACTCAACCAAGTCATAAATAACTTCTTCTGGGTCGATCCCCAGACAAAAACAAAGAGTGACATATCTTTCTGCAATTTTGAATATATCTGTTCAAGCTTCATACAGATATTTCATTTCTAAGTCATATTCCATATCTTATCTAAAGGAGCTGGAACCGTGCACTTTCTGCGCGCGACTGCAGAAACCGGAAAGTAAGGTCATAAGCGTTTACCACATACGTGAACCATTGCGTGTGATCCTAATCGCACTACATATCCGTTTCAGTAACTGATACATTAAGACAAAATGCATAAGGACTATATTATCTTCAGATAATTACATTTTTATGATACGAAGACAAATATATTGCCGGAGATAAATAATCAGGTTGAGTAACTTTTACATTTCCAAATTTAAAAAAATTCAATTCGCTCCCAAACTGAATTAGCAAAGTTTAAGTAAATAAAATATATTACTTCAAAACTCATTAAGAAGAATTTTATATAATATTGCGAAGCCGTTACAAATAATGCGAGAAGGTATGTTCTGTTGTAGTCCCACTAGTTTAATACATCAGTCACGTCGTTTATATTTACAATAAGGCCTTTTTAAATATATTTCTGCATTTGTGAGTACAGAATATTGAAATAAATTTTGATGAAGTTAAAAACAAAAACATCACAATTGGTTTGAGAAAAGAGCTCATAACTGTCCATTTTCAAAAAATCTCAAACCACATTTTCTAAAATCGCCAACCTATTTTTTCCCCTTTAAACATTTGATATTGATTGAGCTAAATGGAATGAATGACATGGCATACGCAATTTTGATGTATTCTTTTGATTTTCAAATATTACACAAATGTATTATTTTTAATATCTACAACGTCGTTAATATTTGCTTTACGGTCATATTGATATATTATTACATTTGCGTCTAAAGTGATTCAAATTATTTCTCATGAAGTTTATCGAAACTAATTTTTTTCAGTGAAAATAATATCAAAATAGCGTAATTTCAGGAACGCTCAAAGACTTTTTCTTAAGAGCTGCTCAATTTTTTCAATGAAATTAGCGTATAAGACTGTGATTTTCTCTTCTATAATATCTTTTAAGTCATATTTCTACCCTGTTTTTAGGGAACCGGTCTATAGAAAAACTGAACTTTTCGAATGCTATTTTCGGTAACATAAAGTGAGCATGATGAATGAAATGGAAGATGTAAACACGTTAAATACACATAAATCTTATTAAAATGTGTGAATGGTGTACAAATGAGTGTGAATGAGAAATTTGGCATAAAACAATTACGAGCTATTACTATTTGAGCCTGAGAGCAACATTAAAATTAAATATTATTGAATTCCTAGAAGAATATGGATGTGAAATATACATACAAATCATTCCCATGAAATCTACAACAATCTCGCGGAGAACATTCCAACAATTACCAGAAATGTTTTATTCATAAAATTTATTTATTCTCACTAATTTATTGATTAATGGTATTTAAATAAAACATGGAATACACAAGACAGGACACCTTTTTTATAGGTAAACATAAGTTTATAGTTTAGGATAGATTGTGTTTAATATTCATAAAATGATGTCAAGCTACACTTGAACGTACCACATACTTCAAAACTCCCAAAAATGAAATTATTGTTCTAAACATGTTCATTAAAACATATTCCTTTGGAAGTAATAACCACTGTTGAAGTTAGTGCGGCCGTCAGAATGATTACCAGAATTTGAAAAAGAGTATTTTTCTTCATGTCTTACAGTATTTGTCTTCATGTGTTTAATAACTTGGAGAAAACGAATCTGAAAAGGTATAATTTTGTTTGAATAAAATAATGCCTTCCTACTCATTAGGCTCCAAGCTATGTATACTAAAGTGAGTATTTTTGAGTTACTTTGACAAATATCTCTTCAAATTCTTTCCATTACACTTTTGAAGTGCCATGAAACAAAATTCAATGAATTAAATTAAGAATATCTACAAAAACTGCCGAGGCAAAATGACGACAAGTGTTATTAGCTACTGAGTACTTTGATTATGATATTTTAAATAATTCCAGTCGTTATATCTTCAATTAGAAATTGAAAATATTTATGGTATTAATTGCGTCGTTCCTAACGCTGTAATTTAAGGTTTATTCTCAACGAGATTGTTGAGTAACCTTGTCCCTCATTTAAACCACGCATTGTTAACTTACCACATGGTGGAAAATATCTTTTGAATAACGATTTAAACATCAGTACTTAATCAAATAGAACAAACAGAACAAAAATATTCAGTGGTTCCTGAATGGCATCCACGCAAGTGCCTCCTGGAAAGCATTCCCAATGAAAAGAGGCAGCGTCTGGCAAGAGCCCCGCACAGAGCATGGAACAGGTGCGCCTTGTTGCAGGGACTACACCTACGGCTACCCGTCGTACGGATCCCCCGGCTATGAGTACCAGGACGACAGGTGGGGCTAGGGCCGGCCGCGGCAGCCGTAGTGGCACTTGTGTGTCTCTGTCACTGTCTGCTTGCTCCGTTCTGTCTGACTGGCGTCTCTGTCTCTGTGTCTGTGTGTACATACTTCCGTCCCCTCCCACGCCGTAGGAGCAGAGAGCCCTGGCTGGCTAGGGCTCGCGCGCCGTAGGCTGCTGTGGTGTCCCTGATGACTTGCGAGCGGCGGTGGGCGCCTCAAGGACAAGCGCTGCCTCTGCCCTCACCCTTTAGCCCTTAGCCCTCTCTTCAATCCGCCCAACCCTCCAGCCCTTGCGTTCCCCCTTACAGTTCCATTAAAACGGAAAGTTCTTTCCAGGGCACGAGCTGAAAAGAGGGGGACACTCTTAACCAATCGGGAGTACCAATACTTGTACAAAAAAAATTAAGCAATAACGATGCTCACGATTTAATAGGAGTGCCCCCCGCTCCTGTTAGCTCGTGATCTTGAAGGGACTCTCTGTTTTAATCGGAGTTTACACATCTGTTGTGTTCCAAGGAGTGAACTCAGAGGTTGGCACTTGGGCCATTAGGCTACGGAGTGCTGCGGACCGGCTTATCCGGCTTTCAGCCTGTGCCACGGAAGGGGGTGAGGATAAAAGCCTTAAGGCCCCAGTGTCCACCCCGGAGTTTGTCCCTTGGGTAGAACAGACGCGTAAGCGGGTGACTGCGAGCACCAATTATCGTCCTTTGCGTCCACCACCCTCCGGCTCTTGCCTGCCCTTCCCAGAGGAACTCCAACCGATCTCTTCGCCCTCTCCCAATCCTCAACCCACCATCCCCAACTCCAACCCCAAACCTGATCTATCTCATGGAAAATCCTTCGCCCCTCTGCTCTCTGTCCCTTCTACCCTCGATTCATCTCCCTTCTGCCGTCGTCCTTCCTTTTCACTCTCCAAGCCCCTCAGTTCCTTCCGACTCCAGATTCATCTTCTCTGCCCCCGATCCGTCGTCTGACCACCTCAGAGGAACGTCAACCCATCCTGCATTGTCTCTTTCGCCCTTGAAACTCTCCGCCTTCTCACAAACCCTTGCCACCGCCTCTCCGCCCTGAGCCTCACAGTAGGCACCGCTCCCCCATAGCGCGCACGCACTAGAGGGCTCTGGGTGTGGAAGGACTAGCAGCAACTTCCCTTGTCTGGTCACCTCCCCTGATCACCCTCACGTATTGATACCTTATCTGATGTCACTTCTTCTTTGCGTCTGTCGTATCTCGAATACACACCAATTCTTACATATAAACACGATTGATGTAGAAATTTTCCAAAGTCCTTTAGAATAATGGATTGAATCAACAAAAACGGTTGCCAAAAGATATCAAAACACCGGTGTATAATACATGCAATAAACATCAGAAGTATTTGTTGTTAGTTTCACGATTCTTTCAACTGACTCAAGTATTCGCTTTACACGAATCTTTTTTTAACAAAGTAAATAAATTGATGAACAAGATTGATGGGCTCTAGTATTCACTTGCTATAAGAGTTTGATGATCTTTATCTTCAAATGTGTCCTCGCCAAAAAGAAGATAACAAAAGATTTGAGTTGTATAAGGTGTAATACAATGCAAATTATAATTTTATTAAAAGAATAAAAAAGTATTCAATTCAAAATTATAGGTCAAATGAACAATATTACATTTGATACAATATAAAGAAATTACCTCTTTTACTTGGCGTAGTTAGTATGCAATTTCTAAAGGTAATTATATCAGTAAATCTTGTCTAAAATGTGTAGTCATTATTCTTTAATTACTTCACTTCTGAGCCGTGTATGCGACGAATCATGTTCAATAGACTCTCCAGACACCAAATAATACAACGAATTGTTCAATAATATTTATTTGTTCTAAACACTAAGATTACATGAAGATACATTTTAAATTATTACATTCTTACTCCTTTCTGTACAATTTGTTTTGATAAAGGTTCATGTAGAAAGAGTTCATTACCAAAACGGTTTTCCTTGGCCTAAGAACTTTTCCAGTACTTTGTATATACATGTTATGTATCACATAGCAATTCTTGGCTGGCAACGATCCTGATTCTTCATTCCATTTACCTTTTCAAACCAACGATCTTTCGCTTTAAATAAAATGTTGTCAGCTATTGGATGTTGTATTACAAAAGTAAATTGTGGTGCATGGACGAGTATCTGCTGATTTGTTGTATTTTGTTCAATGTGTAACTTTTGTCGTAGTTTCTGGCAAGGACGCAGAAGTGTCTAGATGTATCGACGTAGTTCCACGCCTTGTTAATGTTTATTTCTAAAAATGTGTGACTTTCTGGGATTCTTAGATCGTCTTTAATAAAGAAAAATCAACATCGTCATTATGTTCATGTTGAGAGAAACAGAATTTTGACATAAAATGTTCTCTTTGGATGAATGTATTTGTTTTAACTTTTGCAATGAGTAATGATATAGAATTATTTCTTTGTCAAAGATGATCAATCTCAGAAGCAACGATCTACTCCTTCAGAAGGCACCATGCTAATATTAAAATTCTTTGAGATATAATTTTTTTAAAAAAATATTTAATTTTGTGAAAAAAAATAATATTTTTCTGACACGAAAGTTTAATACAATTTCGTACGTTTATTGTTAATATTTTACATTCCATTGTCATTCATGACCATTTTATACATTTTTAATATAAAATGTAGAGTTTTGTTTGAGGAATAGATCAATGTAATATATTACAATTCACAGTTTTGATTGTTGAGGGGACTAAGAGAGTAGGTAAAGTGCTGTTTTGGGCAACGGGCCTTTGGCAGGTGCCGAGGGGTAGTCGGCGCTGAGTGTCGCACGCGTGCTAGTCGCGCACCGGGCGCTGGCACGTGCTCTGTGCTGCTCGCAGGTTCGGCCCGGACGACGAGGACCGGCAGTGGGACAGCGGGGGGCGGTCGGGCTACTTCACGGCACAGAGCTCTCTGGACACGGGCCCGGCGTCGACGCCCGGGGGCGGCGGCGCGCCCGCGGCGGGCGGCGGCGTGGTCGGCGGGGCGGGGGGCGGGTCGGCTGCGGCGGCGGCGCGCGACCGCCGAGAGAACCGCCTCAACGCCCAGCGCTCGGCCCGCGGGCGGCGCTCGCTCAGCTACGAGGACGACCGCTCGGCCGCCGCGGGCGCGCCGCTGCGCCGCCGCGCGGGCCGACACAAGCTGCCGCCCACGCCCGCCGCGCCCAGCCCGCTGCTCTCCGCCACCGGCGCCTACTTCAGCGCCTCGCAGGACTCGTACGCCTACGCGGACGCCTACGCCACGCCCCCCGCCAAGGCCGCCAACGACCCCTACGCGGCCCTCGACGGCTACGGGGACGTCGACGCCTACGCCAAGCAGGCGGTGGCGGACCCCTACGCCAAGCAGGCGGCGGACGCGTACGCCAAGACCAACGTCGACGCCTACGGGAAAACGGCTGTGGACGCCTACGGCAAGCAGGTTGTGGATGCGTACGATAAGACGGCGGTAGATGCCTACGGCAAACAGACAGTAGACGCGTATGGAAAGCCGACGGTAGATGCGTACGGGAAAACGGCTGTAGACGGGTATGGAAAGACGATCGTAGACGGGTACGTAGATGGGTACTCCACCGCCGTGGATGGTTACGGGACAGGAATGGATGGTTACGGGACGACTGTCGACGGTTACGGCAAAACAACCGTCGACGGGTACGGCACGACGGGGACAGTGGACAGTTACGGAAAAACGGGTACCGTCGACGGGTATACAACGGCGGTGGACGGGTATTCCACAGGCGTGGACGGATACACAACAAGTGTGGACGGGTACGGACCTGTGGTGGACGGTTACGGGAATACCGTGGACGGGTACGGCAACACCGGTGTAGCGGACGGGTACCCGGGGTACACAGGAGTCGCGACCACCACCTCCACAGACATCTACAGCATGTACAACACTTCGCAGGAAACGTACACCATGTCGCAGGACGCGTACAGCTCGCAGGATTACAGCACGTCCCAGGACTACGCCACGTCGCAAGACTACAGCTACCGCAAGGATAGTAGCGGCGTGAGCGTGGGTGGTGGCGGCAGCGGCGGCGCGTACAACGAGAACTACAACTACGCGTACAAGAGCACGGACAGCCTGGCGCAGGGGGAGGACGTGTCGTCGCAGCGGTCGCCGGGGAGAGCGCGGGCGGGCCTGACGGCCGGCTCGGCCTCGGACGGCGGCGGCTACTACGACGCCGACGGCGCCTACTACCCGGCGCAGCAGGCGGCCCAGCCGGCCAAGCGCGCCGCCAGCCCGCTGCTCGCGCAGAACACCGACTCGCTGGAGTCGCGCGACGACGAGCTGCGCGACTCCTTCGAGACGGCCAACAGCTCGGCGGCGTCCTCCCAGCGCCGCGCCGCGCACCCGGCGGCCGCCGACTACGAGTACGGCTACGGCAGCGAGTACGCCGAATACGCCGAGTACCAGGAGGTCGGCGTCAGGGACCAAGGCGCGCAGCAGCAGCAGCCGCAGCAGCAGCAGACCGCGCCCGCACCAGCCCCCGCCCCCGCTCCCGCGCCCGCCCCCGCCTCCGGCAAGAGCTCGCTACTCAACGTCGGCAGCATCGTCAACTCCGCCCAGGGAGCCTTCTCCTCCGCCTTCAGCAGCATCAGCAGCATCGGCAGCATGGCGCAGCAGAAGCTGCTCAAGACGCAGCAGGGCACGCAACAACAGAAACAAGCACAGCAGCAACAGCAACAGCAGCAGCAGCAGCAACAGAAGCAGCAGCAGCAGCAACAACAAGCACAAGCCAAGCCGCAACAAGTTCAGCCGCAGCAGACGACGCAGCAACAGCAACAGGCGCAACAAGAGTTGCACAAGAAGCAGGAAGAGCAGTACAATGAGCAACTGCAGCAGCAGCAGCAGCAGGCGGCTGAGGCGGCCGCCGGCGGCAGGGGCAGGAGCAGGGCGGCGGCGAGGGACGGCGCGGGCGTGCGGCGCCAGGACTCGCTGGAGAGCGACCGGGCGTACCTGCGCGGGCAGGCCTCGTTGGACAGCGAGCGCTACTCGCCCGACCGCGAGGACCCCTACCTGCGCCGCCAGGAGTCGCTGGAGGCCGAGCGCGAGCGCTGGCGGGAGGAGGACGAGGAGGGCGTGGAGCTGGACGCCGACGGGTACCCGATTCGCCGCCAAGACTCCTTGGACGAACGCGGGTACCCGCGGCGCCAGGACTCGCTGGAGGAGGAGCGGCGCGGCTACTCGCGCCAGGAGTCGCTGCAGGAGGACGAGGAGTCGCTTCGCGGCGGCCGCGATCGCGGGTACCCGGTCCCGCGCCGCCAGGACTCGCTGCAGGACGAGGAGTCCGCGCGCGCGCGGGCCGGGTACCCGCCGCCGCGCCGGCAGCTGTCGCTGGAGGAGGAGGAGGCGTCCGCGGCGGTGGCTGCTGCGGCAGCGGCGAACAGGCGAGCCTACCTGCGCTCGCAGCCCAGCGTGGAGAGCGCGGGCGAGGGGGCGGGGCTGGCGAGGTCGCGCGCGCCCGAGCCGCCGCCCACGCAGCCGCCGCCGCCGCCCTCGGAGGAGGAGCCCGTGACGCTGGCCGTGGGCGCGGGCGTGTCCGACTTCGTGCGGCCCACGGTGCCCGAGCGGCCCTACGACTCGCCGCCCCACGCCGACAACTCGCTCATCGAGCCGTACCGGCCGGCGGCGGCCGGCGGCGCGGGCGGCGCGGGCGGCACGGGCGCGTCGCCCCCGGGGGCCGGCGCGCCCGCCGCCGGCGCCAGCCCCACGCTGCCCCAGGACGCCGCCGCGCCCGGCGACAAGAGCAAGAGCGTCTCGTTCGAGGAGGAGGAGGCGGCGGCGCAGGCGCAAGGCCAGCCCGCGCAGGCGCCCGAGCGCCGACAGCTGTCCGCCAAGGAGCGCTGGCACTGGGCCTACAACAAGATCGTCATGCAGCTCAATGTGAGTACCCTTCTCCCTTACTATACACACCCTCCCCAGCCTCTGCCCCCCCCTATTCCCCCAGCTACCGCTCTGCCACTTCGTGCAATTAGGGATCGCGGCGGGAGGCAAGGACCTGCAGGCCCAACTACGATCTCACTGATACAACAAAAACTTGTAACTGAGTTTTTGGAAGCCATTACTACTCAATCCATAAAGCAGTCAATCAAGTCTCCACTACTCTACCTTGGAACGAAATTGCCCCGCGTTTGTAACACTGTAAACCTACTTTAGTAAAATTCACTAAAAGGACTGTTGTGCAAATTTGCCTAACTGACATTTCGTTCACTCATTGCCTGAATCGTGATATCAGTGTTCTGAGTTTTTTTTATTGCTCTTCGCACTACTCAATACCATTCTTTGGGGGCAGTACATTTATTCATTAGATTTCACCGTAAGTCCCTGAGTTTCAGAATTTTTCTTTGATTTTGAGTATTGCTCAACCCAAAGACTTACGTAATCACGAATTTACGAGAAGACAAATGATAATAGGAACAACGCGGAAGAAATTGTTTCAGTCGAAAGTTGAAACTTTCAGGAATTAAAATTAAGTTATTTAAATTGAATTGTCTCTTACAGAATCTTGGTGCTTTGTGTGAAGTAACTCTTTGAGCAACCAAATATAAATAATAAATATGATTTTCATTTTCATCTTTCTTATTGCAATACAGGTTAAACTCTATAATGTTGTCTTCTTATGAAACGCTGGTTTAGAATGAAGTTACCTTAATTTTTTATTTGATCATAAATTTTATTTGCGTTTCCCCTTTCAAAAGGACAGAGAATCAATGTTCCGTGTTGAAACTATATTAAATTTAGTTAAGTTCTCCATAACTCAAGCCGTACAAACAGATACCCGCCCAGCCTCGACTCAATTTGGCGTCATGTTTGAAAGTATCAAGACCCTCGAAATAATGTTTACCTGTCTGTCAGTTTCGTTGATTCTCATCCAGATAATACTAATCGCTTTCATCGAACAGATTGGAAGTATCACTTTCCGACAGAACACATGGTAACTTCTCATTTTGGGAAAGTTTAAATAGTACTAGATGCTCTGTGACAGTAATAAGATAAAAGTTTTATTTCTTTGCAGAAAAGGTGCTTAGAAAATAAAATTGATAGCATTTTTTGGATGTATCATTATCTACTCAGTATTAAAAAAATTATGCATTTTCCCATATCTTCTAATTATTCCAATTTAATGAACTATAAATGGCTTTTACATAAATCCATGAAATGGTTTAGGAAGCCAATATTCCCGCAATCACGGACACTTTTACGTACTCTCCTGCACATGCGCGAGTTCAAACTACTTAGAAATAAGTCCGCTGTTGAGTTCTGCTGGAACAGTTTAAGTGCACAAATCATCTTCTCGTGCATCTGCTTTTGTTTCATATGTAGTTCCAGAATTACCCGTCAGATGTCACTAACTTCGTTTCACGCGCGAAAGTGAGCTCTAAACTCTACAGATAAATACATACTTTTTCTTTGTTCTTCGTGCACTCCGTTCCTACGCATTATCTTTTCTCATTTTCTTGACTTCGCTTTTAATTAGGGGTTTCGAACCTGGTAAACTGACACTTGTACTTTCATTTTGAATTATTCTTTTGGAATTCGGTTATTCTCTTAGATATTTCGTTTTTTAATGTTTTTAATATTTTTAATAATGAGCGATAGTAGCAGTTTGTCATATTCTTTTAAATCTTCCATGTCTTGAGATTAATCAGGACTGCACGGATTTATAGTTTAGTGGAGAATTCACAAATTTATAGTAACTGTTTTTGACTGCTTTCAAAACTAATCAGCAATCCTGCTGAAACACTCAACCCCCAATCAGAGTCACTGACTGCTACACTAAACTGAGTATGCGCTGGCTAGTTTGTGACTGTTCCTGACTGCTGATGGAACGAACTCATTTTGGGTTTCAAGTAACCTGTAATATGTGATGTCACCCGTCAGATACACAGATACATAGAAACTCTTCAGTACCTCAAACATTTAATTTTGTGAAACTATTCAGAGTGCAGTGTAATAAATATTGTCCTATTAAATAGCAAATATTAGGTACGTTCGTTTTCGCTTTGTTCAATGAACTTACAAAATGATGACTAAGAATAATAAGATTCAAAAAGTCTTCTAGCGTTGGACCATTGAATATTGTATTTTCTTAGTCTCCGGTATATCGGTTTTAAGTAAATTTATTCTGCCTGTATGTAAAAGTACAATGGTTGGTTCTGTGATCGTTAATGCTTAATTGATAAGTTATAGTAGAAAGAATAAGCTCGACAATTTCACGGCGAAAATCATAGCAGTCGGTGAAAAAGACTCATGGAATGGTAGATTGATGATAGTACTAGCTTGGGCGTCCCTTGCAGGGCCTCCCGCCTCCCTGGCGGTTAAAAGGACAGGCCCCAGGCGCGTGAAGCGCTTGGTGTAGTGTGGAGCGGGGGCTGGGGGCGGGGATGGGCGGGGCGGGGCGGGGAGGTTCCAGGCGCCGCACGTTGCCGCATGACTGCACGCCTGCCTGGCAGACAGAGACGCCACTTCTTTCACCGCTCGTTTGCGTCCACCCTCCCCTCCACCCTTCCTCCGCCCCCCTCCCTCATTCTGTTCCCACCCCTCTCCCCCTTCCTCCTCCACCTCCCCCTCCTCGCGCAAACACTGCCACCTGCTCTGTTTGGGGGAAAAAATCGCGTTGCTAATGTTGCTTATCTGTTGGAGAGGGAATTGCTTCAGATCGTTTGATGCTCGGGTTTTCGGTTACGGTATTCTCGTATCGATCTTCCTCCAATTCGATTTTCTACCTCACTTTTGTAGCTACTCAAATCCAATTAATTGAAATTTTGTATATGTATTGTTGTTATTATTGATATGAAGATGCAACAAAAATACTTTTTGAAATGTCATACACGCTGCATCAAACAAGAAAATATTATCGATGAAAGTCATACTAAATTATTGTCATACGTAACACTTCATTGGTACGCAATTAATTCAAGCAGCGATGTGCCAAAGCTCTATTTTTATTATTTGGTCTTAATGTTTGATTAACATTATTGAGATGTAGGAAATGTTCGGTTCTAATTTCTAATTCCTATGAATGAAAATATTCGTTTTACTATTATTTTATATGAACTACAAACTATTTTTGTGTGCCATCTGTCTGTCAAGCAGGTCCTAACTTCAGCCTAATATCCACCTAATGCATGTTAAAGATCATTTTAGTATACCTGAAATATTGCTGTATTCTTTTGTATTTTTATTTTAGCATCAGGTAAGTGACCACGTGTATTTATTTGTTGGTGTTTGTCATAATTTTATTTCAGTTTTTCACAAATGAATTTCTTGTTACACATGTGTGAGAGAATATGTTGCTGCTTCACTTAGAAACTGAAAATGTATCCCTGTTTATATTTCCTGGATAACTTTAACCAGGCTCATCACTCTATTTCTTTCAGAATAACATGTTATGTATTCAGTTTTACAATTATTCAAATTATTTAGAGAAAACGATTTTTTAAAAGAAAGTTACAGCGACCGGAGATGCACAACTATTTTCTTCGAGGTCTGAACAACGGACATGGAACTCCATCTCCGAATTTTCTAACGAAGTTTTTAGAACACTCTATATCACCTTTTGATTTAAAATGTTAGTTAAAATTAAGGTTATTTTATAATTATATTCTGCCTTGGATATTAATTGATATACGTATATGACGACTATATCAATAATGTACACAATTTATTATGTATTAGAAAGACTTCTATGGATTGAGGCTAAGAAAGTATGAATGCAATACATGGAAAGGTCCACGGTTTTATGTCTCAAAATTTAAATATATTATTTTGGAAAATTCGTAATTTGAATATAATAGTTCTCGGAATTAGGCCTAGATACGTAATCATATCTGAAACTTATCGGGGAAGTGAAGCAACCAACTGTCACTGGGATCCTGTTGGTACGGCTATCTCAGTTCCAGAGAATTACAAGATGTGATATACTGTTACTAATTGCTGTTACCTTCAAATGTACAAATACATTTTCGCCGAATTTTCATAATGACTCATAGAAGTTCTTCCCTGCTACAAATGTCTGTGTTCAATATCATTTTTTACGAATACTATTTTCTTCATTTTCTGACTGTCGGAGCAACTGTGAAATTAATTGAATATACTTGCATTTTTCATCCCTTATATTTTGTGACTGAAATTATACAGGGACACGATAACGAATATAGTATCGCTTTCTGATATGCTTCTTTCGTGTGTCAATTTGATAAAACTCTAGAGTATATTAAAACGCATCAATGTCTTTCAAAACCTAAACCTTTACTATATTTTTAGAAACATAAATATTTAATTTAGAAAACCTGCTTTAGGAGGATGTAGTAGGTGAATATCTTGATTTTATTCGTGGAAAAAGATTGGCTGATTTACCTTACAAAGGAGTGGCTGGGCCCATCCATTCCTCTTTTATAAACCTTTACTATATTTTGGAAACAGAATTTTGTTGAAAATGTGTTTTTACAACCCATCCATTCCTCTTTTATTTTATTTATTTATTTATTTTACGTCAAAAAACAGTTAAAACTGCGTATGACGTGCTATGGGGAAAAGTGAATTGTGTGCACATTTTCAAAATTCTGTGATCCCTACACTAAGTCATATACTACTTAAATTTTGAAAACAGAAAAAAAACCTCCCATGTAATAAAATCTATTTTCAAGGATAAATAAGCAATAAATTTTGGCTCTTATCCATGTTGTCCTTCGGAATAATACTTCCTGCCGCGACAACATGGAAACGATAGTTTGAATAATTGTATTTCCCACTGAATTCTAGAAGACGTGCACAGAAAATGAAGTTACATTTATGTCCAGAAGCAAAACAAGGGGCCATCTCAGCATTTGTTCAATGGATCAGGGAAACTGGACGAAAAACCTGATCGAGATGGGGATCCTCTTCTGCAAAACTCTTAAATGGCTGAGAGCAGAGTGTTTGTGACCGGCAAGGACCTTTTTATCATATTTCTTTATTTCAAGTTTACTTTTTCCAATACTTTTACATTTTATTGTCCGGTTTAACCTTTTAACGTAATTTTTAAATAAAGATAATATGAACTGATATTTAATCACATTTTTCATTCGGTTTTTATATCCTGCTTATTACTCATGATTATAAGAACACACGCTTTTGATACATATGGAAATTCAAGACCTGTTGATAAATTAGCAATGAATTTTACTAAATTGTAATGCAATGCATTACATCATGCATGCAATCATTGCACATGAATGGCATTATTTAACCCATAGTGGAGACTGAGCCATAGGCCAGTGGAGACTGAGCCATTGTCATTTGTATTTTCGCAGATTTTTTTTGTTTTCTCTATACAATGGCTCTTAATCTTAGGATTTTATCTAGATAAATGTGGAAACATGTCCAATGCTCTGCTACTCTCAATATTATGAATGTATCCTTATCTTACATTAAAACGCCCGCTGTTATCAAAGTCGATGACCTTACTTGTCAAACACAATCAGTGGAGCCTACGCATCAGGCTCCAATGCATCATGGATGCATGTGACATAACCCTTCCCTTGAGTGCCATTGGCATTCAGGGTGAGTCACGTAACTGTAGCGCCTACTGCAGTTTTTGAACGGTTGAAGTTATTGCAATGCAGTCTTCACGGGTGCATGAGGGAATGGGGCTAATTAACTTATGTATTCATTCTTAATTTATCATTTGTGTTTTAAGAGATACTGAGATAACTTTGTTTTTTCAAATGGAACTATGCATCTTCTTTTAGTCTTTCATGACGAGCGTAACAGACGAATCTATTGATATATTGTCATATTTTAGATAAGCATTTTCTTGAGTAATTTTGATTTTTAGCGACTCGTATTTAAAGAATTTTGTAACATCTCGAGCACGTCCTAGCAAGGGACACTTAAAATTCAAATTATAAAATCGAAACGAATACATGGATAAATTAGTCTCATTTCCTCATGCACTTTCGTGAAAACTGCATTGCATTAACTTACACCGTTCAAAAATTACAGGAGGCGCTAATGTTGCGTGATTCACTCTGTATATTTCCGACAAGTCTCTGAACAATTCATACGAGTCCCGTTCGCAGAGATCGACATCTCTTTCTGGAAATAACTAGGTTTTGTCATGGTCCAGTATTTCTAACTAGTAATTCGGTGCAGTTCCAAGGGCACCTTGCTCGTTAATGAAAAATGGAATTACTGGAAAACGAATTACATGTACACAGCCCACAAATTGATAGTTAAAAGCGTCACTTCTGTGAATATTATTAATATTACATATCACTTTATTTGCAATCGTTATATACAGTATAATTAGCTGACCTTGGTGTTGGAGGTTCGGGGAGAGTTAATTTGTTCTGCTGTGTGATTTTAAATCTATCGCGAATGATCTTTTAAACTTTTGATTGAAATGTTGAATGTAGTGGAAAATTAATAAGATAGTTCATCACATGATATGACCATTTCATTTATGACTTTTATCTAGAAATCCAGGACACCATTGGATTGATTATACCAATGGTTCTAAACTTCTGTATATTGTGGAGTGTGTGAAAATTTCCGACAGAAATTCCTTTATAAATATACTTAAATTGCACCGTGTATTACTATTTTTGTTAAATAGGTAATATTTGAAAATAAAATTATTTTAGGAGAATTTGGTGGGGGGACAATCGGTTTTTGGAAATGAGGTGAAAATTTATTATCGAATGATGTAAAACTTAACTTGAAAACTGATAGAGTCCATTTCTAAATGAAAATATGACAAAGATAAATGATGAACAAATGACATAATCAAATGCTTGTTGTTGGCGGCGGCACATCATTTGTAAGGCAAACCTTTTCAGGCCTCTGATTTATGACTCAACCTTAGGCTCACTGTAATCGCTATGGATTCCAAATTGCTCTATCGCATGTGAGAGAACAGCTGTTTACACATAGCTTGTATACTCTATTGAGTGGCCAAATGGTGTAAGTACGATCATATAACACGACAAACATTCGTCTATTAACACCAGTTTTGTAAGGTATCAACTTATCCCCCAGCAAATCCCAGAAATGTTCTCGATACTACCATACTTGGCAACATCACTGTGCATCTTCTATATAAGAGTATTTTCTAAAATTTAATATTTTATCATTATTTCTTCATCGCCGCATCAAAGAGATGGCTATCAGTTTGACTTTTACTCGATGCAGCTCTAGGAAGCCTTGGAAAACTAGAAAGGAGAGTGTGAATATGTTAATAACTTATTGTAAAACTCTTCGACAAAAAAGTTGACCGAAGGACCACACACAAACACACACACACACATACACACACACAGGGAAGGACAGAAAGGGAAAGAAAGAGAAAAAGAGAAAAAAACAGAAAGAGAGAAAAACGAGGAGGAGACAAAAACGAGGAGGAGGCGAAAACGAGGAGACGAAAACGAGAGAGTATTCTGAAAGTGTAGAAGAAACTTACAAAACTTTCCCACAATATATAGTGTCTAGACACGCTCGATAATCAAATAATAAAAAAAGTAGTTTGAATTCTTGCAGCCATATCCGTGCAACTCAGCGACGCAATAATCGTGCGTGAGGTGACACGTTTCCAGCGAAAGCGAACGGAAGTGGGGGAGGGGGGTGGCTTGGGCGAGACGACACTTTGCGGGTCGCGTGGCAGCGGGAGGGGGCGGGGCCGGAGGCGGAGCGGCGCGGGTAGGGGATGTGGACGCTGCGGGGGGGCGGGCGCGCCGCGGGAGCCGATGCGGGCGCACTGTCGCCCGCAGGCGGTCGCAGCCGCCCCGGCGCCTCACCAGCGCTCCACGGCGTCGCCCCCGCCCCCGCCTTCCACCCCGCCCTCGCCCCGCGGAGCTTTGCGCAGCGGCTGACCGGGAGCGGCGGCTCAGTGCATCAACTGATGTCACTGCTGCGCCTCTGACCGGGAGGTCCTAGGTTACACTCCCCACGGTGGCAGGATTTTCGACGCTACCTTCTCAGGGAAGTCAAATTCAGTCGCTGTCTGGAGGAGAATTCTGGAGGCCGGTTGGTCTGATCAGTAGTTTTCCGTGATTTCTTCGATCAACACCAGGCGAATGCCGGAGCAGTACCCTTACAAATGGGCCACGGGCCGCGCGCGATCTGTCCTTTCTCTTCCTTGTCCTATCCTCTCCCCTTATACACACACTTACACTAACACACTACCACATTCCGGGAGACCGGTCGTGAGCTTAGAGCTTGTCCCACCTGGGGCAGTGCCCCGCTGGTGGGAGAGTCCTGGTTAGGGGAAAACCCCGCTAGCCGACGGTAGGTCGGCGCCGGATCTCGCAAGCCAGTGGGGGAAGATCACCGCCATCTCCCGATGAAAAATGCGCACTACACTTACGGGACTAATGACATAAGCTGTTGACGTCCTCGGAATCAGTAACCAACCAACCACCCAACTGAACATGTGCATGTAACCTCACACCATGAAAAGTAACCTGCCTCTGTTTCACCGATGAATAGCATAGTTTTTTATATTTTATGTACCATATTGATGTAAATTAGAGCGATAATAATTCATTGTCTGTTTAAAGAATTGTTTGGTAACATTGTCCTTTAAAACTGAAGAGGACCTCACATATGAGGTCGAAACGTATTTAAAATATGTACTTCTAAAACTCAACAGGAATCATGGTATTTTATCGGAACGTAATTGATACATTTGCCAGAGATTTTATGTACTTACATTAGTGCAGTTTGATTAGATGTCACGGCTGGACTACACAAATAGTTAAGATAGTTGGATGTACTAGAATTATGGCTTTAAAATGTGAGGCCGCTTGTGAGCCCAGCGTTGCTATTGATAGCTGCTAGTCTGATAAGAAAAATATTGGTTGAGGCGATATTAACTTTAGATAATTAAAACGGTGTTACTGAAGTGCCTCTGACCGGCAGGTCCTAGGATTCAAGTTCCGGCGGTGAGGTGGCAGGATTTTCGACACTAGCTGCGTAGCTAGATCAAGTTCCGGTAGTTTTTGTGGTTTATTTGATCAACACCAGACGAATGCCGGAGCAGTGCCCTAACAAACGGGCCACGGACTGCGCGCGATCTTTCTTTCCTCTTATTTGTCATATCTTTATCCCTTACTTACACACACTTAAACTCTCATACACTACACTAACACACATGCTGGGGGACCTGTCGGGAGCTTAGAGCTAGTCCCGGCTGCGGCGGTGCTCCGCCGGTGAGAGATACCTGGTTTTGGAAAAATCCTGCAAGCCGACTTGGTTATTCGGCACCGGATCACGCCACCACGGGTGGGGGGAGGATCACAGCCATCTCCCGTGATAAATGCATGCACTACACTTTTGGGAGTAATGACCTTAGCAGTTGATGCGCCCGGAATCACTAATCAGCCCATCCGTCAAAAAAGTAAACCTGACAATTGACGGGTATGTTACACTATTGAGAAATAACATATACCAGAAACCGAAATGTCATCGTAAACGAGGACAAGTGCTGAAATATATCTCTATCTGTCAAGTAGCTCCTACATTGTGTATCTGCTTTTTACTGCGACTATTACCTACTTTAAAAAGAGCTATATTTTTCGCCCGCGTATTTCTTTCTCTCCGTTTCTGTAATCGCTCCCTCCTTTCTCCATAATCGCGCTCGGGGGCCGTGTCTCCTGTTGCTAACGCCGCGGCGTGGCGCCACCCGCACGGCGGCCGCGCATCCCCCACGCGACCGGAGCGGCCTCGCGGGGGAGGGGGCGGCACCCGGAAGCCCCGCGCCCGGAGCCCCCGAGCGCCACGCCGCCGCCGTAACTCAGCCGCCGCTTCGGCGCAAGTAGGGCGCGGGGCTGCGGGCGGTCGGCGCCGCGCGCGAGGGGGGCAGATGGCGTCGGCTCGGCACGCCCGCTGTCGCAAGCGCGCCCGCCCTCGCGCGCACGCGGGGCGACAGATGGGCCCGCGCGCCAGTCGCCCCGCCGCCACTGCCAGCCACGCCGCCCCCGTATCGCCTCCGCCGCCGCGATAAGATAGATAAGTGCAGCGCGTCCGAACGCCGCGCCGGAGGGTCGCGTGGCGCCGTCCAATCCTCGGCCAGCCTCCACCCCGGCCTCACTAGCGCCGGCGGCGGCGCCGGCTTCCAGCTAATATTAGCGCCAGCGTCCAGCCGTGCGCGCGGCCGCCTCGTGCTCGCCCGAGCGCGCCTGCCTTGCCCCGCCCCCTCCCCGAGCGCTGCGCGGCCGAGCGCGTTTGTCGCCGGCGCCGCCGTCGTCGCCTGCGTGTCGTTGCGTCGCCCGCGCCGCCTCGCGTCACCCGCCGTTCAGTCGCGCGCGCGCCGCCATGGAGATCCCGTCGCGCCTGGGCACGGACTGGGCGCTGCTGGCGCCGCTGCGCGCGGGGCTGTTCGTGGTGCGGTCGACGACGGCGGTGAACGCGTCGCCGCCGCGGTCGCCGTCGCCGCCGCCACCGCAGACGCCGCCGCCGCAGCCGCCGCCGCCGGGCGCCGAGCGGCTGCGGCGGCGGCGCCGCTCCTCCATGTCGGACCTGCAGCGTCCGCGCGCCTACTCGCCGTCGGCCGCCGAGGCGCGCAGCCCGGTCATGAGCCGGCGCTCGGCCGCGGGCTCCATCGGGGACCTCATGAACATGATGAGCGGCAGCGCCAGCTCGGTTCGGTCCGACACGCTGGTGGCGCGCCGCATGCCGCTGACGACGGTGACGCCGACGCGCGCGGGCTCGCCCGTGTCGGCGCCCGGCAGCCCGCCGGGCGAGCGCGACGAGGACGGCGTGGCGGAGCCGCTGTGCGTGCGCGTGCGCGTGCCGTCGCTGGCGTGCTCGGCGTGCGAGCTGCGCGGCAGCTGGCTGGGCGCGCGCGGCCGCAGCCCCAGCCCCGGCGCCTACTCCACGCTGTCCCGCTCGCACGCCAGCCCCTGCGCCAGCCCGCTGCCCGCGCGCCGCCCGTCCTCCATGGCGTCCTCGCTGCTGGACGAGCGCGACGCGCCGCTGGAGGAGGAGGAGGACGAGCTGCCGCCGCCGTCGCCGCTGGTGGAGGCCATCGCCGAGCGCGTGCGCAAGTTCCCCGTGCTGGGCTCGGCGCCCGGCACCCGCCTCACGGCCGTGCAGCGCACCGAGCGCCTCTCGCGCCTCATCCGACAGCAGCGCCCGCTGCGCGCCGTCGCCGTGGTGAGTGCTCTCCCTCACCCACCCACCCCCCACGCCCCACGCGCGCCTCGCACGGCGCCAGCAACAGACCGAGCCAATGGAACAAAGACTACGCAATATCCTTCTAATGTTTAAGGATATGGTAGTTTTCGATTAATAAGGATATATGCGACCAATGGAGGAATGGAGTTGAACGGAAACAGCATTTTTATAAAGTTTAAGGATGTGGTAATTTTCCATTTAATGATGTATGCCACTAATGGAGGAATGGAGTGGAACGAAAACGTCATTCTTTTATGTTTAAGGATATGATAGTTTTCCATTTATTTATATATGCGACCAATGGAGGAATGGAGTGGTATGAAGACAGCACTTTTGTAACGTTTAAGGATATGCATTTTTTACATGTATTTATAAATGCGACCAATGGAGGAATGGAATGGAACGAAAACAGTATTTTTTTAATGATTAAGGATATGATACTTTTTCATTTAATTAAATATTCGACCAATGGAGGAATGGAGTGGGACGTTGACAGTACTTTGGTAACGTTTAAGGATATGCATTTTTTACATGTATTTATATATGCGACCAATGGAGGAATGGAATGGAACGAAAACAGCATTTTTTTAATGATTAAGTATATGATACTTTTCCATTTAATTATATATGCGACCAAGGGAGGAATGGAGTGGAATGAAGACAGAACTTTTCTAACGTTTAAGGATATGATAGTTTTCTATTTAATGATGGATGCGACCAATGGAGGAATGGAGTGGAACGGAGGCAGCATTTTTATAATGTTTAAGAATATAATTAATTTCCATTTAATGAGGAAACGTGCGACCAACTAAGGAAGGGAGTGGAACGAAGACTTTCTCACCGAGTGAGACCTAAAAATGCTCTCGGATATGTCCAATTTTCTAGATTAAATTCCTTGATTTGAATATTTCAAAGTGTGGAAATCATAACGAGGCTAGAATCTGTAAAAGTTAATTGCATCCCTAGCCAGAAGAAATTTACACTTTTTCAGCTGGGGACATCAAACTTTCTAAATGGAGGCGATCCCCGGTATCAATTCGCCCCTCACAAGCAAAGTGTCCGATGAAAATACTTTATAACTTTCCTTCCTTTAATATTTCTATCGTGAAATAGTACGTTTTCTTATCGTACACGTCACTCACAAGGTCTTGTTACTTACAAAAACTGTATTTTACGTAAGGAAATCTGAGCGGTAGAACCACACCGTCGTTCTATATCCATTATCTATTAGAATCATCCTCTGCAACAAAAAAAAAAAACATTTTGCTGCTCACTACAAGTGTCGAAATCAGATTGTCATTGGAGAATTCTGCATTTTTTATAATGTTTAAGGATATGTTAATTTACCATGTAATGAGGATACATCCCAAGTTCTAAAGTCCGAGCAGAGGAAGGAAGTGCTGTCCATCGGTTGATGGGGCATCACAATATTTTCCTCGATGCTTCGGATTCTTCATGCAATAACCCGAGGATGTGGTTGTTACGCAACGTCCTCCGAGTCTTAGTATGCTCATGACGCTCTTTGACTGTGAAACAATCACTGTTGTTATTCTTTTACTATAACGCAAGTACACTTCCCGGATTTATTAAGCAATAAGTAGGTCAAAAAGAAAAGATAAGTGTCTTTCTAAGTTTTTTGCATCAACTTCACCTCAATGTTTCTCTTTTACTCATTTCAGAAAGTTTTTTCTAAATGTTGATATCTTACGTTTGTCAGACGTTTGTTGCATAGTTTCCATTCAGCACACTTGCTGCAATGGCGCTTGTTAGATATCTTGCTCATTCCTCCTGAAGTAAAATTATATTTATTGCCCTTAAGTTATAAAACAGTGTATTTAGTGATACTGTCTCGATTTATTATTTTTCCTGTAAAAAGAACTCGAACATATTCTCTACCATATGACTAAAATGATTGTTAGCCTATCCTTACAGTTTTTGGCTGGTCTGTTTCATGTGATGGCTGGGGAAGGGTGATACCCAATTGGTTGCATGCTCCGCCGCTTGCGTTTTGAAAACGCGGAGGCTTGGCCATTTTTTCTGTACACAGTGTCCTTAAAACCTTTTGGCGGAGATGAACGGCCATATTAAACGTTCAATGAAAAGTATCCATGTATTAAATGTCTACGGGAAAATGTCAAAACAACACATTAACATAACATGAACATTAACATAATATGAAACATAAAATGTCACATTACTTAAATGTCCATACATTTTGTCAAAAGGGCTCAAAATAAAATAAAGTTTATAGTAACGTTTCATCACGATTTTCTTTGTCGAGTTCTCTTGTCTCTGGCTCTAATAGATGTTTTAATTACAGAATACACTACTGAGGTAGATACTGCTTATATTTATTAACTTCATTAGGTCGATATACACCATGATCTTTTAGTGCAGTTCTAAAGACAATTAACATCGGTGCAGGTGGTGAAGAGATATATGCAATTTTCAACTCAAAAATTGGGATGTCTGTACCGGTGAATGGATATGCTACGTTTTACTGTCAGATTAGAAGCTTTTGAGCTGAAAATTGGTAAATAAGTGTGGAGACAGATTTTTGTGCCGTTCTGGAGTACTTCACGTGAAGACGCAGTGATATTTTCCAAATTATCTGGAAAATTGCTGCAAATTTTCTCTTTATTCTTTTTACTCAAATAGACAAAATATAATTTATAAATACGTAATAGATTCTATTTTCATTAAAACTTCTGAAAATTGGATCACCATAAGTTCAAATTTATTTTCGGATCTGTTCTACACCTCCAATATTAGAGACAACGATATATTTTTCAATGCACTTTATTCTTGAAGTTTAGATCTTTAAATTGTCATGCACCTTTTTTCATGAAGTTGATGGATAACAGTGTTAAGAGACGAAGAAATGTTTCGGTATGCCATTAATTGCCCATAGTTTATTTTCAAATGACATGTTAACTACCGTGAATGATAAATTATCGCTCTCCCCTTAAATTATTTGTGACCCCTTGCCACCTCAGATGTTTGAATCGGCGGACTCAGAACTGACCGCCGGAAGTTCGGACAAACACCGATTTTTTTCTGTATTTTCAAAAGACAACGTTCTTAATAAGTCGTGAACGGATGAACCGCATATGCTGCACGGCCCTCTGCTCGTTCTCCAGATGTTTGAATCGGCGCCCGCCGAATTGTTTACGTGCCTGAGCCGCCGCCTGGGGGGCCGGGCGTGCTGGCGACGGTGGCGCGGCGGTGGCGGCGGCCGCGATAAGCGCGTCCGGCGGAAGAAGCCGATACGCGGGCGCCGCTTTCCGCCTCCCCCGAGCCACGACGCCTCGCGGTGCGGTGCGTCGCGACGCCCAACGCAGGCCGGTCGCCGGCCTCGCTGCCACGCACACACGTACGGGGCGAAAGCGGAATATTAATCTCTCCCGGAAAATAATAATAATAATAATAATAATAATAATAATAATAATAATAATAATAATAAACCGGGAGCGGTAGCTCAGTGCATCAACTGATGTCACTGCAGCACCTCTGACCGGGAGGTCCTAGGTTCGAGTCCTGACGGCGGCAGGATTTTCGGCACTAGCTTTTCAGCTAGGTCGAATTCAGTCGCCGTCTGGAGGAGAATTCTAGCGGCCGGCAGCTCTGATCGGTAGTTTTCCGTGGTTTCTCCGATCAACACCAGGCGAATGCCGGAGCAGTACACTATCAAACGGGCCACGGACCGCGCGCGATCTATCTTTCCCATTCCATAGCGTCCTATCCTCTACCAAACACACACACACACTTACATTAACATGCACTACACTACCACATATCCCGGGAGACCGGTCGGGAGCTGAGAGCTTGTCCCGGCTGGGGCGGTGCCCCGCTGGTGGGAGAGTCCTGGTTAGGGGGAAACCCCACTAGCCGACGGTAGGTCGGTGCCGGATCTCACCATCCAGCGGGGGAAGATCATCGCCAACTCCCGAGAAAACAACATGCACTACACTGACGGGACTAATGACCAGTGCAGTTGACGCGCCCGGAAACATGAATCAATCAATCATTATTATTATTATTATTATTATTATTATTATTATTATTATTATTATTAATAATAATAATAATAATAATAATAATAATAATAATAATAATAATAATAATAATAATAATAATAATAATAATAATAGCCGATTCGTTGGTCGAGATCGCTAAGGCAGTAGTGTCATAGCGATCACGGACCGAAGGGTCAAGGGTTCGGGTCCCGCCTCGAGCATGGTTGTATTTGTGTTCGTCCTTTCACCCCTTAGCGTCACCATATCGTTTCATCTTCATAGTTACCGTACCGTTAACTCCCATAGTGGTCGCTAATGACCTAGATGTGGATGCAACCTTAAATAGAGAAATTTTTTTCTGATGCGTTATTTCTTGTTATTACTTTCGATAGGGAGCTTGATGTACACTGCATAACTCACCGGGATCAAGACGATTGAGGTGACGAGGGAAATAAGAAAGCAGTTGAATGATTCTACGTTTTCTCTTCTTCTTCTTCTTCTTCTTCTTCTTCTTCTTCTTCTTCTTCTTCTTTCCCTGATGCCTCTCAGCGTCGGGTTCTCTTATTCTCTATTACCTCTTATGTTCTCTTATGGAGGGAATTATAGAAGGGAAATATGAAAAGACAGACTCAAGTTAATATCTAGTTAATTAGCAAATAAGTAATCTGAATCATTAAGATTAGGTAAAAATAAGATCTTCTATGTAACGTGGACGTTAACTTGTTCTAATGATCGAGCGGCTACAAAAAGCCCAAGGGTCTTTTATATTCGAAGAGCTTTAAATTGTGCCAATTTGATCGGAGAGTGTCCGTTTCGGAAGAAAATCCTAGGTATGGTTTCGGAGATGATGGTAACTGTCAGACAGACAGAACTTTTTGAAAAAAAAACACTTCGTTATTAGGGCTCTCTAAAATGTGTATTTACTTCAAAATTCCGAAATTACTTTTTTTGAAGAATTGCAAAACTTTCTTTATACCATATTTACGAGAACATATAAAAATTTAAAAAATGCGATTCAGTAGTTTCAATCATTTTATTGTTTTTCGTTAACCTAATGTTTGTTCTGTTTGCGTAGGAATTAATTTGAAGGACAAACCGAATATTATGTATGTTTTGCAACACAAAATATCCATACAATTAAAGAGCAATTTTTATATATTTCTATTTTACCTTATTTGATTGGGCGACAAGTGGATACCATTAAAAATTAACATAATCGGGTATTTATGCTTCACAGGTGTATAGTGTTGAAACAAATTTCTGCTCCAAAAATGCTACATTATATAATGTTAATTTTCTTCCTCCAGCTATTATGTTCTTCTCA
Organism: Teleogryllus occipitalis; assembly: GCA_011170035.1. NCBI lineage: Eukaryota > Metazoa > Arthropoda > Insecta > Orthoptera > Gryllidae > Teleogryllus > Teleogryllus occipitalis. The sequence goes on along the minus strand of BLKR01001841.1, from coordinate 118,901 downwards.
GTTGATTCCGTTAAATTATTTTCTTTCATAATTAGTTTCTTCATAAATGTACAGTTTTGCCTTTTTGTTTCCTATCCACCAGAAACAACTCTAAAGTAATTTTTGGATTTCTACTATGCTTAATCTATTATAGAGGAAAATACATTTTCAGTTGTTTATGCTGAAGAAACTCTAAAACTGAATCTTTCTTATTCATTTTCTCTCGGTTATTTTCTCATATCTAATTTCTAAATATCCATTTAGAATGTTGGTTATTTTAATTTTAAATTTTACCAACATATCATAATTAATCCTCATATGTAATAAAAAGTCAATTATCGTTCAAGTTTCCTTAATACAAATTAGAAATGTCATGGTCTTTTTGCACCAATATGGTAAACAGTAATTCTCATGGAAGATAAGTTTGAAACGTCAACCGAATCTCTAATCGCGATTGTTAACTAACTTCCTTGATTCCTATGTATTTCCTAGTATTTCTTAACTTGGTGATATGAAATACGATGCATGTTAAATAAACGCGTTTTAATAAGCCTTCCTATTATCATAGCGTGTTGAAGAGAAAGTGTTTGGGTTGGAAGCGCCGTTACGCACGGGGCTGCCGTAGTGCGGTGATTATGCAGAGATAAGCGATGAAGTAGACTGACCTGTTGCATTTATCATGTTTTCTTATTGTAAGAAAAGAAACGTGAGGAGGGTGAATTGTCTGTTGAGATAAATTATTGTACGTACGTTTCTCAACACCAATGCTGTTCAAGGAGAAATTGAAGCAGTTAATTGCAATTGAATACCAAGATACTATTTATTTACTCTTTAGAATAACCAAATCCCACCCACGTGATTCATGTAAGCCTCTCTTCATTAATCTAGGAATTCTACCATTACCGTGTCTTTTTATTTACGAATCAGTGTTTTTGTAAAAAATGACTTGCTCAAGGGCGGGAATATTTTTTCAGAAAATGCCGAAGTCTATTACTATAACACTCGACGTAGAAATCATATTCATCAGGTGACAGTATCAACAGCTCATTACTAAAAATTCACATACAATACATGTACATTATTTTACAACACTTTGCCAGATGACATTAAACGATTAAATTCAATAGAAAAGTTTAAATCCCGAGTGAAATCGTTTCTGCGGCATAACTGTTTCTATACAATTAGAGACTATACTGAGCATCACAAGAAAAGTAACATTAATTTTAACAATGATACATAATGCATTAATTACCATTTGGACTGTATAAATGAGTATAAACAACCTGTAACAACCATTGTAACACAGCTTCCGGGTCAATGACCCCCATCTCGATCAGGTTTTTCGTCCAGTTTCCCTGATCCATTGAGCAAATGCTGAGATAGCCCTTGTTTTGCTTCTGGACATAAATGTAACTTCATTTTCTGTGCACGTCTTCTAGAATTCAGTGGGAAATACAATTATTCAAATTATCGTTTCCATGTTGTCGCGGCAGGAAGTAATAAGAGCCAAAATTTATTGCTTATTTATCTTTGAAAATAGATTTTATTACATGGGAATTTTTTTTGTTTGTTTTTTTCTCCCTTTCAAAATTCAAAATTTATTGCTTATTTATCCTTGAAAATAGATTTTATTACATGGGAGTTTTTTTGTTTTTTTTTTCTCCCTTTCAAAATTCAAAATTTAAGTAGTATATGACTTAGTGTAGGGATCACAGAATTTTGAAAATATGCACACATTTCACTTTTCCCCATTGCACGTCATACGCAGTTTTTAACTGTTTTTTGACGTAAAATAAATAAATAAATAAATAAATAAATAAAAAGATGACCAGTCTAAAACTTGAAAAACCAGTGGTGCTACAAGAGCAAATAGCCGAACGGTTTAGGCACTAGCGTTGACCACAGACGAAATGGACGGTCAGAAAGACGTTTTCTCGCAATCGATTTTTTTCGATCAAGGACCCACAACACATGGATTCTGGCTACTCCACGTGTTAGAGGATTTTATTCTTTATGGCAGCTGGATTTATCCGCTTTTTAATAACTACGACCAGGCAATGAGTTTTTCTACAGAAAATTCACCGTTTTCCGGCCCATGATTACGTAACTTTCTCTTCTTATAAAGTACCTTCGTAAGCGCGAGAAAATAATATAACTGCTTTTTCATCTAAACTGAAGCGGATTTTACTGCGGCAAACCGGATGAGCGCAGTGGGCCCCGACAACTGGAGACACAATTTTCTTCTGCCATTAAGTTTGGTTCCATATGCGCGGTTTTTGTTAGTAGAAGTATACAATAGGCTGTAAAATGAAATAGTATGATAATATTCGCTAGATTTCATTTTTTCGTTTTTCGTACCTCATTGCTAGGCTGCATAAGACCCGCGCGTCTGGGCTACCGTTCATCAGGAAACAGAATCGCATTGCTACTGCATGCTTCCGAAGATATCTCAGGATATTCTACTACAGTTACCATCTACAGATGTGGTAAAAGTTACGTCACCTTTAAATAATTCCAAGTAGAATTCTATGATTTTTGTCAAATTTCTGATTTTTACTCCTATTTACGTTTGAAATTTTACATATGATAAACTACTAGTTAAAACACTTTTTATTCAATTATTACGCTCATATTAACTAATATTATATATAATAATAATAATAATAATAATAATAATAATAATGAAATGTTCTTGGATATGTATATTAACAGGACAAAATACATTAATAGAGCGTTGACATGATAGAGCACTAAATAAAGTTTCGATTCATAATAAGCTACTTTCGATATCTCTTCGCCATTTGAATTTACATTTGAAACGAAATCTATAGAAATCTGGAGACGAAGAAAATCAATCACGAAATCACAACCTAATTATGCATTGCAATAAACAATCATCCCAATCGATCAGTCCAATGCAAATATCTCCTTTTCTGAAGACCACCGCCAATAAGGAAAAGAAGCTAACACACTTTTTTCTTCTATAGGTTTTTCTAATACTGTATTCAGTTCATGACTATTTAATTTGTTTCAGTAATTTATTCCAGTTAATAATGTCGATCGATATAAATAAGTAAAACCGACGCGGTTGAAACTAGTAAACGAATGCGAGAGACCAAACACAGGAAGAAAAAGTTATATTCATTTATATCATTATATTCGAATATATTGATATATACAACGCGACCAAACACAGGAAGAAAAAGTCACACATAAAGGCCCGAGTTCGTTATAGAATTTAAAAGTCCTTTGTTTCTTAAGAACAATCGAAACAAATTGACTGAAGCTGAACTTGCCACATGAGTAGTGAAATTTTAAGAAAGTGTATTTCGTGTTTTTATGAATTTGTCTTATAAGAAAGTGATATTTAAAAGTCTTTAAACGACGTGCAGTTGATTAGACTAAGAGTATTAAAAGTTAACTTAACTTATAACGAACTTAATGAATAATTTTCATAAAACACCTTATAAAAAGAAGAAGACAACAGGAAGTCATCAATCTGATAAACAAAATTAATAGATGCGGTTAAAGTTCGTAAATCGAGGGTTGTAATCACCCGAGACTGTTTTTATATTATAGACCGAGTGTCGGTCAATACTTCCTGTAATGCCATCTTTTTGTAAGAAAAAAATATAAATATAAAAATAAGAAATATCGTTTTTTGAAAAAAATGTACTCATACGCCATCTTTATTTTATAGTTATTCTTTAGCTTCATAGTAATTTGTTTCGATTGCTCTGTACAAGCGGCGGCCTGTTAAAATCCTTAACTGCAACCGAACGCAAAAAGTAGCTTTTCGTTCCTCTGTTCAGTCGATAAAAATTGTTCAGAATTACGGGAAAGGAATTATCAATACATTTACAATCCAATGGAATGTTGCGAATAACGCACGGAAGCATAAGTTGGAGTGATGTGAACATTCCGCTTTTTTAAAATGATTTTTCGCACAGGAGGTATATTCATGTAAAAATAGGATTGAAGATAATCATGTGCTATAAATATGTCGAAGTTTGAGGTGGAAATTGCGGTGTCATGTGCGTAGAGAGATATACTGGCATCTTCGGGGTGAGAAGAGTTTACAATGTAAAGTGAAAATAGGAAGGGGGAAGTACTAATCCCTGAGCGACTCCTGCCTTTATTTCGTATCTAGGAGACAGAGTGTTATTAACTTTATCTAAATATCTTTATATTAAGTGCTGTCTTGTATAATATTTTATAGATAAGTAGGGGTGCCGATAGTTTGTAACATGTAAAATTAACCGTGGTGTCAAAGTCGTTCAAATGCTTTGGGTACATCAACAAACATTGCTAATGCATGTTTTGCAGCGAAACGTAAACCAATAAATTAACCAGTCAAAGTTGTTGATGCGTAGTGGCATGGGGACTTTTAGGGATTTGTAGTTGGGAATTATTATCAAAATTGCAAATCAGCAGTGAATAACAGTCGCCTCTCGCTAGTGTTGTTCACAGAGAGATGGACAGACAGGTTTTGCTGTAAATCAATTTTCCTTCACCAAGGACCCTCATTATGATTATACAACGTTTTGGAGAAAGTAATTTAGCACATAGAACTATCTTTTTTTTTCATCAGGGGCTACAATATGACTTTTATCTGGAATAATAGCCTCTTTTCGTTGCAGCGTTGCAATACTTTCTCTTTACTACGTAAGTATGTAGTAAATGAAATAGTACAAATTACCTTAAAAGGCCACATGAAATCTTACTAAAATACTGAAACAGACAAAATAGTAATGGATATTTTTCCCAGAAAAATTTCCAGAACACCTAACGCTTTTGAAGTGTTTGATAGATTTTCATTCAATTTGCTCGACGGACCCAAGACGGCAGATAGTGTATTTTCAATAACAGTAAAGGTAATAGATTTCATTTCTAGACCTATTCCAACGCCAATACGCTTTCACGAGTAGATAAACATTTCCACTGGTTACGTAGAGATTGTACGTTGGAAGCGGTCTTCCCGAAAGGAAATCCTAGCTGTTGCGCTGTTGGCTTTATTACGTTACGCTGCCGGGCCATAAACAACTTCACACATCCTCGTTGCAAGAGCGGCTCTTTAAACGTGAATTTGCTACCCTATTTGCAAAGTATTGAGGAAATATTTTCATTAGAAGTTTCTCGTCTTTCTTTCCAAACATTTTGTATATAAACAGTGACGCAACTGCTTACTGTAGAAACGTTCTTTTTAAAAATACTTTCTTTCCTGAACGATATTGAACTGTGATGAGACAGAACGGTCATAGAAAGTTCGATATCCGTTTTCGTTTCATCTCATATATTTATTATTAGTGTTTCAGAAAATGTGTTATAAACATGTAAGGCATGTTGAGGGATTGAAGTATATAAATTTTTATATTGAACTCTCTGCATTTTGATATTTAACTCTGAAATTTAGAATATTTCAAATTTATAAATAATGCCTGAAAGTATGTGCGTTGTAGTTCCACTAGTTGAATCTACCAAGACCAAACGATTTTCGCCTGAAGGGTTCATAGTTACATTCTGATCAGATTCAGTCATGTCAGCCAGGCAATAAATTACCTGTGAGTAAGAGTTGGTAATTAAGGGTATATTTATATTCAGAAAGTGTGTAACGCTACTGGAACTTTAGAACTGGCGTGAATAACGTTACTGTACATATCAATATTAATTATTGTGGTTTATGTTATAGTAGATTTTAGAAGCATAAATAACTTTTAGAAACACTGAAATAAACTTTTTCCTGTACATTAATACTATCTCCAAATATTTATATTATTTAAATCTTCAAAATCCTACACCAGAAAACAGAAGGACAAAAAGAGTCGTTTCGGAAGCCACCCGATGGGTTGAAGCTTCAAACATTTGCACCGACCTAACGTGCAGTTGATTAGTTCGAGCGATCGACTCCACTTAATCGATTTTGCGCTTTGCGAAACGAAGTTTCCTCGCCCGATGAGAGACGTGTGATGAGTGACATCACCCTGGCAACCACTCACTGGCGATCTGATCGGATTGATTCGAATTTATCTAGTTGAAAATCGTTTCTTCTCTGCCTGGCGAAATTACGTGTTGCAGAGGCCGATGTAAATTATCGAATGGACGATATTTGGTTCTTCCCAAAGGATATTTTACCCACAGCAACGTAGTAATGAATTATGGATTTGTACACATTGATATATACAAAACCATAATTTCTCAAAATTACAAGTAATATTTTCTATAATTGTTTCGATTTTGTCCCTCAAATTAATCCATGTAATGTGATGTGTATTATCTCTGGAAGGGGAAGGCTCGAATATTCGATTTAGATAACATTAGTTGGTATTTGTACAGTAAGATACGTTTCTCAGGCAGAGAATGACAGTTTTACCAGGAGTTAAAACCATCTTAAGCACTGTATGTGGTACCCTAAAGTTAATGTCAATTGCTTTTGCCTAAAAATTTCACCTCGAAATTTAAACCACCTATGTAGCACCTATGCATATATCTTAATCAGTTGTGCAAAATAAATTAAATCATTAAATAAAAATACTGATTTTAAAAAATATATTTATATTTGGAGTAAACATTACATTAATACCCACAGTTTCGGGAATGCAATCTGGAGACGTGCCGCTTCTTCCGTTTTGAAACCCTTGCTAAGCTTCCGGAATAAAGAACTACGTATAATTACTAATGCCCCGTGTTACACAAGCAACAGACAGCTTCATAGAGAACTGGACATTGAACCAATTTCAATGAATTATATTTTCTTACTGTCGTCGAAATTCTCATTTAACCTCCACACTGCCCCTTGTACCAACTACCAAACTCTCGTGAAAATGAGCTTTCTTCCTACAAGAATTAAATCCCATATCCTAAAAGATCTATTCCGTCCCCCATTACTTAGAGAAATAATTATCTCACCTCTCACTCTGTACCTTGATCTCTTATTACCTTCATTTATTATATTTAATTACATTAGCAACAATTGTCATAGAGGTACACAGTGAAGATGTCCTCGCTCAGAAATACGGGTATGATGGTTCGTTAATTGTAGTTGCTTGTACCTTCGGGCCAATGTAGTGGAGCCATCTATTATGTAACATATATAAAACCCAACACTCACCTGTAAAGTGGTAATTCCACTGATCTAGTTAAATAAAATTTAAAAAAATACTTTCGGGAATCGAGATTAGAATAGGTATATTAAAAATATGATAATCTACAAATATTTATTCTTGCTTCTTGCTATTTATTCTTTCATAGTTATTGATGTTGATTTCTATTTCGAACGTTTCCGTGCCTTGTCTAGTGAAGTCTGCTTACTTCGCTATTTTTTTTTCATTTTTAATAATCCACGGACATTCCAATGAACACACTCCACTGGACTTTGATATTGTAAACACAAGGCGAAGAAGTACCTTAACAAATGGGTACGGACCTTGCCCGACCTTTCCTTCCTCATCCTTGTTCTATCCTCGCCCCTTACTCACATACTCTTCCGCTCACATATACTACACTACCACACATGACGGGATACCAGTCTAGATCTTAGATTGATTGATTGATTTTTTCGTGTCTCCGGGCGCGTCAACTGCCTTGGTCGTTAGTCCCATTAGTGTAGTGCATGTTTTTTTCGCGAGAGATGGCGGTGATCTTCCCCCGCTGGTTGGCGAGATCCGCCGTCGACCTACTGGCTAGTAAGGTTTCCCCCTAACCAGGACTCTCCCACCAGCGGGGCACCGCCCCAGCCGGGACAAGCTCTAAACTTCCGACCGATCTCCCGGAATATGTGGTAGTGTAGTGCATGTTAGTGTAAGTGTATGTGTGTAAGGGGAGAAGATAGGACAAGGAAGAGGAAGGACAGATCGCTCGCGGTCCGTGGCCCGATTGGTAGGGTACTGCTCCGGCATCCGCCTGTTGATCGGTGAAACCACGGAAAACTACCGATCAGAGCAGCCGGCCGCTAGAATTCTCCTCCAGACAGCGACTAAATTCGACCTAGCTGAAAAGGTAGTGTCGTCTAGATCTTAGAGCTTGCCCTGCAGGGGCGGGGCCCCGCTGGTGGGAGTTACTTGGTTAAGGAAAATCGCCGCAACTCACTTAGGTCGGCGTCGGATCTCGCCATCCAGTGAGGGAATATCACCGCCACCTCCCGCAAAAAGCATGTCCTATATTGGCGGGATTACTGAACTTAGCAGTTGACGCGCCCGGAATCAGTAATCAATCAATAGAAAATTGCAAAAATTCAAAATTTGTTCGGCGTCTTCCTACAACTACAATTATGAGGAAACAATCTTCTCTTAATGAAGTATGTTCATCAAAAACAGACCTTCAAATAAGGTAATGTAATTGACATTGAAAACGCTTGTAAGAAAACTAGGCGTCGATCCTTCGCCCCAGGGGAGGGGGCGCGTACACAAGCAGACTATGAGAGCGTTAACTAAGAATATTAATTTATACAGTGAAGTGAGGTGTCGTGCAGTTTAGAGCAGAGAAATAATAAAGGAAATGCTTTTAGTGTTATAGTGAAGCGAAGTGAAGACTCAGTGCGGCTTTAGAAGATAGATTTTAGATTGATTTTTTCGTGTTTCCGGGCGCGTCAACAGTTTTGATGATTAGTCCCGTTAGTGTAGTGCATGATTTTTTCTCAGGAGATGGCGGTGATCATCCCCCGCTGGATGGGGAGATCCAGCGCCGACCTACCGTCGGCTAGTGGGGTTTCCACCAACCAGGACTGTCCCACCAGCGGGGCATTGCCCCAGTCGGGAGGAGTTTTAAGCGAGAGGATAGGACAAGGAAGAGGAAGCACAGATCGCGTGCAGTCCGTGGCCCGTTTGGTAGGATACTGCTCCGGCATTTGCCTGGTGTCGATCAAAGGAACTACGGAAAACTGCCGATCAGAGCAGCCGGCCGCTAGAATTCTTCTCCAGGCAACGACTGAATTCGACCTAGCAGAAAAGCTAGTGTCGAAAATCCTACCGCCGTCAGGACTCGAACCTAGGACCTCCCGGTCAGAGGCGCTGCAGTGACATCAGTTGATGCACTGAGCTACCGCCCTCGGTAGATGATAGACGTTTCTCTTTTTTTTCTTCGTGTAATTTAATGTTTTAAGAATGATCAGTTTTTATATTATTATTATTATTATTATTATAATTATTATTATTATTATTATTATTATTATTATCATCATCATTTTAGCATTATTATTACCATTGTTATGTTTTTGCGTGACATTTATTTCTTATTTAAGTAATTAACTGCTACCGGGTTACACCCAATTGCAGTTTAAATAAATGTATCTTGTTCCCCGGCGCTTCCCGCGCGTGGAGCGTCCGCCCCCAGAGGCACCCCTCGTCGCTCTCCGTCGAAGGCCCCGCGCGGGGGCGTGGGCGCGTGCGAGTTGCGGCTGTCTGCGCTAATTGCAGCCAGGCACCTGCGCCCGCGCGCCCACGCGACGGTGGAGCGGCGCCCCGCTCTCGGCCACGCGCCCTCCGAGCCACCGCCCACTGCTCTTTCAGGCCTCGTGCTTTCCTACTACACACATAGTAGAGAGAAAGTGGCGTAATGATGCAGGGTTTGATTGATTGATTACTGATTCCGGGCGCGTCAACTACAGAGCTCATTAGTCCCGTAAGTGTAGTGCATTTTTTTCATCAAGAGGTGGCGGTGATCTTCCCCCACTAAATGACGAGATACGGCGCCGACCTGCCGTCGACTAGCCGGGTTTCCCACCAGTGGGTCACCGTCCCAGTCGGGACAAGTTCTAAGTTCCCCACCGGTCTCCCGGCATGTGTGGTAGTGTAGTGCATGTTAGTGTGTGTGTGTGTGTGTGTGTGTGTGTGTGTAAGAGTTGAAGATAGAATAAGGAAGAGGAAGGAAAGATCGCGCACATCCGTGGTCCGTTTCTTAGGATACTGCTCCGGCATTCGCCTGGTGTTGATCGGAGAAACCTCGGAAAACTACCGATCAGAGGAGCCGGCCGCTAGAATTCTCCTCCAGACAGCGATTGAATTTGACCTAGCTGAAAAGCTAGTGTCGAAAATCCTGCCACCGTCGGGACTCGAACCTTGGACCTCCCGTTCAGAGGGAGCAGTGACATCAGTTGATGCACTGAGCCAGCGCTCCTGGTATAATGCAGGGAAAATGGCGACTTTTTGGTAGAAAAGCTCATATTTCAGATCCCTGATACTGAAAAAGTTGAATATTCTTGTTCTTAAATGTAGTAAATTACTGTCTCTAACACGCTTTTTAGTCAGAATTAACATTTTTTGGGTCCTTGATATCAAAAAGTTGGTTTACATCCGTCCGTCTGTGAACAACGCTACCGGCTAAACAGTCAGCAGGACTTCCCCCAAAATGGATATTCTCAAATCAATATGGCTGATGTCGCGACTCCTTGAATTGAAAACCCATATTTTAATTTTTTCGGGATACTTTACATCAAATCTCAAGCTGAAGGAAGTATCTGGATGTATATAATAATCCTTTGAGTGCTGACGAGCAGGGCTGCGCCGGATCTTATAACCAGCGGGGGATGAACCGCCATTATCCTGTATAAAACAGTCACTGCATAAACGGCCGTAAAAACCACAGAATTTGACGTGCCCGGAAACAATTTTTCAATCCCTCTTCTATTTGTCCCGGTGTCCGTCTCAACTAATGAGTTTCCAACCGTCTGGTCAGTAGAACGTAGGCAGGATGTTACCAGAGAAGTTTAATTTTGTCAAGCACTCCTTGTGTCTGTGGCAAGAACACGCTAAGGATTTTTCTCCGCTGTCGGGTTTGATCTTTTAAACTCAGATTTGAGCTAGTCGACAAACTAGCGAGGCCGTCTTAATTTTCTAACCGTTAAAATTAATTTTAAGATATTATTTCATATAACACTATGTTCACAGTTGCAAGGGGGGTGTCGCAGCAAACGTTTTGAAATCATTGTTCGACTCAGAAAAACTTGTATTTTTGTGAGTGTTCAGATGATTTGTATGTGTTCAGACCATGTGAATTGAAACGACAATAGATTTTTTAAAGTACTTTTCAGATTTCCATTCATTGAAAGGAAATGATTTTAAATCTTTATCCTAACTTTTACCATGAAAATAGTACTAAAGGTATGAAAACTTTAAAAGCAATGCTACTTCAAACTTTCCTATCATTACGAATTTTTATTTATTCTGGACCACTGTTAGGAGTTTTTATACAATTTAATCGGTGCTATATTTAGTATCAATACCAGAAACAGAAAGAAGCACGGATGTTCTAACTTCAATTACCATTACATGACCAATTCAAGTTACCTGAAGCGCAATGACAGAAAAAATGAATGCTCTTAAAATGTTAAATCTACTGGAACCATTGATTGGTAAAATACCCTTTTCTTTTAATACTTACCCTGCAGTTTTGAAATAAACACTTATATTTTGGTCTCGATTAAATAGAATCAATCAAGATAATGGTAATATCATAAAAAAATAACATTATTGTAAGTATCTGATGTAACTCTACGTTTCTACAGCAGCTCATATACGACCAGCGAGAGCCGCTTCGGAGCCCGGCTCAGAACCTTTTAACACACGCAGGAGCCAATCCTTCGCTCGGCGTTGAGCAGTGGTTGCCGCATCCAGGAATCGACACTGTCGTCAAAATGTAATGTAACACTTATGTTTTAACAGAATCACCGCACGCTTAAGAAAAGTGCAAGTATCCCTTATGTCCCTAAACGAATAAGTTTTGTACTTGAGTAGAAAAGTTTTATTTATAGAAGAATATACTTCGTATTTTTAACGTGGCACCTAAAGGCCACGCGCGAAAGAGAGGGAGAGAGAGAGGGGGGGTAAGCAGACACCAATAGGGAGCTGTAAACGTCGGAGCTTCCAGCTCCCCATTGGAGTCTGTCTTCCCTCTCTCTCTTTTGCGCGTGACCTTGAGACGCCACGTTAAAAAAGAAGAATCATTTAACTATCGTGATTAATTCCACGACTAAGGAGAAATGGCTAGGGATAATATTGATGTTCAAATGAATAATGATGCAGAATGATGAAGGACGTTGGAGAAAAGGTGGAATGAGAGGCATGGGAAACGGGAGATCTTACCAAAGCAGTCGGACAAATTTTTCACCTTCGTAATTCATTGTGAATCAAAACGGGTTGACCATGAATGAAAACTTGGCCCCAGTACTGAACGGTGAATACATAATCCATTACATCACGAGTTTCTCACCGGGAGTGGTGACTCAGTGCATCAACTAATGTCACTGCAGTGCCTCTGATCGGAAGGTCCTAGGTTCGAGTCCCGACGGTGGCAAGGTTTTCGACACGCTTTTCAGTTAGGTCGAATTCAGTCGCTGTCTGGAGGAGAGTTCCAGCGGTCGGCTGCTCTGATAGGTAGTTTTCCGAGGTTTCTTCCATCAACACCAGGCGAATGCCGGAGCAGTACTGTAAAATTGGGCCACGGACCGCGCGCGATCTTTCCTTCCTCTTCCTTGTCTTATTCTCACCTCATACACACCCTAACATGCATCACACTACCACACATGCCGGGAGACTGGTCGGGGACTTGAAACTTGTTTCGGTTGAGGCGGTTGGGGCTTCAACCTCCGGAAAAAACCCTACGTCGTTTAAAACACGAAGCCCTTTCCAGGTCACGAGTTGAAAAGAGAAGAGGATACGGTCATCAATCGGGAGCTTCAATACCAAATGTCGTAACAAAGATCGAGGTTGGACACTGGTGTCTTCCTCTTGCCAGCTCGTGACCTTGAAAAGACTTCCTGTTTTAATCGGAGTATAGAGGTAGGCACCCACTGAGAGGCAAAGCTCGACGGGTCTGTGTCGTGCCGGTTGTAAATCTGTCTTCGCTGCTGTCAGCTTTATTATTCGCACAATAGACCGTGACAGATTTACGACCAGCGCGCGATAGCGTCTTCTAGTCTCGCTTGCTGGTGCAAGCTCACCTTCAGCAAGGAAAAATTGCTTGATAAGCTTGCTTCACGACGGTTGTAAATCTGTTCTCTGCGTTTCCTGCTGTATTTCCTATAAGAAGGTTCGCATACGAGTAAGATGGGGGACAATCTACAGCACGAATGGCAGGCTCGGGAAGTGTCGTTTGTTAGTGTTTGGCTACCTTCAGTGAGCATAGGTCCCCGACTCGCATTCGAGAGGTCCACAATGACTGTCAGTAGACCTCGACTCACGAGCCTGCTTGGTTCCAGGTCATTAGGTCCAACACCCTACAGGTCCAATAGAAAGATCTACTAAGGAATACGTTCAATAACTCAAGAGATCTAAAAAGGGAAAGTACAATCACAGAGAACGTCAAAATCAATTGAACAGAATTCTTTATTAATCCTTAATTGGTGACGTACGGTCTCTGAGGATAAATAAACACATAGGTGTCTTTTCTTGCACGTCACTGGAAGTTGTTGTTTATACAGTAAAATCTGTGTAAGTCGGGCAGTTGCGCCAATACGCCGTCGTACAGTGGGAAAATCCCGAAGAACTGGCCGAAATTAAATCAAGTGGCAATCGCGTGCATAACATTTAAACAAGTAGTTTTGGGGTCACTGAATCCGAATCTGAAGTCAAATTTACAAAATGAGCTTTAGATTTTTGTTCTTTTACATATTTATTAGCAGATATTAGCAGCTAATTGTTACGGATACTACTAAAGAATATGTTAATTGATATTTTAAAATATTAAAGATGGCGGTAGTACGTGGAACTTCTAACTTTTACCTGTAAAATAATAGGAAATATTGTAAAAATACAACGAAAAAATACTTGTTTCATGACCACATGAAACTAATTAAGTGGCAATTACTAACTAGACATCTGGAATCCTGAATTTATAGACAGATCACACCTACAAGAAAAATACGTCTCTTCACAAAAGTTATTATATTCTCATTGAACGGAGTTATGCCTGATAGTGTCCACTCGTAAAGAGCCTTCGATATCAACCCCATGAAAAGTGAATTTTAGGCAACTTTGAAACGGTGTCAAAACGCAGCCAGTAAACTCACATTTTTTAAATTAACACCATTCAACGCAGAATTTTGTCTTTTTTTAAACGGCATAGAACACAGGTATGTGTGTAGAAATGGGAGTTTAGACCTTTTCGTTTTCTTCCCCGGCATGCGTTAGGGAAGACCCGTGCGCGCGCCCCGATAAGCGCAAAGAGCTGTGGTCGCCGCTCAGGGCTGATAATTACTCGGGCGGGCGTCGCGAAAAACCCCTCACGCAAAATATGTTTGCATTGCGACGAGAGCCTGCTTCAACCACAACACGATGGATTCCAAATACGTTAACGACATCGGCCAACACTCAGCGATAAAACAATATCTAGGCGGCCGGAAGTGCTTTTGTTCTTGCTACTATCTAATCTGAGAGGCGATTGACGAGAAAGTTTCAGAAGTGTACTGTTTCCATTTCAGCGTACGGCCAATTATTTATCGTAAGAATGCACTACATTATTTCAACGTAGAATTTTATCGCTTACGCTGTTTTGCTGGAAGGGTATGACAGAGGGAGGGTACTAAAGAGATAAATATTCAAGTGAGAGTAATTAATAAAATGATGGAAATAAATTGGCAGAAAATTTATAAGAAGTTTATTTCAATACTGTTATATTATTTTAATGTAATTTTATCATTTTCAATATTATATGATATTTGCACAATAGTTTTGCAATGATCATTGTGCTCTGTAATCAAATCTCAATCACGGAATAGCAATCTATTAAATTTATAAACAATCTATAAACAAGTTAATGCTGGATGTTCGAGGGATATTCCTAAATAATATAAGAATTTCAAAATAAAAAACACGATATTTTATCCTTCAATAAATGCACATTTATTTCAATAAACCAATTCTTTCAATTAAATTCATTTTAAAAGTCCTGTTCAACAAGTATGCAACGTATGAAAATTGAATACTTTTTGTAAAAGCATTATTAAATTCAATACGGTTTAAAATTTTTGTTTCGTTTTTTGATCTTAACAATATTGTAATTCAGTTATGCAACTTCAAAATTACAAACTGAATGACATTAGCAGAACAAAATTGCATTTTGACATTAGCAGAACAAAATTGCTATTTCCATTAAAATTTTTGGGCTTAGCTCAGTTTATATATTATAATTTTCTACTTAGGTTTGTTGATTAAATATCAAAGTTTTCATCTCCTAACATTCCACAATTTTTAAATTTAATAATATACTGATTCAGAGCTAGCGTTATCCCCGTTCTTTGAAAGAAAAAAAAAGACACTATGCAACACAGATTTCTGAAAGGCCTGTGAGAGAAGCATCAGGGCTCTGCGAACAAGTCGATCACATCTTGCAGCTAAGGCTCAGGGGCGTTTGTTGGTCTGCGTGTTTGAAGAGACGACGCAATATACCAATGGGTACACAGAACCGGTTAATTTGCTCGCTGAAAGAGAAGCTATCTTAATTAAATGAAGAGGTGCTATATTGCTGTTTTTTCTAGTTCTGGCTAAATAAAGTTTAAAGAGAGACAACTGACAATCAGTGCAAACATTGAACGTTGATTTACCATACCTTATGTAGTAGTTCAATCACGTAGGTCAATCTCGATATTTCACTGCGCTGCAAAAACATGATTCTATCGTATTTCAAATTCTGCTTCAAAAAATCCGTAATGCACTGTTTCTAAAGTTTGGTGCTAAACATACTCCTATTTTTGTGGAAAAATTATCCTTTCTCTTGAGAATGATTATTGTTTAAAATATCTGTAAAAAATATTCAGATATTTCAATTTGTTTAAAGGAATTCTGTATAGATGTAAGATTCTGTATAGAACGAACATTATAGGAACTATAATTAAAAGAAACCTATTTAAATATTTAAAATAGAAACATCAAATAGATGTGTACTATCAAAAACACATGCAACGTATTACATTTTCATTCAAGCAGAATCTTGAAAAATCTATTAATTGTTTATTTTTCTCTCTAAATATGAATATTATTTGTTATAACTCATTTTAAAAAGCATTTTACACAATTCACGATTATAGTTTAACCCAACGGCATGAAACAATGTATTTCACAATAATTTTTATAAAAAATAGAAAAAAATTGATAAAATGACAATTAGTAATTTTGTGTCAAAAACTTTGAATTGTAATTTAATTTTGAATTGAAATTTAAGCAAAATCTACTAAAAATTTGACAATGAACCTGAAATTAAAATTTATTGAACTATGTGAAATACCATGAAAATTTGAAGAATGTTTTTCAAAATCGCAGAGATGCGAGTCGGGTGAGATCGACTGGGAAATATTGATTTTGGAGAAAATTCTACAAATAGTTAAGACGCTAGCACTGTTCACTGACGGACAGACATGCAGGACGGACATACAGGCGGACGGACGTTTTGAAAAAAAATCCTTTTGCAGTATCAGGGAACCCCGAAACGTGTATATCTGTCGAAATCTCGAAATCTATTTTACACTGCATTATATAACTTTCTCTATACTACCTATATTACTCCGTATATATGAAGAATACGAGAATGTAATAGGCATTTATCGCAATGTAGGCAAAAAAACAAAACGAAAAACAGCTATTGGAGCCACAAAAGGTGTAATTCGTTTTAAAATGTAGTTAACGTTTATGATGAAAAAAGACATTTTGCTTAACCTCCGGCATCTACTAATGAAGAATGAGATGTAACTTGTAAAGTAAATTAAAGTGGTTGAGTAAAAATTGCGCAAGTGGAAAGCAGTGTTACGAAACACATTGCAAATCTGTCACCTAGCTTGCCAAAATTTTTCATACTCCACATCGTGGATCGATTTTGCACTTTACAACTATTGCAAAGACGATGGGAGTCTTTATTTATCTAGATTGAAGGCTTCCACATTCTCAGCCTCTATACAGTATGAAATAAAATTACACCCGTAGCTTTTCGAGATTTTTCTGGGATTTTCCTCCAGGAAAGATTGCTAAAGGAAGTAATAGTGGAAGTAAAGGTAACTGGATGATTAACGATTAACGATAACGGCGGCGACCTACCGTCGGCTAGCAGGGTTTCCCCCTAACCAAGACTCTCCCACCAGCGGGGCACCGCCCCAGCCGGGTGAAGCTCTAAGTTCCCGACCGATCTCCCAGAATATGTAGTAGTGTATTGCATGTTAGTGTGTATGTGACGGGAGAGGATAGGACAAGGAAGAGGAAGGACAGATCGCGCGCGGTCCGTGGCCTGTTTGGTAGGGTACTGCTCCGGCATTCGCCTGATGTTGATCGGAGAAACCACGGAAAACTGTGATCTTCAGCAGTACAGCCCTGAAGAGGACCGCGATAAGTCGGGCGAAACGTCGGCACCCCAGCCTTCGACGCGGCGTCACCCGGACAGCCTAGATCATGACTCTGGCCGCGGAAGCCTACGATATCACCACGGAAAACTACCGATCAGAGCAGCCGGCCCCTAGAATTCTCCTCCAAAGAGCGTCCGAATTCGACCTAGCTGGAAAGCTAGTGTCGAAAATCGTGCCACTGTCAGGACTCGAACCTAGGACCTTCCGGTCAGAGGCGCTGCAGTCACATCAGTGGATGCAATGAGCTACCGCTCCCGGTGGGAACAATTATTAGTAGTGCTTAGACGTGCATACAGTTGCAATGTATTTGAAGTTTATAGGTGCCTTACGGGTTTTAGTTCAGAGAGAACAAGTAGCTGTTTACCTTATAAGAAACCGCAAACTGGTGTCGCAACTGCGGTTAACAACGATTGTCACTGCAGGACTCGCCGTGTGCGCCTGCGAGTTTCTCCTTATCAGGACTGGATTGAAGGTGCAGTCTAAACTGCAGGTAGTTGTGTAATTCGCTTATGCAGTTGAGTAAGACCTTGAATATAAAGAGTGACTCGATCTACTAAGTCGTTGGATGCACAAAACATCCCGACGCAACATCACTCAATATTCCAGTCAGCGAATGTATAAAACAAAGTTGAATTTATCCACAATCAAACGTTCATGTAAAGATAGCTTAAAGACCTATACTGTTGGGGTACAGATCAATTTAGGTCGACGTAATAGTGTTTTCAAGCCTTACTCTTGAAAATGCTCGTACGATGTATGCCAACTTTCCCATTATTTCTACGTAATTAGTTAAACTTCCAGGTTACTGTTTATACGTCGTGTATACCTGATCATAGAATGGTACGCATTAATATCAATTACTTTCCTTCATGGAATTCAAAAATATCTTTCCCTCTAAGTACGGCTTCATTTCCTCGAATCTTTTCTCTAGTAACCGAGTCGATATGCATGTTTCTAGACTTACAAAAATCAGTCGCGGTATAGTCATTGATCTTCGTCTTTTACTTCATTTTTTTCTTTATCGTCAAAAACAGTAAAAACTGTATGTGAGCATTGAGAAGTAAAATCTCAGGACATTTTCTTGAGCTTCAGAATCTCGTTCCTATATATTAACCAAAACTAGTCGTATGATGAATACAGGTAACAATGAAGTATGGTTAGCAAGATTTGAAAACGAAATTTTCGGTCCTGTGAAATTATTTTTTTTTTCCTTCATCCCCTAGAAGACCTCTTCCTTCCTTTTTGTTTCCTTTGCCTACTTCTTCGTCATATTTTCCCTTGCCTTGTTCTTTTTCTCAAGTAAAATTCCAGTGACAGGGAGTAGGGATCCCATCGATGCTTTTGTAGAAATTCCGATGCTCTACATTGTTAACATAAACATCGATATGTTAACCACGATGATTTTTTAACATAAATGTTTTGTGAACGATTTTTTTACGTTTCCAATGTTTTATTTCTGAGAGAAAAATTCGCATGATCACAATACTGTAAAAGTTAAAATATGAAATAATAATTGATGGATGTGTTGGAAGCACAGGAACGCTGTTGAACTACCTTCACCGACGAAACTCCCTCGCCCGAGATGACCCCATGCCTCTGGATTTCGTATTTCTTCCATTGCACATTTCGCACATCACCGGATGTGGGCGAAGGGGCGGGAGGTAGGTGGGGACAGGCGCGGGGTCGGGACGGGATTGGACGGGGCTGGACGCGGCCGGGCGGGGCCGGGAGAGGGGACGGTGCTGAGGACGGAACCTTGGATGGGACCGGGGGCGGAACCGGAGGCGAAGGCGTGGCCGGGGGTGGGACGGGGGCGCGTCCCAGGGCGGGGCGGGGCCGGAGGCGGGACCAGTGGCTCGTCCGGGGGCGGGACGGGGCCGGGGGCGGGACGGGGCCGGGGGCGGGGCCTGGGGTGGGCGGGAGGGGAGGGGCTGAGCGGGACCAGGCGGGGCCGGGGCCGGGGATAGGGGCGTCGGTCGGGGCTGAGTGCAGGGCGGGGTCTTGGGCGGAGCCAATCGGGGCCAGGCGGGGCGACGGGGCGAGCGGAAGGTGGGACGAGGCAGCAACGGGCAGGGGCCGGGCCCGGGGGCGGGGGCCGGGGGGCAGGGCCGGGGGGCAGGGCCGGGGGGCAGGGCCGGGGGGCAGGGCCGGGGGCGGGGGCCAACGGAAGCGGGGTTGGGGCGCAGCCGGGGGCAGGGCCGGCGGCGGTGGCGGGATCGGGACCGTGGGCGGGGTCGGGGGTGGGGCCGGGGGCGGGGCCGGGGGCGGGGCCGGGGGCGGGGCGAACGGAAGCGGGGGGGGGGGGCGGGGCCGGTGGCGGTGGTGGGGCCGGGTCGGGGCCGGGGGCGGGGTCGCGGACGGGGCAGGGAGCGGGGCCGGGGGCAGGTCCGGGGCGGGGCCGGGGCGGGTCGGGGGCCGGAGCCGGGGGCCGGAGCCGGGGATGGGGCCGGGGGTTGGATCCGCGCCGGGGCCGGGGGCGGGGCCACGGGCGGGGCCGCGGGCGGGGCCTGCGACAGGCCGGAGGAGCCGAGCGGGCGGGGCGCAGCAGGCGGGGCGCGGCGGTCAGCGCGCGAGTGGCCGCTTCCTGCGCAGCCCAGGCGTCCGCTTCCGGCGCGTGTGGAGGGCGGACGCGATGGCTGCGCTCTGAGAAGGCGGAGGTGAAGGCAGCGTCGCCGGACGCGTGGCGCAACACAGGACCCGCCCCCCCTTGCCCCTCTCTCACCACGCACCGGCAGCCTCTCTAGGAGGACGCGCCTTTTCAGCGCGTTGTAGGGTCACTCTGCGGTTCACCAGTACGTTTCCGGAACAAAGTAGGACACAGGGCATATTTTTCTTACCATTTGAGGTTTTCGGATATAAATAGTGGTATCTGACAATTAGAAAAAATGTTGGTTATTGATATTTATATATACGCAGTGGTCGTCTCTATTTTATTGCTTGAGTGAAATAGAGGACAAACAGTAATGATAATTCACTCGTAAGTTATGGCGTGAGAGAGTCGTTTCGTATGAATGATGGTATGAAAAAAAGTATTTCACCTATAAAGCTACAAGATCACAAACTTTCCTTTGAGACTTAATTTGACATACAGCATTTCATTAAAATCTAGGGTGGTAGGCAGGAAAATTGTCTTGTAATGACCCGTTTTGTATATCCAGGATCACTTTTCATTTCGCGCGTTTGCAAAATGTATTTTAACTCCAGAAAGTTGCGAGGAACCAAAAAAGGTCTAAGGGCATTTTGAGAAGAATTCTTTATTATATTTCATTTAAAATCAAAGCAAAAAGATCGGACCAGAGGTTACAGAGATAATTGTGTTGGCATTCTGCTATCGTGCGCCACATTTAATGGCTTCTCAAGATTTATCCGACCATAACATTTAGTGGCTACCTACACTTTTACATATAATAAAGTGTCGTAATTAATAATCCAATAACCGGGAGACCGGTCGGGAGCTTAGAGCTTGTCCCGGCTGGGGCGGTGCCCTGCTGGTGGGAGAGTTCTGGTTAGGGGGAAACCCCACTAGCCGACAGTAGGTCGGCGCCGGATCTCGCCATCCAGCGGGGGAAGATCACTGCCATCTCCCGAGAGCAAACATGCACTACACTTACGGGACTAATGACCGAAGCAGTTTACGCGCCCGGAAACACGAAAAAATCAATCAATCAATCAATCAATCAATGAAGAATCCAACCGCGTCCAAAAGGTTTTGCGTACTCGCGCCACTACGGTCTGCTCCACGTTTGAAGATAATTACTATGTATTCGATGTCGAATAAAGGCTTGAAACATTGTTACCAGAATCTCAAAATTTTACAATGTCTGCTAATGCCGTAGTATGTTTTATGAATATAAAGACATATTAGTTCATAAATTTTATTCTAGTCTTTATTGTAAATAGTAAAATTATTTTAATTTTTAAGAATTTTAATTACAGATTCTAAGTCAATAGATAATCAAATTGTAACGCACACCTAAAAAAAGGGAAAAAAGTGTTTCCAAAACATTGTGCGGTAAGGTATAAAAATTGTTTTTGAATTTTTGAATATAAATTTTGCAGAACTTTGTCAGTAAAATGCAATATTGTCTATGGATATAATTTTAATATATCAGCATGCAAAGCAGAGTTGATTGTCTGTAAACACCAAGGGACGTAAAAATCAATTAATTCCTCGTGAAGTTATTACTAACAAATCTAAAAATAGTATTGAGATTTAAATGAGAATCACACTAATGTTCAAAACGTAAAAGGAGGAAAAAATTACATAATATAATATGAAAGAATAAAATAGTTCTTTCTCCGAAAAGGACTTAACCATGGTATTGCATACGCATTTAACGCGAAGAAAATTAAGTGGTTATTTAAATATTTTAGTGTATTGTTGATTGAATACTTTTCAGAATTAGTTTTAGTGATCTTAAAGACTGATAAGACATCGGATGATACTCTTCTAATGGTGGAAGCTAAGTTAACACGGCGAGTTTTCTTTTTCTAATGAGACTGCTGTTTCAAGCGGAAGTCGCCTGTTCGCGGCCAACTGTTGCTATTCGCGTTGAAGAGCATCGCTGTAAGGGATAGTTTTAACCCACGTTCCCATTATACTTTACAATTACTAAGAAAAGACTCGCAGTTCCAAATGCATTCTCTTAGCGGTTCTAATCATTCATTCGCATTAAAAGACTTCTTGCTGAATCAAATTTTCTCTTACAAAATCAGACGACGTCGGTTTAATTATTGATACGGGGGAATAGGAAGACAGAAAATGTTCCATCAGAAACTTTGTATAACTTCTCCCTTGTAGCAATAAAGTTAGTAAAACTTTACGTGAACTTGTCTGGAAGTTATGCGGCACGCTAAGTGTAGTCCGAATACTCCATTTATTTCCTCTCGCGCAGGAAGTGTGAGTCACAGGGAGTTTGCGAAGTAGATTCTGACCTGTTCTTCGCCCTGTTTGCTTCGCCTTTGCAAAGACAAAGATGATGCTTTATTCACTTTATCCTATCGTATTCATTAGTTGTTCCTCGTTTTCATTTCCTCTCTATTTCAACTTGTTTTTTTCTGTTTTACTGATTCGATTTTTGTTCCCCAAATACAAGAGACGCAACCACGCTTTTTTTTCTGGTTGGATGCGATGGAATTATAGATGTATTGTCACGCCGACATGGCTATATATCTATTATGTGCATGAATAATTTTCTAAAAATGATGGGAAACATGTTCAAATATCTTTTATTCCATTTATGAGATAGTAATATTATCATCACCATATTCTAATCCACATAAACACATATTTGTAGCACATGAAGCGGTGGCTCAGTGCATAAACTTATGTCACTGCAGTGCCTCTGATCGGTAGGTCCTAGGTTCAAATCCCGACGGCGGCAAGGTTTTAGACACTCGCTTTTCAGCTATGTCGAATTTAGTCGCTGTCTGGAGGAGAATTTTAGCGGCCGTCTCCTCTGATCGGTAGTTTTCTGTGGTTTCTCCGATCTACACCAGGTGATTGCGGGAGCAGTACCCTAACAACCGGGGCACAGACCGTGCGCGATCTTTCCTTCCTCCTCTTTGTCCTATCCTCACCAGTTACTTACAGACACACTTACACTCACATGCACTACTCTACCACACATGCCGGGAGACCAGACGGGGACTTAGAACTTGTCCCGGCTTGGGCGGTGCCCCCCTGGTGGAAGATAGCTGGTTGGGGAAACTCCGCTAGTCGACGGTAGGCCGGCACCGGAACTCGCCATCCATTGGGGGAGGATCATTACCTCTTCTGGATGAAAAAACATGTACTACACTTAAGGTACCAATGATCTCAGTTGTTGATGCGCCAGGAATCACTAACAATCAATCAATCATATTAGTTGCTGGTTTTGAATATCATACAAGGGAAGTGCTATTTTCGTAAATTTGTGATCACTCTAATTACGTTAAAATATTGTGATCAGTTATTCAACTTTTTGCTGATTTTAATTTTTATTTTTGTTGCTTTATAGCGTCAATAAGGGAGCTCCATGATCCCTCTCCTTTGGCGCACCAATGCCAGATATTAATTATTGGAGACAAACAAACTGACCTCTATTTAAATGGTAATATCTTATTATAGTATACGTAAACGAACAATTCTATTTCAATATGTTCAATAATTTAACAATCACTAAAAAAATACTTATGACCTGGAAAAATCAGTTTGAAAAACGCGTACATATATGATTAATGTGAACTAGACTGACGATTCATCAATGAAACTTTCTTTGGAATGTAAAAGCATCATTTACGGACTTCCCTGAAGGGACTTATTCTTACTGTATTATAATTTGCAGGTGTCATAATACAATATTGAACACTATTCTCTATATGATAAAAAGTCATTCTCAGCGAATGTTAGTCACAAACAATCCAAGCACAAAATAAAATAGCGGTAATCCCTACAAGTACAGATGATATTGCCAGTCGCTATAATGAGAAAGATGTCATTATTGTACATCCATTTAATGAAGTGGTTACATAATAATACATGAAAGATTCCGTGCTCATTTCAATCGGTCCGAATCGTAGGTGTGACAAAAATTTCAAATGAAGTGGTTCAAATTTTTTAAAGATATTATTATTTATTGTGAAATTTTTCCGCCCCCTAAAAGGGCCTCCCGGTTCGGGCCGCCTCCACTAAGTGAAACTTTCTCACCATTGCATATTCTAAACCACAAAAACACGTATTAGTAGTTGATTATGAATGTTATATTCAAAGGTTGGCGAAATACATAGGAAAAGGAAAATTAAACGGTCGCCAGCTGATGAAGGCAGCACAAATTAAGATTCTCGCAATTACGCGAGGTAACCATGCATTAGCCTAAGGAGAAAATTAGCGGAGCTAACACAGAGAACTCCTAGCAATCGGATTCGGGAAGATCGTCGTCACAATCGAGAATGTTCGAAAGGACGCACCAGATTCAAAGTAAATAAAGGGATCTTTAACTTTGCGGGATCTCAAAAAATGGAGATGTAACAATCCAAAAATAACCATGAACACAATTTATTGCAACCAAACTTACAAACAATAGTCCTTTTATGACAACAATATCAAAAAGGACAAAACAGAACTACGAGAAATACAAAGTTGGCAGGCAAATTGCCTCTATAAAAAAAAGAACCTGAAAACAAAGAGCACAGACGCTGTAACAATAGCGCCTATACCAAAACAGAATTACAACATACGATTTACCTCGTAGGAGCCCACTTTAGGGCGAGGCAATCCAACATTACGTACAAAAATGTCAAGGATACACAACTAGTCATCCTTCTTTACAAAAAGAACATCAATTACATACAGAATTACGTATAAGGTCATACCAAATAGTGTGAGTGCTTAGCTACAAAAATGCATGAAATCGGATCTTTACCCATACCATAACTTTACCAATTTTTACAATTTCAATTGCGAAGCAAGAGTGTTGTCGAACTAGGCTAGACGGTTGTGGCCCAGACGAACGCCGGCGGCCTTTGCACATCGGCGCCTTGGTACCAGACTCCAATCTGCCTCTTGCCCGAGCGACGAGGTAGTTGCTCACGGGGCGAAAGACGAGCTTCAGCAACAATGGACCACAGCCTTTGCTGTACGGGCCCAGCTGAGCTCACGAACGAAGCTCCCGAAATGCAAAACGGGCTAGTGCCGAGATGCTGACAAATGGAGCACAATAACTGGAACATAAACAACAATCTCATAAATAATGGTAGTACTGGACTTCCGCGACATTAGGAAACCAGCATACACTCCAGCTGCGAAATAACATATACAACAAATTAAACACACTTGCTTCATAACATCAAGAAATTATCATTAAACATAACAAATTTTACAAGATCCAATTTCATACCAATACTAACACTCACACATAAAAATCTATACTAAACGCTCACACTATATACATATTAAAAACAATAACGGCTTGACCAGAGCCGGGCCTTTCCGCCATAACAAAGCCATCACAACTTCATCTCTAGGCGGCACAACCGAAAACTAGATGCACTGGGAGGCCTGTCGTAAACTAGATGGCCTGTGATGAATTTACAAATGAAAAAATAAAAGAAATGCGCTCGTGCGGCAGCCAAATAAATTTAAAATCCACGGCGTGAAGCGCCGTTACAGCATAAGATACTATTAAAAATAGGCGACGAAAAGGCAGTGTGCGAGCGAGGCGCACGTCTTTTATACTATCCAGTGGAGGGGTATGCACTCGGTAGTATAGGGGGGGTAGTGGGGAAATATCGATATAGGTTGCTTATTGCAAAGGCTTTGGTCAAAGCAATTGCATGACAACGCCTGCAGGTTATGCAACCTGTAAGGCTTCTATACTAAGGTGGCGGCATCTGTTAGAAAGACTAGGATTCATACCAATTACTTTTTGTTTTGCCATAAAAACTGTTATAATGTGGCTAGAAGAACAAACAAGGTGCCCATTTAGTCCTAAATTTACTCTAAATTCCAGATTTTGTTAGAAGAACTACCCACAATCAATAGTTTGCTTACAATAAACAAATACCTGTTTTGAAATCAATAAAATGCCACAAAATGCTAATTTTTTCTTACAAACTATCTCGCCAAGAAATTAGCACTTGTTAACAAATTTTCAGGTATTTGAAACCTTCTCATGGCCATGAGATCACACACATATTTTTAGATCTTACCAGTTTTGAAATATTAAACTTTAAAAAATTACCATTACTTAAACATACTTAATCTAATTTACACATGTTTAGCTTACAACCTAGAAGTACAGGATCTTCTGAGATGACTTGTCGGGTGATTGTTGGCTTCTTTATAGTACAAAACACAAGACTTAAATTTCAAATTTAACAATGAATATCATACGAAGGAAGTGTCACTGCTTGGTAGCTGATGTGCGTGAGGCCGTTTTTCAAAGCCCCCTAGAAGGAGTGGCTGCATGAGCTAATGTGGGGCGTTGCCGTTGCGCTGCGGGGCGAGCGGTCGAGGGCTCTGCACACCTGGTGGGCGGCGGCGGCGGCGGTGGCGTGCCTGCCGTGCCTGCCGTGCCCTGGCGTGCCTGCCGGCGCCGCCGCAGAGGGGCGGGCGACTTGTTGGGCCAAGCGCTGCCACCTGTCGTCCCCGGGCCACGCTCCGTGGCCTGCAGCTCGGAGAAGCCGTGATTGGCGGCGACACAAAAGCCAGCTTAAGGAATTACCTCACGAATCAAAGCGAGCGGTCTGGCGGGATACTATTTCCTATTCGCGCATTTTCTCACACTTGCCTCTTGTTTTTGTTGTATTATTTCTCGTCGTTATTGTTGTTTTTGTTGATGCTCTATCTAACGCGGTGTGTTGTAGCCTTATCGGACAGAAGCGCTGGGAATTTCGTATTTTGTACCAATGGTCTCTCAGCTTTATCTACCAATTTTTACTCTTACTAATGGACGTCGAATTTCTTACTAAATTTGTAGGTAGATTTACTTGCCGAGTTTTTAGCTAGAATGAGCTGAAGAGAAATGTAATGCGAATTTTCAGTGAGCTTAATATTTAATGTCTATTTCCGAACACAATTTGAAAGAATTATTTCTCTATTCTAAGGAAGGTTTAATCATAATTGCATTAAAATTTAGTTTATTATCGTAAGTATTATTACTTCATTGAATAAAGTAACAGTCGTTGCATTCTATAGATATTTGTCTTTAAAGTATTTACAAAATCTCGGAATGTGATCCAATATTTTCAATTTTTGATCTTTTACTATTGTGTATACCTGATTTTGGGGTAAAATGTAAATTGCGACACTTTTAGGTCGAAGGCAGTGTGCAAAATGTCTGACGGTGGTCGCAAATATTGCTCATTTCGCACAGTTTTAATCACAGCCTGTCAAAATGTTGTCAAGGCCGTTGTATTTTACATAAATTATTGTTTAAAACTTTTGTAACTCGGAAGTACTGAAATGACTGTTCTTTCTCTCCACTTGACAGCAAACAATCGTGGACTTACAAATTGATAGGTAGCCCGAAACGATACTCTCACGGTTCAAAAATATCCTTTTTTTCTGTGCACGGTGGTGTTTATGAAGTGTCCGTTTCGAAAATTGTCGTTCGTGTCGCACCCAACATTTCAAAAGATTCATAGCACGAACGCAATTGCACCCAATCGAACACTCTACCGCTGCACGCGCTGTTGTCGCCGCCACCACCACGCCCCTTGCGGACACGCGACGCAACACGCAGCGCGTGCGCCGCGAGATGGCCATGGAGCCGCCGAGTCAGCAGCTTCTGGCTGCCGGCGCTAGAGCGCAGCAGGGGAGCCCGCCTTCTAGCGACGCGGCGCGGCGCGGCACTGCGACAAACTGCGTGAGGATGAGACTGCTGCTAGAGATCGCGGCCATCTGCACGGCTCCCCAAGCCGATGATGCAGCGATTCAGGTTCAGACCTCCTGCATGGGCTCTCAACCCCCGGGGTGGAGCCTCGGACCTGAGGGTTGGGTCTACATACCCTACAAAAAAAGAGATGTATCTTATTCACTCATTTCGGTTCAGCAATGGGAGCGCTCTTCTATGGCCTGAGTGAATCCATGGCGGATCTGCTAGGATTCACAAATATCATAACTCTCCAGTCTTCTGGAGAAAAATCGATATTAATTTTCAATCAAAATATCAATGTATACATGTAACGTCGAACTACATAATTGCAGTTAAATCTTCTTTTAGTGTCATACACTGGTTAGTGTGTAGGCCAGTCTCCAGAAACCCCTAGCGCTTTCTTGTGAGACATCCTGAGCAAGTATACCTAAGATAGTTTACCATTGTTTTCCCTAGGGGCGCCAATTTTGACGTTTGATTTGAATACCAGATAGCGCACGCCAACATACAATATTCGCAATCCTATCCAGTAATTGAAATCAAACTCTGAATGGTGCTAAATTGCTAGAGGTTTTTTTTTGTTGTGGCCAGGATTGACCAAGTGCCTTTCCTAGGATCTGTTTTGCATGCCGACAAGCGTCCGCATGCATGTCGTCAATTTTTGGCAACTCCAAAAATCCCCCGAGTTTGCCCACGTTTGAACCCGTGAACTTGTCAGTACCCCGACATGACAATCACTATACCATCAAAGCGGGTTTACAGTTTAATAGTGTTTTAATTTTAAAATGTAGAATTTTTTGCATTATAAAGTAGATTTACAGTATTGGAATATTTTTGACTTTCTTTCGAACCATAATTGTAGATTTTAGTCACTCCTAATTTAACTTACCATTAGTACCGGTACCTAGTTACGATCTGCTTCATCGAACTAGTTTTTTTTAGAAATATTTAGTTGCGAAATATATGTAAAGTTCTGAAATTAATTTAGGGTCGATGTATGTGTGAATTTGAACAAAGAATATGACAAGAATGTGGCATCGGTCTCTGATTAATGCACTCCTCCCCTGTCTCGCAGAACAGCAATTCGAATTTCCACTTCATGAAAAAAGACGAAATTTTGAAGATACGTGCTAAATTTCGAATATGATAATAGTAAATGTCACCTGTAGAGGGCTGGGATATTTGGCTAAAAGTTTTCGCACTTTCAATTAAAGTAAAAATAAAATTTCATAATTAAGAGAATGTTCATTTTAATCACAGGTTTCAAATAAAAGTTTCATTTGAGTATTTTGTTTTTCTACTCTATTGTTAGACATATTTCAAGGAGAGCTACTGTCACAAGATGGACAAAAATGTCTCTGAAGTATGTATCGTATACTTGAACGTACATCCCATATGAAGACTGTATTTTCACTTCTCTTTCAGAACTAGCGTACCATAATCTATTACGTATTACTTTTCCTACCTTGAAATTACTGAGTCGTAAACAAGAGCTCCCTGTATACTCCCTTTTCAAATCACTAAATTAAGCATTTTGAGGAAGTTATCCAATAAAATTGTCCGAGCATCTTTACAAAGATACACTTTGTAATCCCGTGACATGACTTAATCGGAAAATTTGTAGCATTGATAAAGAAGAGGCGACTGAAAAATTTTTCTGCAAACGCAAATATATGTTTTTTTATAATAAAACATGAGTTAAAAATAATAATATAAATGAAACACTCTTACTCTTTGCATGATAGAATACATCAGATACGTCAATCAAACCCTGTGTGTGTAGCCCCACAATAATACATATTGTTATCCCTTTAAAAGTCTGATTATATTGATGCACAATTATTGCGAAGGCGTTTTGTTAAGCAGGAAAATTCCACCTGCATCGACCTGAGTGAATCGATGCGACTCCCCAGCGCCAGATGTTTTCCTTTCAACGGCGCCCCTTCTTCCCCCTTCCGCACGTCAATGCTAGGGGAAACGCCGGGCCAGGGCTGGACGCATCCGGATGGCACGGAAATAACTCACCGAGACAACTCGACAGCCACGTAGGGCGAAATGCCAGCGACAATCCCTCCAATGACGTTTGAACGTACGGAGGATTTTATTCCATAGCAGAATAATACCACCGGACGAGAATAACACCAGTGCCGCTAATCGTGTATAATCCGCGTTCAATTAATTTCTTTCCAGTCAACTTATTTATTAAATACGACACCAATTTTTGGTGGTTGTAAAGAAATATAAATTATACAATAAAATAAAAATATTTACGTGAACACATTGTGAAAAAATGTAGCTAATTTCATAAATATTATGTTATAATAAATTTTTATCTAAAGCATTCTGAAACCATTGCCTGTGGAGTTGCTTACCGCTCCTACAACACTAAAATGGGTTTATAGCATTATCCAAAGATTAATTGAGTTAATTAAGAATGTCATAAATTATTTCTAAAATAGAGCTTTTAGACAGCCGTTAGTCCAAACAGTTGTTTCAGATCATGCGTAGTGGGTTGAAACTTTAATTTTTAGCACGAGTGCTGACAGTAAGACGATGCTCAAGTGTTCAGATAAATCTGAGAATGCAACAAGGATTATGCATTTTAATGTTCATACAATCACTAGATTTACCTCCGCATATTACAAATTTTATTACTTTTTGTGGTTTTAATATTTTTTAAAAATTAATTTTTAAAAACAAAATTGACCTGCGATAATGTCGTGTTTTTTTAATATTTACGTACAATATTCGTAATCAAAACCTCTTATTAACGTCTGAATTTAATATTAGTGGAAGAAAAACACAAAAGAGGTGTGGGAACGACAAGTTAAAAAAGTAAAACAAAACTGGAATAAATTTCAAATAAAATCAAAAGTGGTTAAAAATAAGTGTATCAACAGAATACAATAAAAAAACTAATAATAAAAATCATATAACGTAAAAATAACTCGTTTCAAATTCAAGTAATCTTCCGGTATTGTATTTTCTAGACAGCTGCACTTCTTGAATTCTTCTTGCATTTGCGTTGTAACTCTACTGACAGACGGCTGACATTCTTTTTTTCATCGCGGAGTCGTATGTTTCGTCCTGCCGTTCGCAGGGCCCCGCCCCTCCCACCTGAGGGTTAAAATATTTGAGGGCGCGGGCCCGCTTTTCTTCTTTTATTTTTTGTTATTTCGTTGGCGCCGCGGGCGGCCGCCGCCGCTTATTTCCCGGGGGGCGGACGCCTGCTTGTGGAATTGACGCAGGGGGCGCGGGTGAGGTTAGAGTGGGGGAAGAGGAGGTGGAGAGGGGGCCAGTCGGAGGTATGTGGTAAGGGAGAAGAATCGGGTCAGTGAGACGAGGTATCACCCTGCATTCGTGCGTGCGGTGTACACATTCGTGAGCACAACGAAAAAAAAAAAAAAAAAAAAACCCGCACGGGAACAGTGTTTAGTATTTCGGTTCACTAACTCTTGCTGAGAGACTTATCCACTTTTGGTCACGCTACGTACCGGGAGCTGATGTCACTGCAGCGCCTCTGATCGCGAGGTTAGGTTCGAGTCCTGACGGCGGCAGGATTTTGGACAGTAGCTTTTCAGCTAGGTCGAATTCAGTCGTTGTCTGGAGGAAAATTCTAGCGGCCGGCTGCTCTGATCGGTAGTTTTCCGTGTTTTTTTCGATCAACACCAGGCGAATGCCGGAGCAGTACCCTACCAAACGGGCCACGGACCGCGCGTGACACTACTACATATTCCGGGAGACCGGTTGGGAGCTTAGAGCTTGTCCCGGCTGGGGCGGTGCCTCGCTGGTGGGAGAGTCCTGGTTAGGGGAGAAACTCTACTGGTCGACGGCAGGTCGGCGCCGGATCTCGCCATCAAGCGGGGGAAGATCACCGTCATCTCCCGAGAAAAAACACGCACTACACTAACGAGACTAATGACCAAAGCAGGTGACGCGCCCGGAAACACGAAAAATCAGTCACTATACGTGGAACCAGAGTCTGACCCTTCCGGACAAATGAGTGAAAAGCGAATAGCTTTGGAGTGAACTGTGCTTGGGGATGTGTGCTCATCCGCAGTGCTTGAGCTTCAGCGTTGGTCGAAAACAGCTCTGCGGTCCTTCGCCATCCCGAGCACGCGACTCGAGAACTTGAAGATAAGAGCATCGCTTGCAGACGGGACCCATCCGGAAGATTAGCTCTGGCTGGTAGTCGTCTGGGGATCGCCCTTCTTGCTAGAGTTCATCCATCATTCCTAGCACGAATTGTGCCTCCGAGAAAGGCGTCCTTGCAAAACTCATACTAGTCAAACGAAATAGATTTAGAGATTTGTACTCAAACTTTATCATACCGTTCAATGTATTCGTCGTATTTATTTCAAAAGTGGCTGTTATGAGCAAAGAGGTATATATTTATGTTCACTGTTTAATATTATAATTTTCTTTGATTGATCTTTTGACGATTGGTTTTAAATTTCTTGCATACATATGTATACATACGTGCGTGCACATATATACGTACATACATATGGAGTAATATATGTAGTGTAGAGAACGAACGTTATGTAATGCTATGGAAAATCGATTTCGAGATTTCAACGGAAATACACTTCGGATCCCCTGATATTCAAAAATGCTTGTTTTTTTTTCAAAACGCTATCTGACCGTGTATCGGATCGTCTATTCGCCTGCGAACAACACTATCGCCTGAATCAATCATAGAATTTTTTCCAAAATGGATATTCCTCTATCGTAGGGTGAACTCGAGGACTTGCCCATTTGAAAATAATCTTTTACTTTTGGGGGCCACTTCACATTATGTCCATGATATAATTTAAAAGATTCCTCAATAATTGCTTTAAATTTTGTCTTTTAATTTCATACTAAAATGGAGTGAAATATACTATAAAGATGGACTCTCTAATTCGACTACATTATTGCAGATAAATATTTTTCCAAATGAATTCTATTATTCATAAGATATATATCAAAATGGTAGTTACATAAAATAAATAGCTTTTGCCTAATATTCACATAAAGAGAGGCAATTTAAAAAACGTTAACAAGATTTTCTAAAATGCGGCTCCAAATATTTTTACGCGATATATACGGATGGAGCAATGCATTAAATTTCATAACATCAGCGCCATTTTGATAAAAAGTTTTGACTTTTCAAAAATTACACTTACTTAATTTATTAAAATATCGTTCACCGCGTTAATGCATTTTTTAAAGGCTTCTTTAAAATAATGGCATCAACGTATTAAGTGAGCATTGCCGCATAAACGGCTCCAAATTTATTTCTTGAAACGAGTAGGAATAATTCTAAATGCAGTGAATAATTTATTCTTTTAATATTTTCAAAGCTGCACAAATGTATTTTTTTAATATATCTGACGTAATTAATATTTATATTACTATCGTTTTATACACATTATTGTATTTGTGAGTGGAAGTGCTTCAAATGATTTCCAATGATGTTTCTTAAAAACTCATAAATTTTCTTTTTGAAGTGAGCTCAAAATCGCGTATTTTCAGAAAAGCTTAAATTAATTATTTCAAAATAGGCTGCAAATGTTTCAACGAAAATTTTCATCCAGGATAAGTTTTTGCGCTTCTAAAATATTCTTGAAGTCATAGTTCAGTTCTGCCATGAAATCGAAATATTGAGAAAATGTGAAAAAAGGTTTTTTATGCGGTAAATGATGGGAGCATGGAAATGGATGCAGCAAAAACGAAAAGCTCAGATCTAGCTCAGATCTAGCCAAGCTCTAGCCCAGATCAAAAAGATTAGAAAACTAATTAGTACGACAAGGTATGTGCCATTCTGTTGCGTTACTAGTCTTTTATATTTTATAATAATAATATCTACGAGAGATTCATTGTGTGCATTAAAGAGACCGATATATCCCAATAATATGGGAACAGAATGGGTGCAAAATTTCTTATAACAGCAGCATCTGGCTACGAAATTAAAATATACGGAAATTAATTATGCAAACCGATAATACCTCGAAATTTAATAAAGAATATATGTAATTCAATTTACTCTCCCAAGCGTTAGGTAATTATCGCATTGAAACTGTTACATGGTCACACATTTTTAGCGCCTTGGTGCTCTCTGTGGCATAGTATAATTACGTCTCTCTCATATTTGCAAAATTACCAGAGCACACTGTCGCTAACGAATGCTCTCAGACACCCACATCCAATTAACCAATTCATTCATCGATTTTCATTGAAACCACCGAATTATCGAGAATATAGCCCCTTTAGCATCACTTGAGGTTGAAATACGCCGAGGGACCGAGAGAGAAAGAGAGAGGGGGATGAGGTGAACGCTGGAATGCAAGAGCGGGGAGGGGGAATTTGCTGAAACTGTGAGAGAAGAGCCAAGGTCGCTCGGGAGGAGAGGAATAGAATCGTAGGAAGAGCAAGATAGGAAAGGGGGATTTCGGAGTCGCACAGGGAGTGGGACATGAAGGAGTGGGACTTGAAGGAGTGGGACATGAAGGAGTGGGTCATGAAGGAGTGGGTCATGAAGGAGTGGGTCATGAAGGAGTGGGACATGAAGGAGTGGGACATGAAGGAGTGGGACATGAAGGAGTGGGACATGAAGGAGTGGGACATGAAGGAGTGGGACATGAAGGAGTGGGACATGAAGGAGTGGGACATGAAGGAGTGGGACATGAAGGAGGGGGACATGAAGGAGGGGAAGGACATGAAGGAGGGGGACATGAAGGAGGGGGACATGAAGGAATGGGACATGAAGGAGAGGAAGATGAAGGAGGGGAAGATGAAGGAGGGGAAGATGAAGGAGCATATGATGAAGGAGGGGAAGATGAAGGAGCGTATGATGAAGGAGCGTATGATGAAGGAGCGTATGATGAAGGAGCGTATGATGAAGGAGCGTATGATGAAGGAGCGGAACGGGAGGAGTGGAACAGAGATTTCAGAAGCGAATTGCAACTCACTAGAAAAGAAACGGGAGGCGCTAGTGCGAGCATTTTGTCTTATTTAGAAGAGACAGAAAGAGGCCAGAGCAGAGGGCCGAAATGGGGCGCCACTGACAGGTAGGCAGCCGCAGCAACACGAGGCGAACACACGAGCTCTGTCCCTCTCACGCGGTTTTCTGCACACCCCGCTTCCCGCACGACATTGAACCCGCGCGTCGGGCGACCGAATTCCGCGGGTGTGCAGGGGGTGGATGGTGGCGCTGAACGTATCAGCACTACTTGCTCAGGCACCTACCAACTTGTGGCGCTTCCACAGCACGTATTTTCTAGGATTATTTCTAAATTTGCGATTTTCGAAAACTTAGTGAATTCAACGAAAATGAGGGCCTATGCGATTCTTTTAAGCGCCCCTTCTGTCCGTGGAAAAACTTCGAAAGGAAAAAATGTAGCGCAATTTTTTAGATGTTTTTTTATAAATTGCATTAATTTTAAGCCCAAAGCTACTCATTTTTGTTTGTCTTTCTGACCCACTCAAAGAATGTTTGTTTATTTGCCGATCACTAGTGTATGAGAAGTTGCCAAAAAACGAGGCAAAAGCCACATCTGTAATTTCGTAATTGGAAATTCCTTACTAAATATTCATTGAAAAGAAGTGATACCTTTCGACTCTTTTATTTGCCTTGGAGTTTGTAACATTTATGAGTCAATCTATATTTTTTTAATTTTTTAATCTTTTGTACTGCTTGAAATGCCGAACAAGCAGAATAAAAGATAAGAAAAAACAATGTGTAGTGTGTACCACTAGAGCATAGGTGGGATAAGTTTCGTTTCCTTTTGTAGATACTTCATGTATTTCACATATATTTGTTCAAAATATTAATTAGCTTATTAAAAAGTTGAGGCGACAACATTCTTTGTTACTATTAAGAAAGAAAAATAAGACCAAAAAGTTTATTAAGACAGACGTAAAATATAATCAGTTTCTCTTGTAGAGAAACTTCACAAGGACTATGATTTCAAACGGAACAAAATTTAGCCCCATCTTACTCTTGGGAGTTCCTGAGAATCTGTAGTCATCAAAACTTGTGTTCGTATGTTCGCACGTTCGATGCGTTCTTATGTTCGCATAACACACTCCGATGTCTAAGACATCGAAGAACATCGGACGCGAGATTCAGACTGCGAACCTCGAATAACCGAAGTTCGAAGTCACCCGAAAAAATAAGCAATATCTGTTCAGATATGTTTCTACACTTCGAGAAGACGTTTCCATAACCATATTTGTCAACCACAATTAATTTAATTTATAACGCATATATGTATAGGTTTGGCATGAAAATGCTTTGAATATTGCTATAAATATGAAAATAACACAGTGAATAAAAAGTTAAATTAGGTTTGTGACAGCAAAGAAACACCCCAAAAAATTGTTAAAGAAGATCCTCTTCCGTGACTTAGACTGTCAATATAAATTTGTAACTTTCTATTGGCGATTTAATTGTTTTGCAAGAGAATATTATAGACTGAATTATTGTCTCTCTTTATGTGAAATTAAAATTTTCTAGTGGAATTCAAAAGGTTTGTTTCAATTGGGAATCGTTAGAACTCAAAAATTAATTTACGTGTATTGTTTTCTGTTAATCAATATAATGTAGCATTTTTGGTGTGTAAATCACCATTCGTCATATATTCCGATCTGTTTTTGCTGTGTTTCATTGTATAAAAATAATGTCTGCAATTTTAGATATGCCAAAGCATTCCTGTCTGTTTGCAAAGAATTATAAATGCACAGTTAAGGGAATATTTGAGACCTGTCTGTTGAACCAGATCACTTGAAGCAGCTACAAAAATCACACAGAAAATAGTAGCTACATCAGTTATAGAGAATTTCCTTTTGTCTTTTTATCTATATGAACATATTGTTTCTTTTCTTTCTTTTTTCTTTCTTTCTTTCTTTCTTTCTTTTTATCTTTCTTCCTTTCTTTCCTCCTTTCTTTGTTTCATCATTTCTTTATTTTTCTTTCTTTGTTTTCTTTGTGGAACTAGCATCACAACTGCATCACAAGCTCATCTTTCACAACAGCCCCATCTCCATTAAAATCTCATCACATTCGGCGAAATCGCTTGACAATTACAAGCCCTTCACCACCACATCAGCTCCTCCACCCCAGCACCGACATTCGCTATGATAATATGGGCATTGAATACAACGATCAATACCATCAGTTTGAATCACCTCCATCAGTAAGCCCGTCGAGCCATTAGTGCGGAAAACTGAACGCGACAAAAAATAATGACAGCAATGCGGTATCGTTCCCATCTTCCTTCATTAAAATCATATTCCCTGGTTGTCAGGAACGACAAGCTGAAGGTGTGTTTCAACCAATGCGGAGAAAATGTCGGATAGTTCCCATAAAATTTTAGGAGACGCTGCATCGGCGTCTGGCGGGCGAAGTCTTGGCCTGAAAAGAGGGCAGCCGGTGACGGTGGGGGGAAGGGGGGGGCGAAGTTGGGGGGGGGGGGCGTTGCGCGCGAGAGGTGAACTCCACCCTGCCCGCTTCCGACTCGAGAGAACATCTCGCCCCCGCGCTCCAGCTCGTTCCGCCACCGCAGCCCTTCCGCCCTCCTCAGCGCTGTGGAAAACGCGGGCGGGGATTGCGACGGTGGGGGCGGCGGGGGCGGCGTGGGGCTCTTCCGACGCGGAAAGGGGAGGGATAGGATTCGTCGCGCCAAGGCGTCGCGCTGGCGGCGAGGTTTTATACCGGGCGTAGTCGGGCGGCGGTGTGTTTCCTTACGGTACTTTGAGGAGCTGAAAGGGTTTCGGGGATGGGAAGCGGAAAGGAACGACCCACTGACTAGGCGGAACTCGGGCGCGCTCTACCCGGGGAAGACGTCCGCTCGAGACTTGTAACACGGCGCTGTCGCCCCGCCCGCCACAGAAAGAAACCGCCAGCAACTCCTCTCGCGCTGGATAAGAGAAACGAATGCACGCCTGAAGCGAGGTAGCGCACTCCCATTGGTGGATTGATTGATTGATTGATTGATTTTTTCGTGTTTTCGGGCACGTCAACTGCTTGGGTCATTAGTCCCGTTAGTGTAGTGCATGTTTTTTCTCGGGAGATGGCGGTGATCTTCCCCCGATGAATGGCGACATCCGGTGCCGACCTACCGTCAGCTAGTGGGGTTTCCCCCTAACCAGGACTCTCCCACCAGCGGGGCACCGCCCCAGCCGTGACAAGCTCTAAGATCCCGACCGGTCTCCCGGAATATGTGGTAGTGTAGTGCATGTTAGTGTGTGTGTGTGTGTGTGTGTGTGTGTGTAAGGGGAAAGGATAGGACAAGGAAGAGGAAAGACAGATCGCGCGCGGTCCGTGGCCCGTTTGGTAGGGTACTGCTCCAGCATTCGCCTGGTGTTGATCGGAAAAAACACGGAAAACTACCGATCAGAGCAGCCGACCGCTAGATCTCCTCCAGACAGCGACTGAATTCGACTAGCTGAAAAGCTAGTGTCGAAAATCCTGCCGCCATCAGGACCCGAACCTAGGACCTCCTGGTCAGACGCGCTGCAGCCCATTAGTGGAATCACAGGAAGAAATCAGGAGCTTTGGATTTTTACTTCACTCCTCACTACCAACTGGCAATGCAGGCGAAATGGCTACGATTAATAGGAACTGTTTGCATTCTCAATTATCATTTAATTGTTGAATATATGAGATTCATTTAAATCTTGCTATATTGTATATTGTATTGGTATTTATTTGCGTAAATAGTGACCGAATTTTAATTTGCAAAAATATGGAGCATAACAGAGTTGTTTCAAACAGAATATAAGAAAAAATGTAAGAGAATGAGAAGAGATGTTGACTTATTTTATTTTACCATACCTTTTCTTACCTCTTTCTTTTTCATTCTAAAGAAAACATATTTTGATCACATGCTCGTTCAGATTTCATCTATGTGCTCTGAAGCTTTTGTCGTGTGTTCCTTGACAGGAATAAAGCATGTCGATAATCTCACTGTTTCTTCTCCTAGAATCCGTTGTTCCGCCTCCCTCTCTTTTCTTCGAATCCATCGACAGTCTCTTACAGTCAGGTTTTATCTGAGACGCGATTTTTATAGAAACGTTATGTCATCCTGTTGAATATACTTTCAAAATATTTTGCAATTATCGAACTTTTTTGTAAAACCTAATCCAAAAATGTACCGAAAAAAATATGTTCTAAAAAAGTAAAGTTAAATTTCCTTGGGGACTAAGACATAATTATTCCACGTTTTGTATGGAGAACAAGGAATTCCTTTTTCAGTTCCGTCTCCAAACGTAATATTCAGCGACTTTTGCAAACTTTCGAATGAAACGTAGATGCAGAGCTTTCTAAGTTGATAATAGCGCTTGAATTAGAGGTGAGGAAATGTGTTCGGTTATCTGTATACATCTAATTCTCTCGGATGATGTGTCTTCAAATTAATTGTACATCGTACACTACAAAGAAATTATGAATAAACAGATCTTAGAATTCCTTGGGGACATATTCCAAACGTTAGGTCAATAATATCGTCCTAACTTATTCTTTAGTCAAACTTCTTTTAAATAAAGTTTTATTTCTACCAACCTAACTGCTCGGCCACGTTAAGTCAGTTAGGGTTTCTACCATCGGCTCTGTAATATGTTTATTTTATAATCTGGACATTCTTATTGCATTAAAATAGCAAGTAAAACTTGTGTAACTATTCAAACTAAGAATCAATAAATTATTGACATACTTTTGTATGGCATTCGCGAGAATAGTTATTTGTGTATCAAGCATTAAAATTGAATGATTTTGATTGTGATTAACAACTGAGGAGCGGAACCGAGGGTGGTAAATTATCGAACCCAAAGTAATTTATTTTTGCACGAAGTGCGTAAAACTATTTTTCGTATACTCATCTCGCAACGTTAAGACACTTTTAGAGAAAACTCATTTCAACCATTGGTTTTCGTCACGTAAATGATGTTCTTTTGCATTGATGTCTCTGTAGTTGTCAGTTACAAATGTTGAATTACTGAAGTTGTCAACAATTTTACAATTATTTTAAAACTTTATTTTTAAGTAAGGAGTTAAATACATCCGGATTTCTCAAAATAAATATTATTTGTAAATGTTTCGACTTTTTTTGCTTACAATTGACTTCAGTTAAGTTACAATTGTAATCGCCCGCCAAAATACTTTCTCAGCTTTGGCATCAAAAGTTGAACTTTGCAGCAGATAAAACGCTCCAGAAAGTACGGCTTTAGAGGTGAGCATACGAAAAAATATAATTTCGAAGCTTTAATAGTCTCACTTGGTGATAATACTACTTCGTTTAGTTGCTTATCCACACTGGAAAGCATGATTACATCTCTTAATGGAGTTAAGTAGAATATGATAATTTCATTAATTGTCAACCTCTTTATGCGCGACCATTACGGAGCAAATGTGTGCATCAAGGGACTTTTTTTTCAAATAGAAAAATAGTTCTTGCTTTTTCAATTATTTCTCTCAATAAAATATTTATGATAAACTTTTGAAATTGCCCGTTTACGTAAACCATATTCGTAAAAGTATGAAGAGGGATAATAAGCACTTGCTCCAGAGTAAAAGTCTGTTTATCCGCCTGGATATATTATTTTTTCATCGATGCTCGTCACTATTATTATGAAAGACCTACATTTTAAATAACCACAATTGCTTTGAAAATTATTGATAAACCCGCAGAGAGGCACTGGATTTATCTGGGAATTTCCAAAGCATAAGTGGAATTGTTAAGACTATTCAAGGCACGAAAAAAAAGAAACTAATGAAAAACGTAACTTGAAATAAACAAAGTATATTTAATTCCTTATTAATTTTTACTAAAAAATATGCAGGCTACATGTAAGTTGTATAACCAGACGATAACATGAAATCGATAAAACCTTAACGTTGAAACCACACAGACCCGATAATTTTTCATTAATGCACTTCCTTTACGTTCTTTTAAATATAATTGGTTTGCATTACGTGACTGATTTAGCTAATCGTAAATTATCATTTCTAAGCAATGAGTAATCAATTAATTGATAGGGAAATTTTATGATTGCATAATTTTTTAGCTAAATTAATTACACAACTTTTCCTTCTCTTTTATACCGAAATCGAAATAAACTCTATTTGAGATAGTTCAGTGCACGGCCACAGCATTTCTTTGTTTGCGTGTAAAAAGCGGAATATTTTACCATTTTCAAACCGTGATTCACTGGAGCCCCTGCGTCACCGTGGGGCGTTTCGTCAGCTGGAAAACCAAACGAACTGCGCCGCCGAAGCGCGCGGCCGGGCCCTCCTGCGCCGCACCTTGCGAGGCTACTTTCCAAGGAAGCGGCTCGTTATCTTAATGAGGCCGTAAATCGCGCACACGAGGGAAAACGTGCGAGCGTTGACCGCCGGCAGCTGGGCTAGGGGGGTGGGAGAATGCGTCCAGGGCAGGGGGCGGCCGGCATGGGGTGTGGCTCTGGGCGCACGTACGGGACATGGGGAAAGGGGCATGAGATACGGGGCATTGGATACTGGGTTAGAAGTACAGGACTAGGGGCGCGGCACACAGGGCACAGAGTACGGTATACAGAGTGCGGTGCCTGCGACAAGGGGCATAGGGTACGAGGTATGGGGCACGGGTTCCAGGTTCCGAGGACGAGGCGCTAGGTGACGCGGCACGCGGCACTGCATGGGGAACGTTGCGAACATGGGGTGGGCGTCATGGAGTGTGGCTCTAGGCGCTGGGAACAGGGACAGAAACACGGGGCGCGAGTCATAAGGCATAGGGCATAGGGTGCTGGGCATAGGTCGCTGAGAATAGGGCACTGGGCATAGGGCACTGGGCATAGGGCACTGGGCATAGGGCACTGGGCATATGGCACTGGGCATAGGGCACTGGGCATAGGGCACTGGGCATAGGGCACTGGGCATAGGGCACTGGGCATAGGGCACTGGACATAGGGCACTGGACATAGGGCACTGGGCATAGGGCACTGGGCATAGGGCACTGGGCATAGGGCACTGGGCATAGGGCACTGGGCATAGGGCACTGGGCATAGGGCACTGGGCATAGGGCTCTAGGCATAGGGCTCTAGGCACAGGGCACTGGGCATAGAGTACAGGGCATAGGGTACAAGACACAGGGCACATGGCATAGGGAATAGGGCAAAGGGCGTAAGGCATAGGGCACAGCGCACAGGGCACAGGCCATAGGGCACGGGATATGGAGTGGGGGGCATACGTCACGGAGCATTGGGTACGAAGGGGTTCCAAGATCGGAACGCAGGTAAAGCAACGCGGGGCACTGTGCATGGGGAGCTGGGTTTGATCACGTGGCACGGAACGCGAGCTGCAGACATGGAACGGGGCTCACTGGATGTGTTTCTGGCGAGGGAGGCTGGGCATTGGACGTGGCGCGTGGCACGTAGGCACGTAGCCCAGCTGCTCGGCACGTCGTCAGAGTCTCGGTAGAAAAGCAGAGAGAAATCTCAGACTCGAAATGAAAGACTCAAGGATCACTTCTGACTGCTTACACGTTGAAGCATTACGTACGTGGACAAACAACGTTTTTGAAGAAGAACTAGTTATCCTTGAGGTCTTCGGGTCTGAGATTATGGGAATAATCTACGTCTCATTCGTATAGTTTTGCACTCTCTCAAGATTAGATGTGTAGTAATATTCGCTATCAGATTTTTTCAAACATATTTTGTTATATTCTTGTATGCAGAATGTTATCTTGTTGCGTAAATACCGAACCACCAGAATCATGTCTTATATCATTTCGAATTTCAAAGAAATAATATTAAAAATCTGTTGTTTTTTTGGGAGGGTAGAAGATACATTACAATCCGAAAATCGATTTAATAGATTTATCTATCTAATCTCAAGATTTCATCTTTGTTTATACTTTACTTTTACACATTCTTATCCATTGAATATCTAGTATTAATGATTTTCTGTAGATTCCTGAGTGACTCTAATATTATGACCAATAAATTTATCAACCAATTGGCCAGAACGAAAGGAAATTTTTATACTTGCACATATGAAATTCACTTCCCTTGGAAAAGATAGCTGGGTGAAATTCAGCTGCTGTCTGGATGAGAATTCTAGCCGCCGGCTGATATGATCGATAGTTTTCCGTGATTTCTCCTATTAACACGAGGCGAATGCCAGAACTATCGTAATACACGGACCAAGGACCGCGCGCGATCTTTCCTTCCTCTTTCTTGTCCTATCTTTTCCTTTATTTACATACACACACAAACAAACACACCCTTACATGCCTTACACTATCTCACACGGAAGGATAGACGTTCGGAGGAACAGACGGACCTTCGGAGGGTCAGACGGACGGACAGACAGGCGTTTAAAATAAATCGCTTTTCCGGTATCAGGGGACCCTACAACGTGTTATTGCTGATCAAATTTCGAAATCGATTTTCCGCAGGATTATATTCTAGGAATATTTCTCCAAATGTAGTACGTACTTTTGAAAGTGAAAATCTCTAAATCAAGCTCTTCAGTAAGACATTCTACGTTCAGACGGCAAGGAAAGAAATCACACGGAAATCCATTTACAGCTCTGCAACTTTGGAAAACCCCCCAATGGAAACAAATGACGCACTCACTTCTTGGAACCTTGCATAACACGAATGTATGTATTAGTAAAGGAAGCAATGGCTCACAATAAACTTCGGATAAACGTACCAGCTGAGTTTTATCTCAGATTTTATTTTTAACCAATATCTTTAGACGTAGTGATGACAATAATATGAACAGTATTAATGAAAATATCAATAACAATAATAATAATAATAACAATAATAATAACAACAATAATAATAACAACAATTTTCCCGCGACTTTTAACATGAGCTTACTATTCACCACTTCTCGACAACATTTCACCTTGGATATAAAATTAATATGGGACGATGTCGAATTTTGATAACCATTTGACGTTAAATTTGAGCTTCTATACATGATTTTAGTAGCATTCTCCATAACCCCAAACTAACGGAACTCATGTGCTGCAAACAAAACCAAATGGCAAGGAAACATGAAAATTAAACTTTCTATCGTGTTTTACTTAAAAACAATTAAAAATGATTCAGAAGAAGTCAAGAGAAATCGACCAATTCAAATTCAATGCGTCAGAAGAAATAATTTTAGATTAAAAGCAATGGCAATTGCAAATGAATGTTTTTACAACTTATGGAATAATATAAAAAAAGAGACTGTATTTGGTTTCATTTGCAAATTCATTGCGCTATCTGAGCAATTTCCGAGCAGTAATGAGCTACGAAATTAACTTACGTAATGGTAGCTGGAATACACTCTTCATAATCACTGTTTGAAATTCACGGCTATCAGAATTAGCTCCCGTG
Organism: Teleogryllus occipitalis; assembly: GCA_011170035.1. NCBI lineage: Eukaryota > Metazoa > Arthropoda > Insecta > Orthoptera > Gryllidae > Teleogryllus > Teleogryllus occipitalis. Next base: position 74,894 of record BLKR01001841.1, on the reverse strand, counting down.
TTTAGCCGATAGCAATATGTGTTAGAACTCACTTCCTCTGCGAAATAATCCACATATATAGTAGTAATGGCCGAATATGTAATATTTCCTCGCAGTACAGGGCTCTACGGCAGGCCGTGAGGCTGGATGTACTGACTGGATTGTACTGATAGTTAATGAAATACGTAAAATGGTGAATGGTGAAGAAATAATAATTATAATAATATAATAATAGTATTGATAATAAGAGAAAATAACATTGTTAATACAAGAATATTAATGTTAATACAAGAATATTACTGATAATTTCCTAAAATTTCTACATACATTATAAGGTGTAGAGGAACATCCTGTGAATAATACGCTAGGAATACATGACGGATTTTAGCAATTTTTAAGAAACCATCATCATAAAACCCAACAAGTAAGATTCTGGTGGATACGAATTATACTGTTTTGCATATAGCAGATTTAAGACGAAGAAATGAAAACTGTGTATTACATAAAAATAGATTACTATAACATAAGATAATAATCGCGCATAGCTCGAGAGGGTTTTATCTCTTGAAACCTGGTTTTGTGGGAAATCGAGTTTTAAAGAGACAGGTCGGTAAATATGGACAGGTGGAGAAATTAAGTTGGGCAGGTTGGGGCCAGGCAGTGAGAGTTGGGATGCAGGTGTGGCCAGAATTATGTTTCTTAAGCATTATTCTACAAAAAGAAATGTTTTGGAACTCTTTTTTACACATTTGGAAATTTGCTTTTTTGGATGCTCCCATTCCATAGCATGGAAGGTCAGTAAATTGCAGAATCCCGGAATATTCTATAATACTAACTTACTATACGCGCTGTAGTTATCTCATTCATTGCGTCTCTTCGTAAGACACGGATGATGTCATGCGACAACGAGACTTCAGGTAAAAGTGGCCTGCTATTAAATATTTGCTTTTCACTTGTTAAGGAACAGCAATGTTTTTGATATTCCTCATATGTAACGAACAGATGCACTGTGTTAGTATTCACGAAGGCTGTTTTTGATCAAATATTTAGTTTATTGCAGTGTTATACGAGAATATTTTAAATGTACTTCAATAGTGTAAATGTTACTTTTCGGAAAGTTATTTTGTGTGATTTTGTTCGCAGCATTTTTGCTGCTGTTCGCCAACAGTTAACGTAAAAATTAAATTGAAGGAAAAGAGAGAGCCTTTTGCAATAGAAATAAAGTGTCTGATTTTCTATGCAATCTATTCTCAATGCTTATCAATATTAGAAATGTTTCTCTCCGTGTCGGGGCTATAATTCTGTAACATATAATTCAGGAGCTGACCCTTGGATTTTGGGTTCTACTAGGACGCCATTTTTGCTTACTAAACAGTGACTTACGAAGTGCAGAGTTTACGTGTGAGACCATATACATTATTCCAGCATTTAACTTGTGGCGATTAAAATTGCTCCCAAATGAGTATTATTTTTTAAATGTTAACGCATGTGATATTTTTTTACTTCTATTTAAGTGAAATATTATTAAACCAATGAATATTGAAAACGAAAAGACAAAATATGAATCTTGAAATACAAAAACGCTGTTTGAATGAAACCTATTCGCTGTGTAAGTATGGATAAATAATCAATTAAATAGTAGATATGCGTTTTCTGTTAGGATTTATTGCTCATTCAGCCAGGTTTGGAACTCGTTTGGTATTTGGTATTGCTTGTTTGCGCATTTTATGGGATTGTAAATTCAAAAGCTTATTCAACGAACACCGTCCTGACAGTTACAGAATATAAACGATGCACGTTGAACCTGGTTTAATTATCTCATTAGGTGAAGCATGATATGGAGATCGCTAACATATAAATCGAGAGTGTCGTTTGAAGCCCTCATTAGTACACTCACTTTGTGATCAGTGGTGTGGAATACGTATACCTTTGTCACAAAAGATGAAATAGGTCAAACGTCTGCGACGTTTCAAAGAACAATCAACGTCCAAAATTACACCTCAAAGCATTTTGGATTTACTTCATGTAGAATACCTGCAGCAATGAGAAGCAACATTAGTAAAGAGGAAATATAAATTCGAACTGATTCGTGTCACCTTGAAAAATTATATCTGCCACTCTGGAATATCTTCATTTAGAAATATATTTGAATTTTCTGTAGATCGGTAAAATTATAATAAATGAACAAAAGTACATGTCATATTTAATTATATTATATTATATTAAGTACCTAATTATATATTGTAATTAAAAGATTTAATGATTCTTTATGATTATATGCGTGTAAGTACCAAAGAAAAAAGCAAATAATGAAAAAGTTCCATCTGGTGCTTCCAAATGATTCAAATTATTTATAAAATGAGAAAAATTATTAAACGTTCGTTGTAAGCGTTCTTAACATGCCTTTAGCCTAAGAAATACAAGCTTTTTGGCAAGAAATTGCCTCTTTTTTATTGTTATGGATACATTTTTCCCATTCAATTAAGGTGGCATAATATTTATGAAATATATATGTTTATGGGAAAATATTAGAGAATTTTTATAATATTGTAGATATTCACCAGCACAATTATTAAATTGTAAAAGTAAATTAAAATCTTAAAGATCAAATCTTGAAGAGTAGCATCACTTTTAATACTTTTGTAATTATTTTAATCGACTTCCTCTCCCTTGTCATTTGCGTAGTTTCAGGCATCCAAACGAACGCCATTTCTTTAGAATCATCAATTTTTAAAAAAAGCTTTAAAATTTGTATTACAACTGAATCAACATTCAGTGCCGGAAAGTTAAATATGGAAAAAATTCTGATGACTAAGCTGAAAGATCAATTTATATAATAATATTTTGTGATTGAATCCCATAGACTCGCTAGCATTATACTGTTTGTATCAAAATATGCTTCTTACTTTTCCTTGTTTTACTTTGTTGAAAGCAATATACCACTATTAATGTAAGCAAATTTCCACTTTTTTCGTAAAGTCAGAAATAAAACATGTGTGTGCCGTCGATATGATTAATTATCCATACGACATTGTCCTTCACATAGCACCTTTCGAGGTTGAAGTTGAGATGTGTGTCTCCACATATTTCCCTTCTCAACTCTTTGCAGCAATAACCGTGAAGACTGGCAGCGCCGATGTCTCGAGAACAGCGTTGCATTCTATACCCTTACATCAACCCAAACATTTCCAATCTATCGCCAGACTATGCGACATCTCTCGCCTTCCATTTCTCTGATTCATCTGCAAATCATATCCCCAGAAGGCAAACGCATCTCTATTCCCCAAATCCCGACCCCCCTCTCGCCCTCTATCAGCAAGATTTACATCCGTTCTTTGCAGCAATTCCCTCCTCCCTGAAAGCTCTCCCCGGCGTGCGATCCTATTACCTCTCGCTCACTGCCTCTCGCTCGCTCCAGCGGCCCAGCTGCGCTGCGTTGACGCCGACCGGGCCACCGCAGCCGCCCACGGCACCTGCCGCCATCGCTTCGCCATTCGCGCCGGCCATTCTCAGCATCCGCCCACGGCGTTTCTCTCGGCCCCGCCCTCGCGCCTCGCCTCCACCCCGCCCCCGCGCCCCACCCCCGCGCCCCACGCCCCGCGCCCCACCCCGCTCCCCGCCCCTGCGCTCCAGCCTCCCACCCCCGTTCCTGCCCCTGCCCTGCCTCCTGCTCCCCGCCCCCAGGCCCCGCCCCTGCGCCCTGCGCCCCTGCGTCTCTCGCGCCCCGCTCCCGTCCCTGCGCCCAGTCCCGCGCCCAGCTCCCCTGCGTACCCACACCTGCGCCCAGGCCTCCATGCTGCTCCCTCCAGCCCCGCCTCGCGGCCCCCCTGCGCCTCCCGCCTGCGCCCTGCTCCCACGACCCGCTTCTGCGCCCCGCCACACGCGCTCAGCACCGCACCAGTGCCCGCCACGCCCTCGAGCCCTGGTCCCTGCGCAGCCCTCTGCGCTCCCGCCCCTGCGCCCCGCCCCCACGACCCCCTTCCGCGCCCCGCCACACGCGCCCGTGCACCGCACCCGTTCCCCGCCACCGCGCCTCACTCCCGCGCCCTGCCCACGCCCCCGCACCCCACCACCGCTCTCCACCTCCCTAGCCCTGCCTCCGCGCCTCGCCCCCGCACCGGCGCCCCGCCCACGCCCAGGCGCTCCACCCCCACGCCGCTCCAGACGGCCGTTTTTCATCCTCGCTGCGGTGCGCGCCGCCCGCCCGTGCGTGTTCCGGGCGCGCGCTTGGGCTCCATCTGGGCCTGCAAACGGGCGTTTGTCCCTCGGCCGCTGCCGCTCGCTCGCCTCCCGGAAAACACGCTGCAAAACACGCCACCCCACCCCGCCACGCCGCCACCGCCCGGCCGCCGCTCCCACGCACAGAATTAGGACATCGTTTACAATTGAAATTATGTTAAACAACGGACGTCACAAACGTCCGCTGGAGAAAGGAAGGACGAAAGAAGCGACCACCGCCCGTTTGTTCAAACAATGAAGCGGCGAACGGCGCGGCGCGGCGCGAGAGTGCGCGTCGAGGCAAACGGTCACTTTCTGTAGCGGAATCGAGAGACGCTTCATCGATTTGTCTGCTTGTATGTATGAAACTCTTGTTTCGTTGCGGTGCACAGGGACAATACTGTTTGATTCAGCCATTCGTTTGGAATAGAGACTTCGTGAATTTGAATGCATCATTCGCCTATTCCCGAATGTTTAGAATACAAATAATCTCATCGAAGCTGTTAGATGAATTGTATTTTATGTAATTTTCATGGCGGAAAATTACGATAATTATCACATAACAGGTGCTGTTTCGTAGATTACACATATAGTCTCTATCATTCTGATAGAGGAGAAATATCAAGCCTCTCATTTCTATTCCGTATTATATTGCCAGTATGAGATGTGAAAACTCGAAAATATTGTCCCATTCGATGATGTAGTAAAGTAAGATCCTATAGCAATAAACTAGATAATTGAGAAGTTCGTTATTTTAAAATTTCCTTCCACTTCAGAGGTTGATGTGACGGTCCCAAAACGCTCTCTCTTTGAGAATTTCTGAAAACTGTTAAAACAAAGAAGCATCAAGAAAAGAAAAAAAGAGAATTGCTTTTATTAAAAAATCAAAAATATTAGATAGTTCAAAACAAAAATCTTTACACTGCTCTACTCATTACTGTATACTTTCCATTAAAAATCTTAATAGGTTTAATTTCGTATATATTGTTTCAAGGCGTCTACGAAGAAGCGGTGCTATTAAAGTTCTGTTGCTGGGAACTTGAGAGTGGGTTACATTATACACTAAGGGATTTAAAATTCTCCCCAGTAAAATAAAAATCGATTTACAAATAGTTTCTGTCATATTTTCGTTTTTTTTCTCTTTACGTAGACGTCTTCATCTACTTTTTCATTTCTTTATTTTGATAATAACGACTATTAAGCGATAATAAAATTACGGAATAATAATTATTACCTTTTATGTTCCACGCGCGCACGTACGATTTGGAAAACATATAAACTTTATTTCAGTGTCTTTAAGAGATAATAAATCACTAGACTATCATATACTACTAAATCCCTTATTACTTCATGCTAGTTTCTGAAGCACGCTGGACGTTTCAGCGAAACTCTTCCTTACATTCTGTGATTGCGCATTATTTTTAACTCGGACGCAGGCTTTATTCTTGTTCCTTAATGCGTATTTACGGAAAGCTTTGGTTCACGAAATAATCGACCGATTTACTATTTTGTCTTTAGGAGCTCGTCAACTGTTGTGGTCACTAGTCCCGTAAGTGTAGTGTTTGTTATTTCGCAGTTGGTGTAGAATGTGAGATCCGGCGCGACCCTGTACGTCTGCTGGCGGAGGATTTCCCTTTTCAGATATCACACCTGTAGGGCACCGCCAGCCGAGACTAGCTCTTAGCTTGCGACTGAACAACCGACATAGGGTAGTGTAGTGCATGGTAGTGTATATTTATTGTAGGAGGAGAGGGGCAAGAAAGAGGAAGGAAAGATGGAACGCGGTACGTGACTCATTTGTTAGGGTACTGCTCCGGTATTCGCCTGGTGTTGATCGGAGAAACCATGGAAAACTTCCGTTCAGAGCAGCCCGAATTCTCCTCCAGTCAGCGGCTGAATTTGACGTAGCGAAGTCACTAGTGCCGAAAATCCCCCACCGTCGAGACCCGAATCATAGGACCTTCGGTCAGAGTGTCCGTAATAGCAGCAGTTGTCGTGCTGAGCAAATACGGTCGGTCGGTCGGTCGGTCGGTCGGTCGGTGGATCGATCGATCGATCGATCGGTCACTCGGTCGCTCGGTTGGTCAGTCGCTCGGTCGCGCGGTCGCTCGGTCACTCGGTTGGTCGGTCGGTCGGACAGTGCGCGGAAGTGGAAGATTCCGGAGAAGGAATTCGTGGCAGTGACAGCCGCTGGGCGGTTCGTCACATTTCTTTCGACTGCGACTCGACGGCTCCATTGAAGCGCGGCTTGCATCGCAATGAGCGAGCGACTGCCATGGAAATGTTGCGTTGCTCCATTTTCATTAACATATTTTCCTTGAATAGGATGTTTACAAATATAATATTTCGCTAGCTTTATTATGTTTCAGTTTGAAAGTTTCACCGTTTTACATTATTTTCTAGTACCGCCGGTCTATAATAACGTACAAGCGAGATGCAAATTATTTGTAAATGTCGATAGAAAGTATCGTGTTTTGTGAAAAAAACAAAACAAATAAAATCTTGTAATTCTACAGTGGAAAATATTAATTAACTGTTACGTACACGGAAACGAGAGAGCTTACATGCACTAAAAACTGCATGAATACTCATACGGAATAGTGTTATTTATAAACGGTATTTAACGCTTTAAATGAGAATATCGTCAAGGAGTTGGCGGTACGGGATGTAGGTCAATTTCAATGCAACACCATTTTCAACTTCAAAATAATTTCTTTTATTTCTTTAAAAAAAATAAAATAGTTGTTTGTGTTTCCAAAAAAGCGAAATGAATATCGGTTAACATTGCTGCAATAGATATAATATTTTATGACAGTCTGTTTTTATTCGACGTCCTATAAACTTGTGGAATGATTGGAATGCTCAATAACTTTCCATTTGTCGTGTGCAACGCAATGCCCCAGTTTCGGAGAAACAATCTCCGTCCCTGCAACTCATCCAGGCAACTCTCACGATTCACTGACCGCATCCGGGAGAACAAACGGTCTAACCTCATCCATTTGGGTTACCCACCACAGCAGATTATTGAATGCCTCGCGATTATTATTTGAATTATTATGAGAGTCATCGTCGTCCTCATCATCATTATCAGCGGATGGATGCGTTAACGTGGTCCGAGTGACGGCACGGCACAGCGCAGTGGAGCCGGCGGCGGCGACGCACAGTGACCCCCAACCAGTCAACCGAATAAATAAAAATGAAAGTAACGACGTTAAATGATTCCGAAACGCCGTTAATTTCTTTGACTTTAAATGATGAATTCTAGACGGTGCAGTTGTTTTTAATGTTTTACGTAGGCAAATCATGGCCAAATCTAGGATAATTTTATAACAGATTGATTATCGGTTATGAAAATACGATGTTAATTCTGCCTCTTGAAGCAAGAATATGATAACCGCATAGTTTTTTTTCGTCTGAAAAGATTCTTCGATTGTGTTATTTTATCACAATATTCTACAAAATAGACGTACAAATTACCTTCTAGTCTATTGCTGAAGGGCGACTTTATTCGTAGTTTTGAATATTTTGAAGAAATTTTATGAAATAAATAATTCATTTCTTAATTGTTCAGTCCTGTTTATCTCCAAACTATTCTTCTTATAGGCTATTGTTATTTTGCTCTGAGGAATAAAATTAATTTTACTCTTAAATATGCAATGCGTAATGTAGTAATGATGACGGAGAGGGTCTACTGACGGAGCATGTTTACATTTCTTTTCGCAAATATTCTTCAAATTTGTTACATATTTAACATTTTGAACTATTCCTTTGGAAATTCATATTAACTGACCTATTTTCATAGAAAAGTGTGATTCTGACTTGCATTGATTAAACGTAATCGCTTGCCTTTGCGTAGTGATAGTACGTGTATAGATTTTAAAAATGTAAAAATATGTGTTTTCTTTGGAGTGAAAGCCAGTCACTCTCTCCCTGATAATGGGGGATATTAGACATGAACCCGCTTTCGACTCCGACTTCTCCGATCTCGTGTTTGCAAAAACTGAGGCTTTCTATAACTTACATGAGTGGTCCCGGAGGAAATCGATGCCAAGTATGAATACACAACCTGTGGTTTGTGACAAAACTGGAACGCTCATTTAAGCATCTCGGTCGTCTATGCTGACGTTAAAAACAATTACTTAATGAAAATATCAAGGTTCTCGACTAAAAGCGCATTTTAAGTTTTTAATCTGGAGCTCAAGGATTTTGAACGTTTTTCGTTCCTCCTCGCCCCTACAGAACAGGACAGTTTGTGATGTAATGGTAACACATGAAATAATAAATTCACGTATCACTTCAAAATTAACGATTGTCTGCATATGTTGACTGTAGGGTGTCCGAAACTCCATAATGATTAAGATAATGAACGATTACATACAAACATACCAGCTTTCCGTTTGGAAAGAAATTGTTAAATTGTATACATTTAGAAAAGTTACACACGCACATGCAGGCGAACTAATAAAACTTTGTCTTATATTAAAAATGTTGGTTAGTCATGGTGTTTGTTTCTTCGTACGATAATCTTGTATTTAAATGAATTTAGAAAACATTTTTAATGTGATTACATAAGGTCTCTTTGAAACCATTACAACAAACATTATGAATGCATGATTTTTTAACTCTTACTACATTGAATATATCCAACCTTAAACGAATATTATTATAGAAACAATTTAATAGTTAAAATAATTAATTTTATAGTGCAAAACAGACTTTTGAAGACCTAGAATAAAACTGAAATAAAACCAAAAGATAACAAAAAATAACTAACGATTTATTTTTCTCTTTTTTCTTACTTAAGGTCGCTTTTCAACTACTAAGGTCATATAGCGAACAAGTAACGTGGGGGTAACGGTAACGGTATACGGACACGCACAAACATCCATGCCCCGGGCGAGATTCGAATCCGCGACCTTTCAGGTGCAAGGCAGCTATGGCTCTTTACCCTTAGCGACCTCCGCAATCCAAACCAAAATAACCAAAGATTGATTTGCACCATTTAATTGTTTCGTAACATTTAGGTCTATTTAATTAAGTATATATTCGGGTTACTGGGTCGGTAGTCCGACTTCGCCGGCCATCTACCGGTGTCCCCCTTGCCTGAGCCTAGTTAAATGCTTGGGGGTAACAGCGATATGAGGCGAACAAGACGTAGTCTCTTCACCGTAACCAACAAGATCCACCTGCTTGAGCTTTTCTTCCTAACACAGCTACAGGAACTGGGACGATTTCAAAGGAAAGCTACAACTATATTTTTGCCTCCACCGGGAATCGCACCCGGGACCACAGCACGGGAAGTTGGACGCTGCCCCTGAGCCATCCCAGAGGCTCATTAAATTAATTTATTTAAATTATTGTCTAAACACTAAGAGACGGTGTATAATCTTGTGTTCGCACGCGCTCCGGGCCACTGTGTGAACGGCGGTGGCGGCGGCGGCGGCGGGTCGGTAGCGCGCTCGCGGATTTACGTCGCTCCATTTCCGGGCGTGCTAATTGCGCGCGACGAGCGTTGCCACGGCGCACTGCGCATGCGCCGTGCACGTCTGCCGGCCCCGCCCCGCCCCGCCACGCCCCCTCGGCGGCTGCCGGCCGCCGGATTAGCACCTGAGGGGCCATAAGCAACAGCCATTCGCCCGGCGCGGTGCCCCCCGATACGTGATAAAAAAGCGCAGCACAAAAAAGGCCCATGAAAGTTGATTTAGCGCAAATTCTCAGTTTCGTAACTCAATGAAGGAGTGAATGTGGATTCATAGCCGCTCTCGAAGTATTTATGATCGTTTTAACCAGCGGAAATATCCCGCTGCGGAACTGTTAATTATTCTCGGAATTAATGAAATTAAAATTTCTCGTTAAAGAGTATTTTTCATTGAAAGGTACTTTTCTAATCCGAAAAAGTAATTTCAGTTTTAATTGATATTTCATTCAGTGTTCGTAATCAAGAAATACATTCTCTGTTTGTAATGGTGCTGATGCCATTGACAAATAGTAATGAAGTTTTTGGAGTAGTTTCTGGATAGATTTTAGAATTTTATGTTTATTTTTTAACACCTTATTTCAAAAAATCATTCTAAATCCTGGTAAATAATTCAATTTATTGATTTAAATATTTCTTTTGTGTTAATAAAAATTGTTAATAACACGATAAAACTTCTTGATTTCTGTCAGCAATATTTTTTCTGAAATATTGCACTGTGTCTCGATTGCGAGGTTTGCGTGGAGAATTTCATGTTTCTGTAACTATTCATAAAACCTTAGATATTTTAATATTGAAGTAAGAGTATGTTTACTTCCCGCTTCTGTTCTGAAGTCCTATTGTTTAATTTAAATAAATTTATATACATGAACTTCCTTAGGAGTTTAAATGCTTTGCGAACTTTCTTGTGAATACATAATTCCCTGATCGTAAAAAACCATTGATATTCACATTAAATATATGCAAAAATAAAACGTTTTAAAAATTAGAAACTCCATAGAAAGTGCCAATTACGTTTGTTGATAATATGTTTTATTCGTTTTTCCTTTATATTTTTTCTTTGGTTTTGGGACTAGGTTTTAGTCTGAATTCTCAGCACGAGCTCTCTTGTGCCGTCCTGCACACCGTGCGTTGTGCTTGTGTGTCACGTGTTGCCTCGTCCACGCTCGCGGCCGCCCCTAGAGTCTCCGCGTCACATCCACTTAGTCCCCGCAACCGACAACGTCCTGGACGCACATCTCTCTCGCGAACCACGTGGCCCGCATCGGACCACAAGTGATTTCATTATTGCGCTCCAGTTCGCTAATGGAGAATTACATTTCAAGAAGTCACTAACGATTTATGCCGGAGATGCTGTTAGGGTGTACGTGATTTCATTGTGTGTAAAGTTGACTTTAACAAAACGTGTTCTCGTGTATTTTTCTTTTTTTAGGCCCTACGGTTATTCGTACAGAATGCAATCTGCAAAGACAAACATTGCTAGCAATTCTTCGTTTTCTTATTGTACCTGTGAATTTCTCGATGTTTGTTCTTGCGTTGTTATTATTTTACGAGCAAAATAGTAACACAGAGGGGCAGGGATTTGGGAATCGCGGAGCTTATTTCCAAAGGGACGAACCTCCACTTCGTTTGTTTTACATATCAATATAATTAGTGTATATTGTGCTATTATATATTGTATATATTGACTAATAGTGACTATTAGTCAATATAAAAAGTGTTATGAGGGATCTCCACCACACCGCTAAATATTGGGTTCAAGATAGCGTACCTCTTGTATTTTAACTGAATCGTAAAATATCTATTACAATGAGAAAAACTTTGAATCCGATCTTCAACAATTAAAGGCTGAATTTTAACACCGCATTTCTGAAAAATGTGTTTTTTGGGGCTACATCACTTTGGAAATAAACTCTTCAATTAATATGCTTCAGAAGCGTAATTGAGGGATGAGTAATACACCAAAAGACTTAGTAGTAAGAAAAGAAAATAATAACGATGGGGGTTTCGAATGAAGAAGGGAAAGCAGAATAATTGATATTTTATTTTGAAAACTTGTCTACTAAAAGTCATCATTGATGAAAAAACGAATTGTAACCTGGGAGATGTAAAGGGAACAGTTTAACACATCTCTACGAATTGAACGCCAGTATCAATGAAAAATAAATTATTTATAAGTATTTAATGTATTAATATATCAATTAAATTTTTTCTAGGAATACACTAAATCAAAGTGAAGTTCTACGTAGTAAAATATTTTTCAGAGATTTTCATATTCCGCTTTAAAACTATTTTGTTTATTTGTTTTAGTATTTCACAGTAGTAGCATTCAACAATACCTGAAATATCTAATCGTTATTCACTATAATAACAACGGAGTTTTCAGTTATTTAATGTTCACATAGTAAAAGCACATTGCAGCTTTGCAAGGATCGATGGAATAGTCCCATTTTATTTTTCTCTCTGACTCGTCATCCTCCCTCTGATGAATTCGCGATCTCCAGAGAGTTTGTATTTCCATCAACCACATACACTGCAGTTACAAGTAGCTATTCTAGTTCGTCAATGCCCTAATTACACACCGCACTATAACCAAATGAAATTATTACGTAACTATATTTTATATCCATGTAACATGTGTTTATACGTGAACATCGATTGTGAATTTCCAATTGCAGCTATAAATTTTGATTAGTCAGGTAAACAAGACTTTAATTAATGAAAACCAATGTTGAATGTTACCCACACTAAAATGCTATCTATTTTATCTCTCCTAATCGGGAAACCCACTCAATATTTCACCTGGATCTGGCACCTTATCACAGCATACCGGATCTGCAACGTTTGTCGTAGATTTTCTAGATGAATGAGGATGGGTCATGTAGGGATGGGAGATCAAAACCTACCCCAAAGATAAAAGCGAAGTCACAATGGTGATGAAAATATTTGGTACCTTCTGACTTAATTAAATAATTCATTTAGGGCCGCTAGACTCTTCTCAAGTATTTGCGAATTCCACTCCATCCATGCAATTTATTTATTTATATATTTATATTTATTCATTACTTTCTCACGGGTTGATTCCCAAACGGGAATTTCTTGAGGCAATCTGCAGGGTTACACATCCGACAAACACTCATTCTCACAGGATTCCCGCCTCCTTCCCCTTCCGGCCTGCGAGGAGGCTCTTTTGCCCATCGCGGGCGTTCACCGTTTTAGAGGTCAGTCCCCGTGCCGTTCCGTTGTACCCCTTACGGTCATAACGACCAAACTTGTTTTCACGGAATGAGGGAATTATTTCACATCTGCGCAATCTACAATCTGTTCTTAAAGAAAATTGAGTAAATGGTTTGAATTTACACAAATAACAATATTACATAGACTAACTGGTTCCATTTTGAGTGTTTTTGTTTAGTTAGTGATTAAAGTAGCGGTGTGGCAGTTCTAATGTGTGTTGACGTTTCAGTCTATACATGTGCTCACTATTGTCCAGCAGATGAACTGATAGATGGTTTGTAATGTTCACTTAGTTTCTTCAAATATTCCTGGATTCTTTTCGTAATGACGCCTGCAATAGTTGAGATTTTTAGTTTTTTTTTATTACTGACGAGCCACGGTGCTCCGGATAACTTTCTTAATGTTTTTGTTTCAAATCTGCTGAGAATCGTAATGTACGATTCACTGGCAGAACCCCATAATTCTATACGATACGTCCATGGGAATGAGGGAATAGAAGAAAAAGAATTCAAGGTCATGCGTGGTTGCTGGGAAAGACCGACCATGCCACAACACACTAACAAACATCCATGCCCTAACCAGGATGCAAACCCACTCCCCTTTGAACCAAGACTGCCAAATAATATTGTCCAAATAATAGCCTGTTGTCCACATAATATTTCTGTTTACTTGACAGCTGGGGTGGGGTAGAGCAATGTTGCTGCTTAATTTGGCGGCAAACACTCGCATTAGATCACAACAACTGCAGCAGTAGCAAGAAACACATCGCAATAAGAGCAAACACCAGTAGGCGGAACAGCACACACAATGTATGACCAAAGAAGTAATATACTTCAATTTTAAGTTTCTTCATGTTGTTAGATTTCTTTTGTTTCTTAATCGAGAGCTGCAGATAAGTTGGAAGTATTCTGGAAACCCATGCCAATTATTCGAGTTAGTGTCAACTTGATTTCAATATTCACGAGTTAATTTCAAATAAGCACTATATTTGAGGCATGAATGGTTTTCTTTGTGAGACGAATATAAAATTCCTTCATTTTTAACAATCTAATAACTTATTTTTCACACCATTTTTTTCTATCAAATTTTATAAAATTAAAAGATAATTTAACAATAGTACCCGTAGTTGTTGTCGTTTCCATTTTAACTGTTTCTTATTTATCAGTTTGGAGATTTTTGTATAAATTCCTGGCCCTTTTTCGAACTCTAAATACTAGTACAAACGAATAAAACCTAAGGAATTTCGCTTGAGAGTTGATATTTTAACTTAACGTATATCTTCTATGAATAATATATCTTGATACATTTTAAAATGTTTCATTGTATCTTAATAGCCAATGTTAGAAATGGTAATATATTCTGCCTCTTCTATCCATAGAATGTAACAATAAGTACGTTACGAAAACTTATGACGCCCCAAAAGGAGAGACCTATCAGCAGGTAATTTGAAGCCGCTAACCGAACAGGGTGAGTAGACACCGATGTTCGATTCGCGTGTCGTTCAATCATACATTTCCATTTGGTATTTTCAGCACTGCATTCATGAATAGTAATCTGGATTCTTTCTATAGTCAAGAGAAGACTTGCCTTCAACTCTCCTTGACGACCCCTGGTGTAACGGGATATACACTTGAGTTCAAAATTCAAGCTTTGTAGACCAGGCGGATTTGGGTTCGAATCCTGACTGAGGCGAACGTCGTCGTGAGCGAAACGGCCAGGGCAAAGCCGTCCGCTAATTGGTTGATTCCACAGGCCGACTACTGTGGTCGCTCGATCCCGTGATTTCCTCCAATCAATCCTACGCGTATGCTGGTGGAGAACCTCAGACTCGGGGCCACACGAAGTGCACATGATTTGTCCTTACCCTCGACGTCACTGCAGTGCTTCTGACCGGGAGGTCCTAAGGTTCGAGTCCCGTCTGTGGCAGGATTTTTTGACCCAAGCTACATAGCTAGGTCTAATTCATTCGCTGCCTGGATGAGAATCCTTTTCACCGTCTGCTCGGATGAGTAGTTTTCCGTGGTTTCTCGTATCAACACCAGGCCACCTTGGACATTGAGCGATCTTACCTTCCCCCTCCTCGTCCTATCCTGCCTCCTTATTTACACACACTTACATGCACTACACTATTGAACATGCCGGGAGACCAGTCTGGAACTTACAGCTTGCCCCGGCTGGGGAGGTGCTCCGCTGTTGGGAGATACCTGGTTGGGAAAACCCCTCAAGCCAACGGATTGTTCGGTCGATGACGGATATCGCCATTCAGCCAGAGAAGATCATCGCCATCTCCCACGATATAGAAATGCACTACACCTGCGGACCAACGACCTTATCAGTTGACGCTCTTGGAATCACTAATCAGTCAATCAATCGTTCTCACACACACCCATCACTTCCAGCCTAACGATCCGGTGATGGACTGATCAACCTTCTCCACACACCTTCTCCATACACCACATACCCATTCCTAGCGATATAGGGCACGCCTCCTAGCTTTGCTCCGCGCCTTCCGATACCCAACGCCCGTTGCTCGAGCTCGTTGGTTACGAGATTGCGGGAAGCTGCAACTGCGTCCTCGGCCACCGCGCGCGCTGCCGTCGCCTCATCCGGCGTCGCGTCCAGCAGATAGCGACCGCGCTGTGTAAATAACGCGATTACACCCGGACGCAAAATGCAGCTCGCCCCGCCCGCCCTCATTTACATTTTAATACTAACATATTTGCGTGATATATTTTGTTTAATAACTTAATGCGTGCAGATACGCGCTTATGTACGGGGCCGTGCACTATACAGAGGAGCGACCACACATGCGCTAGCGGTTTCGTGGCTAGTGAGCAGAAATCCGGTAGTGTGTCGGTTGAAGCGCTGTTTCTAAACAACGTTCTTGCCCCGTATTCCGATCACATGCATTTTCATATTCCTAACGTTCTCTAAAAAGATAGTTTAACTACGAATATAATGTAAAAAAGGTGTTTTATGAAACAGATAAAGTTTAAATCTCCACTATATAACATATGTTGCGATGGTAGATTTTAGCAATTGATAAAAATGTGAAACGTCACCAAATGCTGAAAAAATTGGTAATTGTATGTTTGACGGTCGGTGCAGTATATTTCTAACCTTTTTCGATTTCCCATATAATTCGAAATCAATCGCAAAATGCGAAATCACATACCAAATGCGAAATGGTCGTGAATCTGCGAAATAATTGCCAAATTGCATTTTAAGGTTTCTTTCGTGTTCGCTAACTAGGGCTGCGACATCAACAAAAATACATCGATGTTTAAAAACATTTAATTTGAGACTAGTCGTGTTTGTTAATTTACAATTGAGATTTAACTGAGGAAACAAAGTAAAACGCCAATCCGGTGGCCCAGATCGCTAAGGCAGTAGTGTCGTAGGGATTTGGACCGATGGGTCGCGGATTCGAGTCCCGCCTCAGGCATGGTTGTATTTTTGTTCGTCCTTTCACCCCTTATCATTACCATATCGTTTATCTTCATAGTTAACATACCATTAACTCCAATAGTGCTCGCTAATGACCTAGCTGTTGATGCGACCTTAAATAACAAATAAAAGTAAAATAAATTAAAAATAACTTAAAAACCTTATTTATTTATTTATTTATTTATTTATTTAGTTATTTATTTAGTCAAAAACAGTCAAGAACTGTATATGACGTATGGGGGAGAAAATCATCTGCGCACGCTTTCTTGAGCTTCAGAATCCCTTCCAACAATTTAACTATTAATAGTTGAAAGATGAATAATAATAATAATTATTATTATAATTATAATAATAATAATAAATTTTAAAAAGCGAGAGATTAACATTTCAAAAACTAGATATTTTCGTTGCCGAATTGTAGAAAACTTATTTTTAACGGTAAAGGAACGAACAGATTTGATTTTTTTGTATTGTTAACAAAATAGAAACTCACCCTAAGCTCTACTACCACTACAAGCAAAAGGAAAGTTCAACAAAACGTACGTATAGTGAAGCTACATTTTCGTCCAGAAGCAAATCAAGGGGCCATCTCAGCATTTTCTCAATGGATCAGGGAAACTGAACAAAAACCCGATCGAGATGGGGAGATGATCTTAAAAGTCTTAGCACTCAGGATCATCTCAAAGGGTCTCATCTTCCACCGTTCGCTGAATGTAGAAGGTCACGGGAAGAAGAGAAAGTTCGTTCGCTAACGGGGTATACGTTACTTCTTTCGCTTTTCACGCTTCTAAGGCTTAAACATATTTGTTGAAGTTCACAAATAGCAAAATATTAAATGTATTTCTCTTATTTCCTGATGTTAATGGGAAAATCC
The DNA here is from genome assembly GCA_011170035.1 of Teleogryllus occipitalis. NCBI lineage: Eukaryota > Metazoa > Arthropoda > Insecta > Orthoptera > Gryllidae > Teleogryllus > Teleogryllus occipitalis. Next base: position 57,663 of record BLKR01001841.1, on the reverse strand, counting down.
AAAACGCTTAAAAATATTTTTTATCTCAAAGATTAACATTAATATTAATTTCCCCAACGAATGCTACAAAATGCTGAATCTGAATTTTTATAATGCTATAAAATGCTATAGCCTTGCTTTCAAAAAGCGATTTTTTTAAATTTAAAGATGCAAATTCTGCAATCACTAAACATATGCTGAGGAAATTATACGGTTTCTTACCATTTGTAAGAAACCATCGATATAAAATGCTGTGAGTGTACTACTTCAGGGATCTTAAGGGTGATTGTTTCTGGACGACCATCAATTATGAATAAAAGATGGGTTCAGGAATTCAACCACGTCACAAGTAAGTGGCGTATTTCACCGGAGGCTCGAAAACATAGCTCCAGGTTCCCGGTGCTTGACCACTGATCCAACCAATTGAGGTGCTCAGAATAATATGGGCCCAACAGAAGTTCGTTTTGACGAAAATGATTTTTTTATGTTTTCATTTACGTTCACTTACAATCCGGACAAATTTTTGAAGGTAAAATTTGAGAGTTTAACCAAATTCCAATTTATTTGATATTTTAGCATTTAATAGGTATATGGCAGGAGTTTACCGTCACACTTCTAACTTAAAATGAGAGGTTGGTTTGGACCTGCCGTTACTATCCTGAGCGCCTCAATTGTACCTCTAAGGCGGACTTGAAATCACACGTCATTCGCGTATATCGTTCGTTGTAATTTACCACTTTTGGAGGTCTTGCTGGTGAAGTGGTACTTTCCTTCTTCCGCCGGTCCATTTTCTATTGAATTGGAATTGAGCACGCACCATTTGAATAGCGAAGGAATAAAACAGCAGAGAGAAAACAATTTGTCGAGTTAGCGCTACATCGAAATTGCAATATATTAAAAGGCCAAAGCCGGTATGCAGTTATGTATTAACTTCAATATATCACTATTACGATATAATGATTTTATTGGAGTTACAAAGGCAAAATAAAGAAGTTAATCAATGGTACTCCTGAGACTTCCAGATTTGAAAATACATAATATGAGTGTTCCTGAGGGAGAACGCTTGCATATTACAACAAAATCCCTTTCCCCCTGCATCTCTAAGAAGGGAAAATATGTTTGCGAAAAGCGTTTTATCATTTGAAATAGCCTCTCTCGCGTCCCTAAATTCGAGCTATCGCACGACCCACTCCCACTCTGGAGTAGGGGAGCTGAAACGTGCCGAATGCCAAGAATATGTAATATGTTGACCTAAGATATATTTTGTGCATTACAATGCGGCGTGAGAAACGTAATTCCAGGTCAATGATCTCAAAATCCGGGTTTTAAGATGCTGAGATAATCATATTTCGTTTTATGTAAGCTCGATGTGTTAGTTAACAAATCGTTTAGCAGGTCTCAAGATTTATTTGAGTCTTAAGCTAAATCTACACGAGTTAGACACGTGTTTGCAATTAATAATTTATATTTATAAAGTACAATGTAACTTGACATATCACCATGATGTTTCCTTTTTTATTACATTTCATTTCTTAAGATTCGTTGGTTGTGATAGCCATAAAAGGGTTCTCTCGGGATACTACAGTGCAGACTACAATACAACGGCACTGTAGAAATGAAATATACGGTGATGGGCAAAAAATGCTCACTGTTAATGATTTTATTGGCCTGACACACCTGTTAAAACCGGGAGCGATAGCTCAGTGCATCAACTGATGTCACTGCAGCGCCTGTGACCGGGAGGTCCGAGGTTCGAGTCCTGACGGCGGCAGGATTTTCGACACTAGCTTTTCAGCTAGGTCGAATTCAGACGCTGTCTGGAGGAGAATTCTAGCGGCCGGCTGCTCTAATAGGTAGTTTTCCGTGATTTCTCCGATCAACGCGAGGCGATTGACGGAGCAGTGCCCTAACAAACGGGCCACGAACCGCGCGCGATCTTACCTTCCTCTTCCTTGTCCTATCCTCTCCCCTTACACACACACATGCACTACACTACCAAATATCCCGGGAGACCGGTCGGGGGCTTAGACCTTGTCCCGGCTGGGGCGGTACCCCGCTGGTGGGAGAGTCCTGGTTAGGGGGAAACCCCACTAGCCGACGGTAGGTCGGTGCCGGATCTCGCCATCCAGCGGGGGAAGGTCTTCTCCATCTCTTAAAGTTTTCGATATATTGCAATGAATCGAATAACTCTTTCCATATCAATACACTGATATGTTTTATTTACCCACTATTGAATCTCAGTAGGTGAGAAGAACTCTCGTTCAACAAATAAAAAAATTCCGTATTCTCGCCGGGATCGAACTCACGATAACCCAACCATCGGTAGTACTCCCGGTCGTCAGCGATATTTTGAAAGGATGATTCCGGTGAGTAGAGAAATCGATATGGAAAAATCGATGGTCGCGCCCCGCGGCGGCGAGACGCGGGCCGGGGCGGGTGCGCGGGTGCGCGGGTGCCCGTGGCAGCGGCGGTGCCCCCTCGGCAGTTAGCCGTGCGATCCCCAGATCCGCAGCGAGGACGCTGGAGGGTGCTTCGAGGCTTGTGGTGGGACGCTAGACACGCTCCGTCTAATTGCCAGGCAGAGTCTGTGCGGATTTGCATCGCTTGTTGCAAGTTCCAACCTTCTCACCGACTATGTTGTATTTTACTAATGATACACGTTCCGTCATTGTATACAAACATGCATTAAAGTGTCCAATTCCTGTTATTTGATTAGTGAGTAGGCGGGTATTTCTCCTACACTTTCCACGTAATGTAATACATAACAATAAAGGAAAATAATGATGCTCCTGTATCCAATATTCTCCAGTACTATTTGTAACTTTTGGAAATTTTGAAAATTCAGAGCGTTCAGGAAAATGAGACCTGCGCCATTTCTTAAGTGTCCTGTGCTCCATCCTAAGAAAAAATATAAAGAAAAAAATTGGGGCCGATTTAGAGAGAAAAAGTTTTATAACTTGCATTAACCTCAAACAACAATTACGGAAAAGTAATATATTTTTCAAAAAGTTGTGCATAATCATATTTGAACCTATTTTTAGAAAAGATTTCATGAACAAAAAAATCACTATCAACTACATTGTACTTGTGCAATGTTAATTTTTTTCATTATTAAAAAAATAGAAGGCTCGTCGAAAATGGGACCTTCGGCATTGTTTGCGTCCTTTGCATTGCACGAGGGAAAAAGTTAAAGAAAAAACTTAAAGCAGTTTTTGAGAAAAAACGTTTTAAAATTGACTACATTTCATGGTGATTGATTCGAAACCTTTCAACGTTTTCGAAAAGTTGCACCATACCTTATTTCAAGATCTGTCTTTGAAGGACAGGTATCATGCAGTGGAAAACCAGTCTTCAATACTAGAATGACGCCGAAAAAATGGAACTTTTGTAATATTCAAATGATAAAGTTCAACAATCAAGCGTCTAATGTCTTTTTGTGCGTCCTTTGTTTTATGAAAAAAAAGTTCAATAAAAGAATTGGAACGATTTTTAAGAAAATTTTGAAATTTTTTTAACGCTTCATGCAAAGCAACCTTCAAAATCAAAAAATTCGTATTAAACTCTCAGAGCTTTGAGTTAGGTTAGATTGATAGTGAAATATCAATATTGGAGAATATAATCTGAACAGTTTAGGTGGTAGAGTTGACCATGGACGGACGGAAGGAAGGCCGGATGAACAGACAGACGTTTTGCTGTAACCAATTTGTTGGTATTAAGGACTCACAAAGCGTGAATTCTGACTATACAACGTGTTAAAGAAGTATTTTACTGCATTCAGGAACAAGATTTATCCACTTTTTTTAATTTGTGCCCCACAATACATGTTTTTATGCTAAAAAATTGCTGATTATTGCCGAAGCATGGCAATACTTTCTCTTTTGTACGTAGAAGTACATAATATGGCTAGAAAGTAAAACCCGATACACTATACGTACACGTACATGTAGCTTAGTGATATTTCACATATTTTTCCATTTTTTCTTTTGTTTATGATTAATTGCTTTAGAATTCCACTTTCTTCCATGAAGCCAGTAATACATGTAAATCCTTTCTCTCGCTAATTTATGCAGCGTATCTGCATTATCTCCCAACAGTTATATAACTTGAAAATGGAATTCATTTCACTCTCAGTGGTTAGAGAATTTATGATATAATATGCAGGACGATAACGTTTACAGATTATTTAAGCTCATTAATTTGAAATATTCATATTAAACGCTAGCGTGCAATATTCCGAAAATGAATGATTTAAATTAATATTCATATTAATTATTTTCAATTAGCTTTTTAACGGGTATTTAAAAAGAATATCAGGTAAAAGATTTTATAATACAAATGTGACAGGAACCATTAACAGCAAGTGAGCATGTTAACCGTGAAATAACCGACGGACCAAACTTTTTTCTATAATAAAATGAAAGGTTGATCTCCTTATGGATTTGTGGAAATAGGTAATGAGAAATTGAGTTATTTCTGCATTAATATTAAAAGCAGATAATATATTTTGTAATTTAAAATAAACTACAATATTTATACAGCAAAGTGAAAAGACTTAAATTTAACTTATTCCATTGGCGTTAAATATATACTTTTAATTACATATTTTTTACTGAGAAGCGCTTTCAAACTCGTGACTTGAGAATCTCATTTCATATATCATGAAAGCACTAAAATTTTCTTTTTATGAAATAGGTCAAACTAACAAATGCATTCACTGGGTTCTATTATCTTTGTATTTTCTATTTGGAGTTGGAGAGTGATTTAAAGGCGTTGTCATGACGGGTCTTTCATCAGCGAGTCACCTCTTTAACGCGGATTTGGGGTGAAAAGTGTCAGCGCTTCTACAGTATCTGCCGCAGACGGAGTGGAGCTGATGAGAATTAATGAGATTATGACCGTGGCACGACCGATGCAGCAAGCAAGGCGCACATGAAACGCAAAGCAGGCGAGAGAGAGCTTTTGACTCCCTTGACTCCACATTGACCATCAGTATTTCAAAGCAGAATAATCTGGTTCAAATCCGATATAGGTAGCTGACGCGTATTGTGCAGTCAGTTGGAGTTTCACTTTGGATTTGGATGATTGGGCATGTTCGTTCATTTCTGATCAACATCCTTTCACATCCCATGACTCTCCTCAACATTTACAAGCACACTTATAATATCTTTTCCTCCCGCTCTGTTGCATTCGATCCGGCGCTGACCTATCCGTCATTTCTTTTCATGCACTGCCCGAGCCTGTCACTTACTCGTATCTCCCGACTGCTTTTCCACATGAGAGATAGTGTAGTTCATGCATGTGTAAGTGTGTGTGTGTGTGTGTGTGTGTGTGTGTGTGTGTGTGTGTGTGAGAGAGAGAGAGTGGAGATAATAGTAGCGGTTAGTGGGGTTTTCTCGGACCAGGCACCTCCCACCAGCGGGGTAGCCGCACCACCGCCCCAGCCGGGACAAGCTCCAAGCTCTCGGCTGATCTCCCAGCATATAATTGTAGTGTAGTGAATGTAATTGTAAGTGTACGTGTGTGGTGAGGATACCAGACAGAGAAAGGAAAGATCGCGCACTGTACGTGGTTCGTTTGTTGGGGCTCCGTCTTTCACCAGGTACTGATCGGAAAAAGTGGAAAACTATCGGTCATATCAGCCTGACACTAGAATTCTCCTCCCGACAGCAATTGAATTGGACCCAGCTATGTAGCTAACGTCGAAAATTCTGCCACCGTCAGGACTCCAGCCTAAGACCTCCCAGTCAGAAGCAGTGCAATGACATCAGTTGAATCTCTGAACCACCTGTCCCAGTCACACAGTTCGAGAGGACTTTCCAATCTTGTACGCGTCTCACTGATCTTGACAGTAGGTTTCCAGTCCAGTAGCAGCAGCACAATGAGCAACAGGATGAAAACGGTCGCGTGGGGCGGAGCGAGCGCAAGGCGCATGCGCAGGGCGTGGGGCGGGGCGAACTGCCGCAACGCCTCGGGGCGTTGATGGGGCGGACTGTCGATTGGGCGGACGCGCCCTCGTAAAAATAGCAATCTGCCGCGGGCCGGAATCTCCGGCGAAGCGTCTGTGCGGCCTCATCAGCCATGCGAACGAGCGAGCAGGCCCTCCCGCTGGCCTGCCACTCGCAGCCCGCCGCGGCCGCGCAGTGCTCCGCTTAAGGGAAGGAGCGGACCGAACGCCCTCAATGCGCCGAAACACATCTAGGGGGGGGGCAGACTGTAGGTTTGAGGCGAGTCAATTGGGGTCCGACCTACGATAAACATTTATGTAATAAACAATTAAAAATGTTGAGCTTGAAATGTAATTTATGTGCTCAAAAGAGGGCTCACTCCCTTGGATGGTGGTTGGTTGTTGTTAGTGATTCCGGGCGCGTCAACGAACGAGGTCATTTGTCCCGTAATTGTAGTGCATGTTTTTCTCTTCGTGAGGTGGAGGTGATCTTCACCCTCTGGATGGGGAAATCCGGTGTCGAACTGCCTTCGGTTAGCGGAATTTCTCTCAACCAGGTATCTCCCACGACGCGGGCACCACCCCAGCCGGGACAAGCTCTAAGTTCCCGACCGGTCTCCCGGCATGTGTGGTAGTGTAGTGCATGTTAATGTAGTGCATGATAGTGTGTGTTTGTGTGTGTGTGTGTGTGTGTGTGTGTGTGTGTGAGGGATGAGGATAGGACAAGGAAGAGGAAGGAAAGATTGCGCGCGGTCCGTGGCCCATTTGTTAGGGTACTGCTCCAGCATTTGTCTGGGTTGATCGAAGAGACCAAGGAAAATTACCGATCAGAGCAGTTGGCCGCTAGAAGTCTCCTCGAGACAGCGACTGAATTCGACCTAGCTGACAAGCTTGTGTCGAAAATCTTGCCACTGTCGGGACTCGATCATAGAGACTCTGCAGTGACATCAGTTGTTTGCACTGAGCAACCTCTCTAGGTCCCTTGGACAGATATGATCAATTTTCATAGTATATTTTTTTCCGTAAATTGGGTAAATCAACTACATTTCTTGGATCCAAGGCTCCAACTCCGATGCTGGCATCTTCCTGCAATAAATTTGTAACTTCTCTCGAAGACCTTTACGTGGAGAGAATTCTAGAGGATGGGTTCTGCGATCTGTAGTTTCTTTGGTTTCTTGCCCTACATTTCAGATACAGGTTTGAGTACTTAATTAAACAATGAACCTCGTGTGGCAGTCAATGTTTTATTTCATTTAATCCACTGCTATACTATTATCCCACATTACAATTGAGTTTTGAGAGTTGAAAATAAAATATTTACGGGCGTACTTCATAGCAGTTTTTCAATTTAGCAAAGTTTCATGACACATCCATGGCGTATCTTGTATAAACAACGAAATATAAATGCAATATTTTGTTCCTAGCAGGTCTGGTACTATAAAACGATATGCAGAAATTATGATATTAATAAATATGGTTTTGTAATAAATGAGTAATTTCAAGAAAAATGTAAATTAACATCATGTAATTTCTTCAAACCATCACGTACGTTCAAAAAAAATTAATTTCTAGAACATGATGATCCCATAAATTAGACCAGTTTACCTTCTTATGGCTTCTTAAAAATGCCCCTTCCTTTGGGGATATCTACACAATAACGGCAAAACGCGTTACCTTGAAGTGAGAAATGAAGTGCTGTTTTATTTTTATTTTTATTTTTATGAGTCACATAATTCAGAGCGTAACAGAAAATTAATTTAGTCCCCCTTTGGGGTTTTCAGACCACTGTGTCGCCTCGCGGAGCTCCTTCGCGCCGCAAATGCCTCTTGCGCGCTAGGCGTCACTCTCAAGTTCGTGAGACAGACTTCAAATTAATTATTTTCATTAGGCGCTGCAAAAGGAAGTGTAAAAATTGAGTCGAAGACGTTGCGTTTCTTAGGACATTGCTGCTTGCGGAGGGACAATAAAGGCGGACGTTCTGTGTCTGGAATTTTACGAGCTGTAAAAGAATTCCCCAGCGGCTGAAACAGTTTGAGATTAGTACTGCGCACTACTAAAAATTCTCGTTTGTAAACTCTTGTTATGAAAATATTGTTGAGTATTTGTGAATCTTTGTACTTTCATATAATAATATAGTAATATACGTATTTAAAGGCGTGATAAGGATTTGAGATTAACTAGGTTGTGCATTGGCATTAGGGTGTTTTATTATTCTATGAATTAAAATTAAAGTTTGATGGAAACCTTCATCCAGGGCGTTCTACTTGCTTTCTAAAGAGAAAGCTGTTTTAATTCAGATTAATATTTGCAAATTTGCTTCATGCTTTTAGTTATTATACCAATTACTTCACGCAGTCTATTTTTTAGAATATTCTTATGTAAGCTGTAAGTATATTTTTGTTTCAATGTGCACCGTTTAAATGGGTGCGAGAATATGGTACACCCGCAAATCTTATTGCTCATTTTTAACACCAATTGTTGCGCACCTTTGAAATATTTGTCTTCATGTTAAAGTAGAAAGCGATACAAATAGGCGGGAAAGAGTATTCTTTTGATTCCTCCTATGTTCTTTTAACTCTTTGCCTCTCACTCTATATAGCTTTCACTCCCTTTCTCTCTCTCTCTCTCTCTCTCTCTCTCTCTCTCTCTCTCTCTCTCTCTCTCTTTCTCTCTCTCTTTCTCTCTCTGCTTCTCTCTGTCTCTCTCTGTCTCCCTCTGTCTCCCTCTGTCTCCCTCTGTCTCCCTCTGCCTCTCTCTGTCTCTCTCTGCCTCTCTCTGTCTCCCTCTGCCTCTCTCTGCCTCCCACTGCCCCTCTCTGTCTCCCTCTCTCTCTGTCTCTTTCTGTCTCCCTCTGTCTCCCTCTGTCTCTCTGTCTCCCTGTCTCTCTGTGTCTCTTTCTGTCTCTCTCTGGCTCTCTATTTCTCTGTCTCTCTCTGGCTCTCTATTTCTCTCTCTCTGCCTCTCTCTCCCTCTCTCATCGATGGTACTGCAAACCACATCTCGAAATGGTGTCACGAACTCACAGATCTGCCACCATCTGTCGAGTCCATGTAGTATGGGCGATATACTAACGAGAAATCACCCCACACCCTGTCCGTCCTTAAGGATGGATGCTTACAACCACTGGCACCCTAAGCCATCACACATGCTGTTTGTCCGCTATGCTGCGAAACAGTGCAGGCTGCGTGATTGCGTTCACCACGATAGTGTCGAACACGTACGCGGCCATTACTGTAACACAAAGTGAAGTGGGTCTCGTCAGAGAACACTAAATTTTGCCACTTAGCACTCCTGCGGGAGTGCTCCACGACCACGTGTCCATTGCAGTCTGCGGCGTTGGTGGTTTCTGGTCAATGAAATCCAACGCAGCGATATGAGCATCAGTTCAGTCATCAGCAGATCGGCATCAAACCGTGGACGCAGACATGACCACATCCGTCGAAGTGCTCAAACTTCGAGCCAACGCTGTGGACGACTCTGTTCTGTGGGATACTGCCATTCAGACGAGATGGCAGTCATCGTGCGCTGTGGTCACATTGTGTGATCCAGTACCCTCTCGTCACCGTGTACGACCCTCATCAATCCATAGGTTCCACATGCATCACAGTTGTCACAGCGGACCCCGTTCGAGCCGCAATGTAACGATGCGACAAATCCGTTTCCTGTAGATCGATCATTCTGCCCCGTTCCAACTCACTCACATGATAATAATGCGTTTGGACGTCGACGAGGTATACCGGCACTTGCTTGCGCGTTTCCACGTCGTTTGACGGCTCTGCTCTGCACCGACTGAGAGTGACGTATCACCTGACTGAGAGTGACATCGGATCAAAGGAGGGTGCTGCCAGGCCTACGTACACACCGTCTCCCCATAATCGCTTCTGCTAGTTGCACTATTTTACGCAACCACCGATTTTTTAGTGATGCCGACTATTCCTTCTGGATGTTGCAATTTTCACAAACAGCAGTGTAGCAATCGCACTCAGTTTTTTAGACAAATGAAACCGTTAGCGAAATCGCGTGTGCAGAACACGCGAAGCGTAATTTCAAGTCGGTCCGGGAGAGGTCGGCCGCACCGCCGCAAGGGAGGCCCTGGCGTAGGACACCGAGTGAATCCATGCGGCGAGCGCTGGGGATCCGCAAAGAGCGAACCGATAAAAGGGTTTCGATTAAAATTGAGATTGGAAGCACAGAATAAAGTGGGTCGGCGGCTCCGCGTTCGCTTCCAGGCACTGGGAGAGCCAGCTCCCACGCCCCGAACGTTCGCCCTCCGCCACTCATTTCTCCCGCGCCCTTATTGGACTTGAAGCAATATTTTTGTCTGTCTGTCGTGCCCGAAACTCCGGAGCGCCTAGCAGAAACAGACGCGCCCCGCTATAAATACGCTCAAGTGAATTCATTGTCATACGGCGCGCCGCCGTGTGTCTGCCAGCTGCCGCTTTTATCCAGCGACCTGGTCGCGGAGTCGGTGCACGTAGTTGGTGTTAGTGTAATGGGGGAGGCACTGGCGGGAACCGTCGTGGGAAGTGAGGGTGCCCGTAGGACGAGGAAGGGAGCGGGGGGGAAAGGGTTTGAAGGAGCCCTAGCCCCCGCCCGCAACCACTAGCTAAGAATTTAAATGAGAGTGTTTGAATGATATTAAAAATAAAAATATTTCATGTCTTTGTCTCTATATCTAGTAAATTGAAGGGCTCAGTAGAACAAGGGGCTATTCCATATTTTTTTGTAAAATTGAGTCATTGGCATTCAAAACTCCTATGAAGCGTACTCTATGTGAAAGTTTAAAAATATATTGAGTTACATGAGGAAAGTTCAGGTAAAACCCTCGTTATCTAAGAACTATGTGTATGTGGGATAGCCCCTTGTTCTTCTGAGCCCTTCAGTAATGAGATATAGGTCTCTTTCACAATTTAATACATATTATAAAATGAGTTCGAATGAACTATTGATACAAAATTCACTTTTAAACTGGTGGAACTATAACAGCGTATACTTTCTGGCATTGGTTGTAACAGCTTTGCAATATTATTCTTCTACATGAACCTGAAAAAGGGTTTTTTCAACCAGCAATACGTTTTTTAGTGCCGAGACTCGAACTCAGGTCCATCGGGTTAACTTGCTGTGCCCATTACAGCTACATTGTCTTGCCTACATCACACAGACGCTCTGTTATACACTCTTGGGCTGTCACTTAAAAATTAAATTGTCTCTTCCATTATGTCCAACGGCAGTTTTCGAAAATTCAGATAGTTCAGTGAAAACAAAACCTGTCCCATTCTTTGTCCTTGTTTTATCGATGAAAAACATTGAAAGGCGTTCTGAAAAAAATATAAATTACAATAATTTCAAGCAGAAATTATGCAAAAATTACTTTTTTTATATTATATATGATCTATTCTAGGTGAATTTGTTTAGAAAAGATTTTGTTAAAGCAAAAAATATCCGAACATTTTGGGGAACTCTTTGCAATTTTCGAATTTAGACAGTTTGTCGTTAATGAGACAAGCATCATTCTTTACTGCTTTTTTATATATACGAAGAGAAAATTTAAAGAAAATATGTCGAGCCTTTTTGAGAAAATAATTATTTAAAAATTGCCTACATTTTACGTAAAATAACGCATAAATAATTGAAATTTTCTCAAAATTGTGCATGATTTTATTTCTAGATGTCTTAAAAAAGTGATTTTATTCAGCAAAAAAAATTATTTTCAATATTATAATTATAGGAATACGCCGAAAAAATTGAAATTTCCTCCAAAAAAAGTGATTTCTAAACATCTCCGTTATTATTGCCAGGGTTATTAGGCATGTAATTTCTGGTGTGAAACTATAAATATAAATTAACAGACGAGAATCCCTTTGTCATACCATTAATACTAAGGGAGTTAGAGGCGCTCCAGTTTCAGCGAACATTAAGAGTATCAGGGACTGCTTAAAAATCACTCTACGAACTTCGTTTTCTGTTTTTTATTGTTTTCTCCTTTAAAAAGTAAGATGACCTATCGGTAAATGTGATTCCCTTCTAAGAGGGTGTAAATGTAAACACTTATAGGTAAGCTTCAGTTAACAATGCTCTCTCTTCCCCTTGTCACCACTGCAAGCTGCTCCATTGTTCGCGCAACGGAGAGCAAAGCAGCGGCCACAGATTCGTGACTCGCACGGCCCAAACACGCGCGCGCTGTTCGTTGCTGCATGACGTCCTTGAGTGAAATGGCGAAGGCACTGGCGGTGTCCAAGTACGGGCGAAGGTTCGGTGCGGTGGAACCGTGGGTATAATTGATTGATTGATTTTTTTGTGTTTCCGGACGCGTCAACTGCTTTGGTCATTAGCCCCGTTAGTGAAGTGCATTTTTTTTCTCGGGAGATAGCGGTGATCTTCCCCCGCTGGATGGCGAGATCCTGCACCGACCTACCGTCGGCTAGTGGGGTTTCCCCCTAACCAGGACTCTCCCACCAACGGGTCACCGCCCCAGCCCGGACAAGCTCTAAGCTCCAGACCGGTCTCCCGGAATATGTGGTAGTGTAGTGCATGTTAGTGTAAGTGCGTCTGTGTAAGGGGAAAGGATAGGACAAGGAAGAGGAAGGAAACATCGCGCGCGGTTCGTGGCCCATTTCTTAAGGCACTGCTCCGGCATTCGCCTGGTGTTGATCAGAGTAATCACGGAAAACTACCGATCAGAGCAGCCGGCCGCTAGAATTCTCCGCCAGACAGCGACTGAATTCGACCTAGCTGAAAAGCTAGTGTCAAAAATCCTGCGTCCGTCAGGACTCGAACCTAGGACCTCCCGGTCACAGGCGCTGCAGTGACATCAGTTGATGCACTGAGCTACCGCTCCCGGAAGGAACCGTGGGTGGAGGTGGAATCTCTCTCTCACTGCCTCGCTCAGCCACTCGTTTCGGCGCCCGCGAAGGACACAATAAAACATGCATAAATTGGTAATAATGGGAGGCGTCGACGGCCGCAGCAGCTGACTCTGTCTAGTCGTAGTCGATGATCGATCAGTCGCTTGAAGGCTATCGCCGCTTCGCCGCCGAGGGAGAGCGAGGGCGTTGGTGCAGGCGGGGGCGGGGGCGGGGCGTGGCGGGGGCGGAGGCGAGGGCGGGGCACCGCCGCCAGCCCGCTTTGTTCCCGATACAAAGCAACGGAGACGGATTTAAAATCAGCGCGCTCCGTGTTGTGCGACGCGGTCCGTTAGGTCGCCACGAAGGCGCAGCGGAGGGGGGCGTGGCGGGGTGGGGTGTAGCGGGGAAGAGCGCCGTCTTTTTTGCAGCGGAAGGCCTTCCGGCTGGGGGTGGGGAATCTCGGGAATAAAGTTGTCCGTTTTAGGAAACGCGGTTTTCGTGAATTGTCGGCAAGGTGGTGTGGCTTTGGATTAAGTTACGATTGTGGGCCACCTGGCGAAAAAAGTGGATATAGAAGTTGGAATGAAAAGACTCTACATATTTGAGATATTCTGTTAAACTACATGAAAAAGCGGTTGAAAATGCGAGAAAATTTCTACGTTACACAACACAGCAGGCCAATCATTTTGAGAAATATATTTACGACCATGTAGAAAGACAAGAACAATTTTTATAGAAGAAATGCTTAATATTCTTCATTTAAAAATTTAACGATTTAATGAGAAACAAGCCAATTCTCAAAGAATATTTTTAGACCTGAGTTTAAAATATACACGAAAAAATATTCCCTGGGGCTGTCGAGAATGTGAATGCATACAAAGCATTCTATTCTAACCAGTGATTCCAGATACATCAGGTAGGCTAATTGCTCTTGCCTAGCTCCGAGTGACTTGCGCAATTTGCATTGCAAACGCTGCGTGCGGCGAAAAAAAAGTCAGCTCGGAATTCGAGATTTGTCTGCGAGACAGCTGCACTAGGACATCTTTTATCTCGTGTGAAGCAAAATACAGTTATCCTACATTCTATACGTAAAATATAGTTATTTAGTCCGCGAAACATCAAAATATTCGAACAAAGCAAATTTATCACCGTATTTCTTGCAGAGACAGAGAAAAATAACTCTTCTCTTCTGTATTTTACGTATTTTACAGTTGCTGTATATTTGCGCCTTTCGAAGTGACCTTTATGTAACTCTCGGGCGTTAGTACGTTACGGTCTAACAGGGCAACGTGAAGCGAAAAGTTACGAATATCTTTAAAATTAGAGACGAGTGGAAGTGCACCGGACATAAGAAAGAATACCATTAATAATGTCGTTCTGGATACAATCTGGACGAAATTTTCTAGAACAAATGGCAAAGCCAATAACGGAATAATATTTTGTTCTGAGTGTCCACCTTTGTAAAGGAGGTGAAGTACCCTCGCAATATTTAGCATTTATTTTCACAAAAATCTTGTTGGAAGATAATCTTCTCAAAATCACTGCAGACTTGATTTAACGATCCAATATTTAGCTTTCGAACATTCACTTACACAGCATTCCTGTGACAGTGGTTCCTTAAAATAAAAACAGTTTCTTCAAATCTTTTCCTTCAACTTAAAAGACATTCACTCAGTTGAATTTCGTTTATAATTATGAACTTCAGTCACACCCAAAAAACTTCTAAACTAACAACTGCTCACATTCTTTTGGTTCACATTTCTAGTCATGAAATTGTTTCATCGAAAGTAAGGTACTTTTTGATATACGACGTAGTGCCGACGTATATCTTTATACTTTTCAAAAACTTATATTGCAGCAGCAGCAAGTAAATATGACACTTTATTAGAAAATTCATCATAATTTTATTTGATGCGCTGAGGGCTAAGCTCGCACGAGTTTTAGGAGTCATGCTACAAGTTTTTCTAACATGTCTGACAGTATCTTCGCTTGGTTTTCTTGTTGAGAAGCAACTCACGAACAATCTTTATCCCGGAATTTTGCATGTCGCTTCTTGATACTGTAAGAAACAGCAACCCTATCCTGAAATTACTGTTTCGCAGACTATCAAAAGAAGGTGAAGAGTTTTTCATTAAAAAGAAAATTTGGTAATCTTGTCCCTCATGTTTCATTCCTTAGATAATTCGTTGCGAAGTTTTAAAATGTTTCACAGAATAATGAGTTTTCTAGTATAACCGCGAATGATGAAAAATAAGTTTAAATAATGCTTTCTATATTAGCTTCAACGTTCTCAAAAACTATTTTTTTTCCATTTAAATTCACATCATTATAAATTCATGATGAATATGAATAGACTTATTTAGAAATAAAATATTTCAATTAAGTGGGTATTATTGATCGTAATGCAGTCCTCTTAATGTTTCCTTCCGAAAACTGAGAAATTTGAGAAGGGAAACACACCCGAGTAAAAAAAATACACAATATGTGAATTATTAATGTAATAAAAGCAACAAGAACATAAAAGAAGTAAGTAGATTTGAAAACCGTCTCAGTTCTGATATTTACACATAATAATAAGTCTTTCATTACATTTTATTAGCAGAAGAAGGTTCGTCATTTTCAGAAAATGATTTTCCGTTTATCACCTTCTTTCCGCACACATCTCCATTAAGGGACACGAGTTATTATTAACCGGATAGATGAAAATTTAAAATTCCATTCCAAATACCCAAGTATCCCGTAAATTTTTTTTAATCCGGTCGTTCCCAAGTGAGAAGGGAAACCTCTTCTGGAGTGCGGAATGAAAAGGCAGCTCAGCGTGGGTGGAGCGCCGGGCGAGGCGGGGGAGGGGCGGGGCGAGTCTGGATGGCATTGTATCGCTCGAAGCGCAGCGTTCCCGACGCCACAGCGCGCTTTGTGGGTGGCAGCTGCACTGGAACGCGGCGAGCGGAGCGGAGAGGAGGCCTCGAAGCGGAGACGTGCAACGGCAAGCCGCCACGCCCCACTCTATCCCACCCCACCCCACCCCACCTCACCCCACTCCATTCCACTTACCGCGCCCCGCCCCGGCCACATCTGCTCCTCCACGCCCCGCCCCGCCCCGCCCCTCCCTTCCCGCCTCGCTCCGGTCTCATCTGCTCCTCTACGTCCCGCCCTGCCCCACTCCGGTTCTATCAGCAACCCCGCTCCCCGCCACTACTCATCCCGCCACTACTCATCCCGGCACTACTCATACCGCCCCTACTCACCCCGCCCTACTCGCCCCGTCCCTACTCACCCCGCCCCTACTTGCTCCGCCCCTACTCGCCTCGCCCTACTCACCCCGCCCTGCGCACCCCGCCCTACTCACCCCGCCCTACTCACCCCGCCCTACGCGCCCCGCCCTACGCGCTCCGCCCTACGCGCCCCGCCCCGCCCTACTCACTCCGCCCCGCCCTTTGCGCCCCACTTCGCCCCTCCCGCTCCGCCTCCACCCGTTCCTCTATATCCTGCCCCGCCCTTCTCTCTCTGCTCTGCTACCCCTGCTCCGTCATACCCCTACTCATTCCCCCGCCCTTTCCGCTCTGCTCTGCCCATCTGCTCCTCCATGCCCCGTCCCTTTCACCCCGCCCCGCCCTTCCAGCTCCGCTCTGCCCCCACCTGCTCCTCCACGTCTCCCTACTCACCTCGCCTCACCCTTCCCGCTCCGGTGTGTCTCTTCCATGCTCTTCCTCGCTCCACTGAGCCTCGCGTTGCGTACGCCATTACATCCGTGTTGGCAGACTCTTCAAACATCTTTCAAACGTACCAAAAGTACGCAAAAGCATTAAATGATTTCAATATTTCCAATTACAAAATCTAATTTTGTAAGAAAAGTATATTTCTTCTTTCTATCTCATAAAATGCAGTCATACAGTACATAAAATAGTTCATACACCTGTAGCATTGAGCTGTATGTAAAGAACACTCAATTAATTTGAACAATTACTAAGTTCCCAATTACACTTTCAGAACACACACACACACACACACACACACACACACACACACACACACACACACACACACTCACACACACAGACGGCATTGAAGGGTAGAATCCTCAATCTCGCAATACTGCGCACGGCGTAGCGGAGTAACGTGCCTCCTAGGGATCAGTTAGCCCTTCACAGCCACACACTCCGAATGATTTTAATTTTTACATAATTGTTGGTTTTACCTTTTTCCGTTTTTAATACAGTATCACAGCAAACTGAAGTAACTTTGATTTTCTGAGTTTAATAAAATATACTGCTAATTTTGAATCCAGACTAACTCATACATGTGTTTCCTTTGCATTTGTAGGGTGGTATGACAAGCAAAAGCACCCACGTATCCCTGTATCCCCATTGAACTGCTTTAATCTAATTCATCATTTAGTGCTGAATGGTGAGGTATTAATTCTCTGTACTAAATCGATAACATCCAGTTGGGGATATGGCACTGCGAGAGGAATATTGCATATCATGTACAGCAATAAATTATTAAACTGATAAAGGAAGAAGACAATTGACTCGCCTTAATGGTGAATTAAATTCATTCCTTTATTGCATTAGGTGAAAATTCAGAGGAAAGCCATGCGGAATTTTATTTACAGTTAAAACGATGCCCTAGGGCTTAATTTCAGAAAAATAAGGAGGGAAACACCGTTTGTGCGGGTGGTGCGTTGACGTAGGCGGCGAGCATTCCGCCCCCTGCGCCGGCTGCTTTCATTACCCGGCGGGGCACAAGCGCGTCGGCGGCTGCGACGTCGAGTGAAAACGCAATTACCTGGGGGGGGGGGGGCAAACGCCCCGCCCCCAGCGCCAAACGCTGCACGAGAATACCCGCCGCGTTGCACGCGGCGCCACAAGAGGCTGCAGGTGCGCACGGCTGCGGGGGCGGGGCGGAGAGGCGGTGGGAGGGGTGAGGCGGGGAGGGGAGGGGAGCATAGCAGGGAGAGGTGGTACTGGAAGAGGCGGAGCAACGAGAGGGACGGATGACGCGGGGAGTGCTGGGTAGGAAGAGGTAAAGTGGGGAGAGATGGAACGGGAGAGAACGGAGAGGTGAAGGAGAGAAGTGGAGAAAAGAAACCAGAGCGGGACAGAAGCGGATACGAGTTGAAGAGGAGCGGGGAGCGTGAGAGTGGGGTGAGGAGATGGGGTTAGAAGCGGACCAAAAGAGGCGGAGCGAGGGGAGGTGGAAACGGGCGGCGGGGAGAGAAACATTCTGGGACGGAGGCAGTCGCCAAAAGGCAGGGCGGGGAACGGCAGGGTTGGAAAGAGCGGTGCGCAGCTACGTGGGTGGGGGATGGGGCGGGGCGGGCACAGAAGGCCGCGACTCATCCAATTTAGCACACGGCGCCTCGTGGTGGGGCTGAGAGGGGCGGGGAGGGGCGCGGCGGGGAGGCAACCCCAGAGAAAAATGCTCAGCGCCCCGTGATGGTGACGCGGCGCGAGTGATAGTACCTTGACAAAAAGTCCAGAAAATTCCCGCGATGTTCGTTTCACCGTGTCAATTCCACAGAAACACCTCTTTTGTTGAGATTGATGGAAGAAGCCGCTAAACGAAGTGGAATGACCCGCATTTTCGGAGCGCCACTGCTTCACAGGGGAGTCGAGTGGAGAAAAAAGGTTGGTGTGCCGAGGGGGAGCTAATGCATTTAGGTTACACTTTGCTACGAAAGTAATCAATGGAAACTAATTATGACACTGTTACATTTTCATGAAAGGCGTGTCATTTGCTTTTTTATAAGCACATGAGAGAGACATTGAGTGAAAAAATGATATTGCTCAGTAAATTGTCTTCTTCCTGTAATGGAATATTATTACAGAAACGTGTTAAAAACTGTGTATCATGAGATATTGTCTTCTCTGATATGTTTTTTTCGTTATTGTGTTATCCTTATTTATGTAGAGTTTGTAATAAAATAGCAGAATTCCTGGTTAACAGTCAAAAAGGACCATTGGTATGATTGTAATTAAGGAGTTAGTCGTTTCAAATGCACATTCCATTGGACGAGTGCAGTTTCATGTGATGCGGACATGTGCATTGAGCCAATTCGTTGGCGTCGAATTACCTTGCAAATTGCAATGCTTTCTGACTCGTCACCAGCCCTATTACTACCAAACGTGCGTTGTTCATTCACGCAATGAACAGTAGAAGCATGCTGAGTAAGTAATGCAATAGAGTACTTTTCATTTATGTAACCCTAGCATTGACTAGGAGGGGGCCTCAGAGGATAACCAATGAACGTTTGTTAATTTTTACTAGTTTTAGATTTTTTAGGAATATGGAAATCATTGATATTTTCTATGATGTGCTTTTTGATCAAAATATAATCCAATTTAAAAAAATAAATTTTTATTTTTAATTTGAGCTATTACATCGTCTTTGGCTGTGAATCAAATTCAGGACTACTCACTCGAAAACTGAACATTCAGAATAAGGTTTTGAAATATTTGTACTATTGTAAATCTTAGTATGATTTTGCGATACATTACTATCTTAGGAAGAAACAGTGGCCATTATTTTACATAAATTTGTAATAGGTTTTACATAAAATTGTATCGGTAACTACAAATATTGAAGAGAGAAACTCAATATGTTTCCATGAAGCTAGAAATAGAGTATTGTTTTTATTATTTAAGTAAATTCAGATATGTAATTAGTTATATCAATTTATGAATTTATAAAAATCGCCAAAAGCATCAATGAAATCAAAATTTGGGTTTTATGCCTCGTAGGCACCCTCTTCTTGATAAATCATGGTACCTTGGTAAAGGAGGGGTTAATATAAATACATAATAAGTTTTATAGAACATCGTATTACATAATACATGGTTAATACCAACTGAAATACGAATATTGTGAAATAATGATAAATATTGGTCAGATTTATTATTAAAAAAACAAAAGGATTGTGATAATATGGGGAAGAATAGAAGAAGAACAAGAAGAAGATGTAGGAAGAATGGAAGAAGAAGGAAGCAAAGATGCAAACGGTGCTAATACTGAAGATCATGACAATGAAAATAATGTCATGAAAAAGTGCTCTTTTCTTGCACCTGCTACGTTGTTTGGACATCCGTGCCCTCTACTCTCCACACGCTAGTTCAGCCGGTTTCATTTTTCGCCGCAAACTTTGTTCTTGGCCGCCGTCTCACTGGCCTCATTTCGCGAGCGCCTCCAATGCTCCGCAGCAGACTTTGCGGGCCGCGAGCCAACTCCAGCAAGTTAGCTCAGCTTGATACTCTCCTCGCTACTATTGATATTAAATCAAAGCCTTCTCTAGCCCACTGCTCTTCCTCGCTTTGCTTATCAAGTTGAACACCTTATGAACCTTCCGCATCAACCGATAATCATGTCACTTGTGACGAAGTCTCGAATATTTAACGTACGTTGCTGTGCTAGATTCGTGTTGCGTTGAATTTTATTCTTCATCACTTCAACTCTTTTGCTTGGATTTAATCTACATAGTTCGAGATGTATCGTTTTTATTCATTCATTTTTTTCTCATATTGCACTAACATTCTGAAATTGAATAAATTTAAAGGGGATGGGGGGATGAATGGTCTTTTCTATTTTGGCGGCTGGTTTTGACGGGTTGATTTTAATTTTATTTTTGGCTGCCCAGCTGTCGATTTGGTTTAGGTATTACTGAAGTCTGATTTTTATTGTGCTTACGGCGAAACCTGATGAATATATAGCCCACGGAAGAATATTCACTGCTGCAAATCACGTTCTAGAGGCGGCAGGACGACATTTGCTTGTTGAAAAAGAGCGTGGACCTTCATAAAGAGCCGGAGGTAGTACCCACGGTACCTGTAGGTACCACCATGCCGTTATCACGGACTCCGTGAAGATCACTATCGATGAACGAGCACTGCAGTATCTCACTCCACTTCCAGGTATCTCCCCCAGTGAGACATTTCCGAGGACGGGATAATCTCTAAGCTTCCAACTGGTCTCACTCGACATATATGGAAGTTTTTTTTTCTAGGGCTTTTATCCAGTCGACAGCCAGTTATATTTTACGTTCCAATGGGACGCGTATTCGACCTCACACTAGGCACCAACACGCTTGCAGCGTCCTGCGGTCTGGGGCCAGCCAAACATCAAGCACTCCGCGCCAACACATACATGAGAGACAAGGGACAAACTACTATGCCCAAGGCGGGACTCGAACCCGCGACACGTCGGACCAAAGTGATGAGTCGATACATGTTCTTAGCAAACTCCAACATATATATATATATATATATATATATATATATATATATATATATATAGAGAGAGAGAGAGAGAGAGAGAGAGAAAGACAGCGGGGTATGTTATTATAATAGAAGATAATAGAAGAGAGAAAAATAAGATGAAGATCAGCCATGGTCTGTGACTCTTTTGTTAAGAAACTGTTTTGGCATTCGAGAGGTAGTAACCGCAGTAAGCCTGGAAAACTACCATTCAGAGAAGTCGAGCGATAGAATTTTTCACCAGGCTGTGGTTGAAATAGACTTGCTTCGTAGCTAGTGTCAAAAATCCACCTCCCTCGGGACTCGAACCCTAAAACAACCCAGTCAGCAACACTGCAGAGACAACGGGAGAGGAGCGAGGCGGGAAGAGGCTGTGTGGAATGGGCTGGAGCGAGTGGGGTTGGCACGCGGGATGAAGTAAGGCGATGGGGACTCAGCAACTTTGGTCGCGACAGGGTTGTGCAAAGCGATGTGAAGGGAGTGCGCGGGGGTGGAGCGGGGAGGGGAAGGCGGTACGAGGAAGGGAAGGGGCCGTGGGTGGGGCGTGGCTTTAGCGGGGTGGGAGGGGTGGACCACGGCGGGGCGAGGCAGGGCGGGACTAGGAATGAGTCGCGGGGAGGGGAGGGGAGGTGCGTGGCGTGGCGGAGCGGGGCGTGGCGGAGCGGGGCGTGGCGGAGCGGGGCGTGGCGGAGCGGGGCGTGGCGGAGCGGGGCGTGGCGGAGCGGGGCGTGGCGGAGCGGGGCGTGGCGGAGCGGGGCGTGGCGGAGCGGGGCGTGGCGGAGCGGGGCGTGGCGGAGCGGGGCGTGGTGGAGCGGGGCGTGGTGGAGCGGGGCGTGGTGGAGCGGGGCGTGGGTGGGGACCATGGCTCCGCACGTCCTTGTCCTCGTCGTCCTCGTCCTCGTCCTCGCCGTTAACGCTCCCGCGGGCCGCGGCGCCGCCGCCCTCCAGGGCGAACTTGCACCGTTCGTTCCGTCTCTCGACGACCTCCCCCCCCCCGCACGGCTTCACGCGGCGCAGCACAGTGGGGGCGGCGATGCCAAACCTGGAACAACTGCGTTTTAGAGTGGATGAATTGAACCCTGAACCTTCTGACTGGACTGAACCTTCTAGTTCAGTCTAGTGGATTCAATTCCGAATTATTACTGTATAGATTTATTCAATTTGAAGTAATTCGTTTTATTTTATGCCTTTTCAATCACCGTATTTAAGAGCCGTTTCAAAATGTTTATATTCAAGATGTCATATCAATAGAGTAATCCGAAAGAAGAATCAATACGAGGTAAATGTTCTACTCTAAAATGTTTAAGATCACACTCTATAATGTTTGTCTGTATACGTCGTCTCAAATACCATCTCAAAATGTGAGTGTGTGTACGAAGCATATAAATAGATTGATTGGCATAAATAACATGTATAAACATTCATACCAAATATGTTATTTGTTTGCTGCACAGATGCAGTGTGGTATCATTCAGGTACGTTCTTACAATATTAATTGAAATATTTAATATGACATTCTGAATTCTAAAATTCTAAAATGGATATTTGCAGTGCTTCCGAAAAGTGTTAATACTTACATTTGTTCAATTTTATTTAATTATATCTAAAATGAGTATATTAAATTCGAAATTCTACATTTCGAGATTTTAATAGTCACTTGAATTTATCACTCATCAAAGCACATGAACGTGTAGCATTCTTTTTTACATCATTAACACTCCGAAATATAATTTAAAGAACAAGTAGTTAAGGTTCCTAATATTTCTAGTAGGTAAACGAATGCATAACTGCATGAATGGGATGGTCAAATAATTGGGCGTGATGGCGCAAACATATTTTTTTCGGGAGAATAGTCATACGCTATTTGTCGATGCTATGTTTCTATTCATTGCATTTTTTTTAAGTTAACCTCACCCTCATCCCATCATCACTCCGACCTCACTAGCATCCTCACACCTCGCTTTTATCCTAGTCCTTAACTCAGTTCATTTTTTCCATCCTCGTCTCCGTTAACACCCCGTCGTCACACTCATTCTTCCCAGTCCTCACTTGCGTCCTCAATTCCCAGCCCTGCCTCGACCTCACCTCGGCTCACAAAGTTACCACACTATAAAGTTTAATAACTCAAAAAGTTTTATAACTATTGCTTTTATTCATTAGCTACCCATTCGCCTGAAGCCTTTCGGAGATTTTAAGTTTACATTCATGAAGGAGCAAGTTGTTGGAATATCCTCAGGCGAATGTGGTACGTAGGGAGTACCCCTCAGTATTCAATTTTCGTAACTTCATAATTTTTGGGATTTGAAGGCTTCCGTCATGATGTGAGGTGTTAGATCAGTGTGGGTGATGTTAAGTATTGCGGTAGATAACTGTAAAATGTACGTCAGAGTCGTTAAGCATAATTGTGTAATAAAGTGCACCTATTTCAACTGTATTAATTGTCTAGTCAAAAATGTTTTAACAAGTCATTGTTCGTAAAACAAAATTCGTTGTTTCGGCCCACTGTGCGCCAGGACGCAAGGCGTCGCCTATGGGGGCGGAGAGGGCGACGCGGAGCCCTCGCAGTTCAATTGGACACCTCGAGGAGAGCGGTGGAGGTGCAAACTGCGGAAATTATGAAACTGCACTCCGGGCGCGGCCCTCGTAACGCGGGCCCGCGTGCTAAGGACGTAAGGCGTGCATATTGATGAATGTGACGGGACTTTCCACGCTCGCTAACTACGTGACTGCGGCCAACCAAATGTTCTCGGCGTGACGACGTCTTCGGGAATAAGATATTCTTTTTAGAAAACCTCTTTTCTTATTCCTAAAGCCCCACAAAGTTTATCAACAAATATACAAAACATTGCGTCTTCGGGAAGAAGACTTTTTTTAGGAAACCTCTTCTCTTTTTCCTAAAGCCCCACAAAGTTTATCAACAAATATACGAAACATTGCTTACTTCTAAAATACTCTCCATCACATAATATTTAAGTAGGTTTGAAATTAAATGAATAACACCAACAAAAAACTAACATTTATTTCTCAAACGAATATAACACATCAGAGAAGATATCTTTCTCTTATTCGATCCTTCACATCGTCTTTCATATTCTCAAACTCTCTAACTGATTCAGAATGGAAGAGTAAAAAAACTGATTGAGGAAAAACGGATGAGACATTCGATTAAACAAATATTCGGATTAGTGAAACCAATTCAAATTTATAAAACTCAAAGCTTTCTCATAGTTCATTTTTCTCATCGTTCGAATCACAAGTTTTAGGATTCATCCCACAAACTCGAACTTTTAATTCAATCGGGACACCCCATGTGGGAGGATCTTCGCATGGCTAAATTGGAAATTGCGTAGAGAAGTAGCAGTACATCACAGCTTCTCTTGGCGGGCTTGGTATTCTGGATTGCAGCTCTTGTAAATTCCACAGCTCGTCTCGTCATCCACACCGCCTAGCCTCCTCGAGGCGATTCGCTTGACATCACGGACGCAGTCGGTTATAGCGACCGCGCTTTGTGTGCAGCGTGGGTGCAGAAGTCAAAGGCGAAAAAGAGGCGCGAGGAGAAACGGAGGTGGCGGAAGGAACAAGCGCGGAGAGTCACTGGAAAGGAAAGGCGTGTAGTAAATAAGCAGGCAGTAATAGCCGGAACGAAGAAGACTATACGTGGGGAAAGAGAAGTATTTGACGGAGAATGCGAAGGAACGAACGGAAAGATGAGGAGAGGAGAAAGGAAGAAAGAGAGTGAGGTTGGGCGAAGAAGGCTGGAGCTGGGTTGGGCAGGGGCAAAGATAGTCGGAGTGAGTGAAGGAAACGAAATGTAACGGGAATTAAAAAGGATTGTAGGGGCGGGGAGTGACGATGGTGAGGAGTGAGTGTGACAGAGAGTGAGAGGGACCCGAATTGGGAAGGGGAGAGAGGCGGGGAGTGAGAGGTCGGGGAGTGAAAAAGGCAGTGAATGAGAAAGTGGGAAGCGAGAAGAGGGGGCAATAAGAGAGAGAGATAAAGAGAGAGATAGAGAGATAAAGAGAGAGATAAAGAGAGAGATAAAGAGAGAGAGAGAGAGAGAGAGAGAGAGAGAGAGAAGTGAATGGGAGCTGGTAGTAAGACGCGCGGTTGCGAGAGGAACAGAGATTGAGTGGGGCTGGGACTGAGGGGAGCGATGAGCGACACGGGCAGGGATACGAAGAAGTGAGATGTCTGAGAAGACGGTAGTGCAGAGGCTAGGGAGTGAAATGAATGAAGGAGGGAAGGGAGCTTGCAAAGTGGAGCATGTCTTAACCGGGTCTGGAGGAGGAGTGTGTCTTGTCAGGGGTGTGGGGCGGGGCGTGGGGCGGAGTGGGACGTGGGGTGGGGGGGCGGGGCGGGGCGTGGGTCGGGGTGTGGGTCGGGGGTCGTGGGGTCGGGGTGTGGGTCGGGGTGTGGGTCGGGGTGTGGGTCGGGGTGGGTCGGGGTGTGGGTCGGGGTGTGGGTCGGGGTGTGGGTCGGGGTGTGGGGCGGGGTGTGGGGCGGGGCATGGGGCGGGATGTTGGGCGTGGCGTTGGGCGGGCCGTGGGCGTGGCGTTGGGCGGGGCGTGGGACGGGGACGGGTCGGTGGGGGCGGGGCAGCCGGGGCGGGGCAGCAGGGGCGGGGCAGCGGGGGCGTGGCAGTGGGGGCGGGGCGAGCGACGCGCGAGTGCTTTCCGGGAGATGAAATAAAACGAGCGCTGCAATGTTCTCGAGGCGCCAGGGAGGCGCTCTTCATTCGCGGCCGTGGCAGCGCGAAGGGGCCGAAAAAAGCAAAGGGAAGATCTCAGTGCGCACGCGGAGTGGAAACTTTATTGCGAGCGACGTCGCGATGGAAGGCGGCAAGTCAGGTGGCAAGAGGTATAGGAGGCACTCGTGCTGGTGGGCGGCGATCAGAAGAAACTGATCTTCGCCAGGTAGCGACAGAGAGACGAGGAGCGCATGTTCAGTCGCGTGAGCGAGGTTTTCACACTTACTGATGCCGAAAAAAATTGTCAGTGATTAACTCGCTGAAATGGCTCACAAGTAATTCCAATAGTTTACTAATATGTACTTCAGCCGTTTTGCGCCCTTTTATTCTTGTTACTCCGCCAATTCCCATGATTGGGGATGTATTTACGCAACTAGAATTCAAGAGAAGTACACTTTAAAACTTTCTTTTTAAGAAATATTTTTTTCGTAAATAATTGGAAGATTAAAGTTTTGACTATTTCACATTTAAAATTCATGAGAAATAAAAGTAAACAACTCGGGCTCTTTGAAACTCGGTATTTACCACTTGGCCGCTTACCCGCCACCTTTTGATGGCTTCATCCACATGCATACGTATTATCACTTTCTTTTCGACGAGATATGTCTCAATTCTTACAATATTCTTTTAATGACCATAGTTTTGGACCAATGTCAAACGCTCGTGGAAACTACCCATTCCAACTACACGCACGGAACTGACCCTTTGATGTGCAAACAGCTGGATCTGCAGCACATGTGTCTCGCGGAACAACACTTTTCGTGAAGTGATGTGGTATTCAGCGATGTTTATTTCTTTCAGAATGTGTAAAAAATTGTCTACTGATTTGAACGGACCGTAATTTAGAGAACAAAATAAGATACATTTTTAATGCGTAAACAGTAAGAGAACGTTTCACATAAATTGCAGAACAACCTTAGTATTGTCTAAAGATGTCAACAGAAGTCAATTATATGAAATAGAAATTGATCCCGGAAATAATTTGTTTTCAAGAGGGTGTTAAAAATTCAATGAAAGAAAAAATATTCTTTGTGTGAACTGTTTTTCTCTTTGTTAAAGAGAGTAGTTTATGACTTTTCTATGCCCTCTTTTCCGTTCTTTAACCCTCGCGCTTCGGCGTCTCCATCTTTTCTGATCGTTTAGGCCAGTGACATCAATGCGGCAGCGTTAGGGGGAGGGGGAGGCAGTGAGTCGTTGGCCGCCGACAGTAAGAGTGGCAGAAGTTATGCAAATGATCTTGGCTGTCCGGATGAAAGCCGCGTCGAAGGCTGCGGTGCGGACGTTTCGACAACCTTGTCGTGATCTTTCTCAGAGCTTCGCTGAAAAGCCCTGAGGAAGAACACTGCAAGATGGTTGAAACGTCAGCACCACAGCCTTCGACGTGGTTTTGATCCGGACAACCAAGATCATTTGCATAACTCTGGCCGCGTTAGCCTACGACTTCAGTAGCAGAAGTCGCGTTTTCTGGTGATCAGAGCGGCTGTGTCGAGGCCAAGGTTCATCTCGCCGTTCAGTTTCTTTTTAACTGCATTCGCGAGCACTAGGGTAAGGTTAGCCATTTGTTCTCTCTGTTGTGCTTTGTGAGAATATACGCATAACTATCAAACAATCTTTGTGTTTGTGTTTCCTTTAACTGTTTTTAATTTGCCTTCCCTAATTATTTGGGATGAGTTATTTCGTCCATACTTGTATATAAGCACCTAAAGGTTCCAAGTCCGTCGGGTGTTAAGAAGCCGCACCTTCTTGAACTGTAAACACTTTTTGAATACATCTTGTAATTGCACTTTGACACCGACTTTGGAGAGTCAACTGATGTCTCTGCACTGCCCCTGACAGGGATATTCAAGGGTTAGAGTGCCGTCGGTGAAATAATTTTTGACACCAAAGACATAGGTCGAACTCAGCCTGTGTCTGGAGGGGAATTCTTGCGGCAAGCTGCTCTAATCGGCAGTTTTCCGTGATTTCTTCGATCAACACCAGACGAGTGCTGGAGTGGTACCCTATCAAATGGGCCACGAACAGCCCAAGATCTTTTCTTCTTCTTCCTTGTCCTATCCCACTCCTCACTCACACATTTACATTAACATGGACTAAACTACCACACATCTCGGCTGGAACGGTGATCTGCTGGTGGTTTTTATTCCGCGATAAAAACATGCACTACACCATTGGGATAAATGACCATCAGTTGACCCGCTCGGAAACACAAAATAATTAATCACATCTAGCTTTTACTGTAAATTTAATACAAAATGTGAAAGGGAACGGTGGGAGAAACGAAACCGGCAAAAGGGAACATATTGAAATACCTAGTGAAGAAGACAATCAGGCATGTAGGCCAATTCATCTCAACGACAGACATGTGATAATCAATAAATAATATAAAGGTGTGATAACAACGAGTTGATTCAAAATCCTTTAGTGCCGTTGCATTGTTCTTAATGTTCACAGTGTCTTAATGGAACGAAAATCTTGTTGCATAATCGACCATCATTGGAAACTTCTACAGTGAAAGTAACTTCATTTTCTGAATCCTTCCAGGGCTTCTTGTTAAATGAAAAGATTTATGAATGCCTATTTGTCTCGGCCAAGGCGCGGCGGCGAGCGGTGCGTCTGCGAAAAGGGCGTCTGGGGGGGCGGGGCGGGAAGGGGGCACGTGAGTTCGTTGGCGAAGCCCAAGGCGGCCGGGGAGTCACGTGCGCGCCACGGGGCCCACGTCCGCGCCAACTTCACTCAGCCTCTCCCCAGAGCGCCCTCGCCCCACCGCTCGCTCCGCCAGACAACACACACCCGCGGCGGTGGCGCGCCCAGGCAGGCTCACCACTCGAGTTCACCCGCTGTCTGGAGGAGAATTCTAGCGGCAGACTGCTCTGATCGGTAATTTTCCGTTGTTTCGATCAATATCTGGCGAATGCCTGTTTGGAGGAGAATTCTAGCGGCAGACTGTTCTGATTGGTAGCTTTCTTTTTTTCTATCAATACCTGATGAATGTCTGTCTGGAGGAGAATTCTAGCGTCAGACTGCTCTGTTCGGTAATTTTCCGTTGTTTCGATCAATATCTGGCGAATGCCTGTTTGGAGGAGAATTCTAGCGGCAGACTGTTCTGATTGGTAGCTTTCTTTTTTTCTATCAATACCTGATGAATGTCTGTCTGGAGGAGAATTCTAGCGTCAGACTGCTCTGTTCGGTAATTTTCCGTTGTTTCGATCAATATCTGGCGAATGCCTGTTTGGAGGAGAATTCTAGCGGCAGACTGTTCTGATTGGTAGCTTTCTTTTTTTCTATCAATACCTGATGAATGTCTGTCTGGAGGAGAATTCTAGCGTCAGACTGCTCTGTTCGGTAATTTTCCGTTGTTTCGATCAATATCTGGCGAATGCCTGTTTGGAGGAGAATTCTAGCGGCAGACTGTTCTGATTGGTAGCTTTCTTTTTTTCTATCAATACCTGATGAATGTCTGTCTGGAGGAGAATTCTAGCGGCAGACTACTCTGATCGGTAATTTTACGTTGTTTCGATCAATATCTGGCGAATGCCTGTTTGGAGGAGAATTCTAGCGCCAGACTGTTCTGATTGGTAGCTTTCTTTTTTTTCTATCAATACCTGATGAAGTCTGTCTGGAGGAGAATTCTAGCGGCCGATTGCTCTGATCGGTAGTTTTCGTTATTTTATCAATACCTGTCGAGTGCCTGTCTGGAGGAGAATTCTAACTGCAGACTGCTCTGATCGGTAGATTTTTGTTATTTCGATCAATACCTGTCGAATGCCTGTCTGGAGGACAATTCTAGCGGCAGACTGCACTGATCAGTAGTTTTCCGTTTTTTATCAATACCTGGCAAATGCCTGTCTGAAGAATACTAGCGGCAGACTGCTGTGATCGGTAGCTTTCCGTTTGTTTGTTTTTTCGATCAATACCTGGAGAATGCCGGTTTGTTACCCAAACGGAGCATGGGACACGCACCGAGCGCGATCTATCCTTCCATTTTCTTGTCTATCCTCTCCCTTTACTTACACCCACTTACACTTACATGCTCTGCACTACCACTCATGTAAGGAAATCGATCGGGAGATTGGAGCTTGCCCGGCTGGAGCTCTGTCACCCTGGAGGAAAAACCTGGTTGAGTAAAATGTCCGCAATCCGACGTAGGTCGGCGTCGGATTTCGTCATCTAGCGGGGAAAAATCCCCGCCAATTCCCGCAATAAAAATATACACTATACCTACGGGACTTATGAACTTAGCAGTTGATCCGACCAGAATCACCAATTAATCAATCAACCAACCAATAAAAGGCTGCTCAAGACAGGCATGAGTTCAGGAGCCTTGACTTCTCTAAATTCAAGTTATTTTGTATGATTTTACTCAGTTTATTGGAAACAATTAACAAATTAGTTGTTTTTTTACTTTAAAAATATTCATTGAAGATGGGTGACTTGAAATTTTGTTCCCCTAAAATACTAATTGGGTTCATTCTTGAGTTTACGCCAGTGCTCTGTGCCCCGGGACGCAGACAGACGTAGAAATAAAAAAGATACTACGTAAAAATTGTCCAGCTTCCGTATGCATAGAAATAGAACATTTTATTCAGCACTTGCCGGAGTTAAAAATTCCGGCCAATCCATGCAGAATTTATGATGAACGAAGCGTGTCATGCAAGTTTTCTTGATGTTCTTCTGTTTCTGGCATCATTCATCCCAACTTTGATCCATTATCACTCATATCATTTATAATTATCCCCAATCAAGCAAATTATTAATGAATTCCAGATAGGTTTAAGTATTGGGATCATAAGAAAATGAGTCTTCGGTAAATCGAATTTGAAGAATAAATAAAAGCTTTGAGCTATTTCGTTTTCCAATATCACAAAAGTTTAATACCCAGAAAACCGATTTTATTTTTGGCTGAATCGTTTTCTGCAGAACGCCTTGAATTGAAAATGCAAATAATTACATTTCGCAGAAATATGAATCGACATTCACTATTAGCTTTAGAAAACACAAATCTCAATAAGTGAAACGTTGCACACACTCACACGGAGATTTTATTTTATATTGCGAAAATATCTGAGTGCTTTCATAGTTCTAAAATAAATACAAAAGAACATGTTTTTCTGAAGATTGCCGCGAGGGTTGTATAGTGATGTTTCATGTGTGAGAATATTGTTTCATGTGATGGATTTATGTTCGAAAGGGAAGACATTATTAGCAATTAAGTCTTAAATATTTCAACTTTTCCGAGGTGAAGTGAAACTTAAATCACCTTCTTGTTAAACCCAATATCTCGTTAGCAGGTAAAATACAAAGAATGTCATTTCTGCAACCTTTTCTCCTCCAACTTTTCTTTCAGGTGCATATTGAAATAACGGGTTTCTCGTGTAAAAAGAAACAACACGGTGTTCCAAGTGAGAATGGAGCGAAATGAGTTTCTCGCCATTAGAAGAAGAAAGTATTGAAGCAAGCGGAATAAATATTCAGTAATGTAGGTCGCTTGCTCTTGAAGTAGAGGCTTGGAAACGGACGGTGGGTGAAGAGCAAGGGAGTGGGGATGGGAGTCAAGGGAAGGAGGACAGGGATGGGGGATGGCGCGAGAGACGGGTGCAGGGGGTCGAATACGGGGCAGAGGGGAGTGGGGGCAATGGAGGGAGGACGGGGCACAGGAAACGGGTACGAGAGACGAGTATAGGGGATCGAAAACGGGGCAGAGGAGAGTGGGGACAATGGAGGGAGGACGGGGCACAGGAAACGGGTACGAGAGACGAGTATACGGGATCGAAAATGGGGCAGAGGAGAGTGGGGGACAGCGGCTGGAGGTAGGGGCACAGGGAACGGGTGGAAAGAGGTGGGCGGCGGCTCCGAGCGCATATCGCAATATCATAGAAGCACCTGCGCGAGATACGGGAACCATGTCTCTCTGGCGACAGCGTTTAGGGCTAACGGTGCGGCCGCATGCTGCGCTGAGTTCCATTTCGCATAATCCGCGCGTTGCGGTGCGACGCTCTCCCCCCCCCCTCGCCCCGCCCCCTCCCGCCCCCGCGTTATGCCACCGCTGCGGCGAGGCCGCCTCAAGATTGGGGAGGTTGCCACGCAGCGCCACGCACCTGACACTCGAGTGCATTCACGAATAATACAACAGCGCTCTGCGTATTCAAATCGGCCAGCGGGAGAGTATTACGGTACATTGCCCAATGTCATAATGGTCGACAGCGAGTTTGAATGGATTCACGCGAATTGAACCAAAATGCGTATGCATCATTGCCTCGCCATTACATGTAAATAGATTATTTGCATATTTATATTAACCTCATCAATGAACTTACTTTCAATGCTGTTTTTTCGCTACGCATCAAAAGAATATTCAATGCCACTTTTTATAAACCATTGAAAAATGTAACCATAGGAAAATTAAAACCTTACATTCATCTTCCAATTAAACATAATTTCCCTGCATTTACTTCAATATTATGTGATGCTCGCGGTTATCGAATTAAATAATAATACAATATGATTGCATCATTTCAAATATTCGATTGGCAAAATTGAAATTCTTCAGAACTTAAAAATTGGTATTTACCCTGAATTGACCTGCAGAATGATTTTATGATTAAAACGCAGCATACTAGTGTACATTCTCCTCAATGAATTACCTCTTTTCATTTCATTAACTTTTTTATTTTTGCAAAGCATTTTTTATTTCAGCTATAAATTGTATTATTTCCTGCGCAACTTTATATAAATAAATAACCTTAGAACTCTTAATTTTAAAAGAATATTTTCTGACAAACTACATATTTGGGAAAAACTCTCTCTGACTGCAATGGTTGAAAGTGCCATCATTAATGAGAGAATTTAAATTCATAGCCTATTTAAAAACGTTTTACAATGTCAATTTATATGAATGGCCTAATCATTGATTATTGTTGATTTCCTGCTTTTGGCCATGCAACGTTTCCAAATAACACATCTTTGCAATTCTTAATTACAAGTCCCATTACTACTCACGAAACGCGATGAATTTATTTCAATCTACTTCTTCAAAACAACTAATTCTTCAACAAATACTCACAAAACAACTATTCCAATAAGGTTTGGTGGACACAGACACGAGGATAAATTGAGACTATTGAGGTGTTCTTGTATTATTACTGTTAAAATTGTAAAAAAAGCCTATGTCGACAGAAGACAGAAATTGAATAACGTGAAAGTAAAGCTGTTGTTTAATTGAATAAAATTAATATTAATATATATATATATATATATATATATATATATATATATATATATATATATATATATACATACAATTAAACAATCACCATTATATCATTTGGGACTGTTTTCTCAAATTGTGCCATCACTGCTTTGTCAGACGTGTTACCTGATTTGAGCCTCTTAGGGTTCTTAGAACATTCTGGGTCGATTACATTGGTTACGTTTTCACTTGTTAGTAACAAAATGACGACTCCTTGGAATGTCAGTAAATACCTGGAGATAAAGTAAAGTCTTAAGAACTTTATTGAACATTGATCTTCAAGTCACGTAGAGAGCATAAATAACAACAGGCATGTAACATGCGTGCAAGGTTTGAATAGGGAATTCTTTATTATAATTCCAATAATATGCTTTTAAGTACGATGTCATTTGAATAATGACGTAGCAATTGAGAATTGAGCGATAGAGAAACTCGGAGAAACCTTGCGACGGAACCCGCTTTGTCCTTTTAAAATTCCAACATGGTCTGGGTTTTATATTCCGAGATTCAGAGGTGGGAACTCTACTAGCAGTCTCGCCACCCAGCTGGTTCCTAAAATTTGGAATAAAGCATCAACGCTGTGAATTGGTTGAAAATCTGTCCCCAGATTCTTTCTGACCACCGCATGGTCGAGTTCACTCTCAGCCCCGCCTCGCGCTCCGCTGTCTTGTCTGGCGGAGGGGTGGGGGCGGGGGCGTGGACGGCGGGCGATTCCCCCGGGCGCAGAAGGAAGCGTCGGCAGTGTTGAGCTCCCTGCGGCCTCGGCGCCGTAATGCGCAGCGCCGTAATGGATGGCGGCCCGCGACGCCGCTTCGTCTCGGCAGAAGCGCTGGGCGGTAGGTGGTGGGCGGTGGGCATGGGTGGTGGGCGGTGGACGGTGGGCGATGGATGTTGGGCGTTGGGCGTTGGGCGATGGGCAGTGGGCGGTGGGCGGTAGGCGGTGAGCGGTTGGCTGTGGACGGCGGGCTGTGGGCGGTGGGAGGTGGGCCTTGGGCGGTGAGCGTTGGGCGGTGGGCGGTGAGTGGTGCGCGGTGGGCGGTGGGTGGTGGGCGGTGAGCGGAGGGCAATGGGTGTTGGGCGATGGGCAGTGGGCGGTAGGCGGTGGGCGGTTGGCTGTGGACGGCGGGTTGTGGGCGGTAGGGGTGGGTGTTGAGCGCTGGGTGGTGGGCGGTGGGCGGTGGGTGCTGGGCGGTGGGCGTCCAGTGGCGCACGTTGTGACCCGACGCCCGTGTCCGACCCGCTTGTTAACTCGCGCCATCCATCCAGACCGCCTCCGCGCTGAGGTCCCGTTCCAACCCACCTCTTTGACCACGCCCACCTCCTCGCCGCCTCCTTTCCGCCACCCCGCACCGCCTCCTGTTGACTCCCCTGCCCCCGCAGATGCTTGCCACCCCGTACCGCCTCTCGCCGCTCCCGTTGTATCTCACTCGCTCGTCTCCCCTCCGCCTGCTCTAAGCCGCCTTGCCCTATTCCTTCCCGCTCCTCCTCTCAGTCCCTCCTCGCTTTGCGTTTCCGTTGAGCCCTTCTCTCCCCTCCCGCCCTGCCCTTCCCCGTCGCCCTCTACCACTCAAACCGGGAGCGGTAGCTCAGTGCATCAACTGATGTCACTGCAGCGCCTCTGACCGGGAGGTCCTAGGTTCGAGTCCTGACGGCGGCAGGATTTTCGACACTAGCTTTCGACGCTAGCTTACCAGCTGGGTCGAATTCAGTTGCTGTCTGGAGGAGAATTCTAGCGGCCGGCTGCTCTGATCGGTAATTTTCCGTGGTTTCTCCGATCAATACCATGCGAATGCCAGAGCAGTACCCTACCAAACGGGCCACTGACCGCGCGCGATCTGTCCTTCCTCTTCCTTGCCCTATCCCTTAC
Organism: Teleogryllus occipitalis; assembly: GCA_011170035.1. Lineage (NCBI taxonomy): Eukaryota > Metazoa > Arthropoda > Insecta > Orthoptera > Gryllidae > Teleogryllus > Teleogryllus occipitalis. The sequence continues at coordinate 22,786 of BLKR01001841.1, read as the reverse complement.
ACACACTTACACTAATATGCACTACACTACCACATATTTCGGGAGACCGGTCGGGAGCTTAGAGCTTGTCCCGGCTGGGGCGGTGCCCCGCTGGTGGGAGAGTCCTGGTTAGGGGAAAACCCCACTAGCCGACAGTAGGTCGGCGCCGGATCTCGCCATCCGGCGGGGGAAGATCACCGCTATCTCCCAGAAAAACATGCCCTACACTAACGTGACTAATGACCAAAGCAGTTTACGCGCCAGGAAACACGAAAAAAATGAATCAATCAATCTACCACTCAATACCACCTCGCTTTGCGTTTCCGTTGAGCCCTACTCTCCCCTCCCACTCACCTCCACCGCCTCGTTCTTCCACTCAATCCCACTTCGCGTTTCCGTCGAGTCCTTCTCTCCTCTCCCGCCCTGCCCTTCCCCGCCTCCCTCCACCGCCACACGCGTGCCCTCCTTATCCCCTGCTCTTCCGCGTCCACCACCCCAGGCTGCCCGCCCGCGCCGGCCCGCACGTCCCAGGCGGTCGAGGTGCTTTACGGCCGTTTCCAGGCGGGGTTTCCGATCCTTTGTCGCGCGCGTGTTTATGGGGCGAGGCTGCGTTCGCGGCGCGCCGATCTGAAGTGCGGGGGAGCGGCTCCGCGCGCGGCGCACGAAGGCTCCGCCTCGGCGCTGCAATATCGGACAGAGATATGTTTCACTCGCCCGGGATGGATCGGCCGAACAAAAACATTTTCTCATGCAAATGTTTTCTCTTCCCTCGCAGCCGGCGCTCTCGTTGCGGCGGTGACGAATGCTGAATATTTGACTGGCAGCAACACTGCGTTACAGCTATTTTCAGTGCTGTTTCCCCATACGCGCTGCATATTAAAACTCGTTCCACTGGCCTGGCTTGATTTCAAATACTGGTTTCCAGACATTTGATGAAAAATAATGTTATATTTTCTCGTTTCCTCTCAGTTACTGCTGAAACCATTCATTACTATCCATTTTATTCTAGCATTATTTTTATAATATTTACTCCTGTTTCACAAAATATTAATATACTTGTATTAAGGAATTATAAACTACGATAACTACTTTTTTTATAACTGCTTTTTGATACGACTATTTAAGATTTTTTCTATATACCCCGTGATTAAGAAAATTACCTTTGTGAATAATGCAACACTTCATGCCTATTAATTCGGTTTTATGGAATGGAAATGTTGTTCGAGAATAAGACCAATTTTGAAGTTCCGGTCATTTTTACGAAGCTAAATCGATGTAAAATACTAATAGTAATTGTTTATCAAACTTGGTAATATTAAGTAACAATTACATAATACTAATAACATTTTTGATATTTAACATGCCTAAAATGACATTGTATAATCAATACAGATGATGTTCATTTACTTTTTTTATTTTATGGATATAATAGGACCTTCTGACCACTTCTCTAAAGCATCAATTCAGTCGAGACATGTTCATTAAAAAAATATATATGCGTGCTAGTATTAAATATAGTGAAGAACTTTCATACTGCTGTCGTTGCACGGACTAATGTTAATCAATTTAAGGAGCATTTTATCCTGCAATTACTACACTTCGGTTTCAGGTAAATAATAAAAAAGTAAACAATAAATGAAATACCGATCATCATTTGTAAATACATTTGCTCTACAATGTAAAAAGTTACAAATTCCTAGTCGTTCTAACGGTTTTCCTATTAAAGAGCATATTGTTTCCTTATATATTATATTTGGAGGAATATACAATTTAGATAAATAAATCTACTCATGAAAATTCTTGTTGCACATGGCAGGTAATTCTAAGTAGAAATAAAATTGAAAAATTGTCCTCTAAGTTGAATAATCTGCAAAGAGATCACAAGACATTAAACAGAAATTATTTCCTTTCTTTCAAAGCAAAAGTGATGCTGGAATCTTTGAAAGGTCAATAATATTTATTTTAGTTCTTTTTTATTAAAACGTGATTTGCAACCAATTTAAAACATATTACATGACAATCGTTAGCTCGGTTAAAGATCTTTTAGCAAATTACAAAGTCGAGACCCTACAATTCTTCCCCATCGACTTATGGCATTCACCCCAGATTCTTTATCACATAAAAGCTGTGAAAAAGATAACGTATGGTGGAGGAAAAAAAACTGAAGAGTGAAAAACCTGTTGGCAGAATGCAAATACACTCTAAACTAAATGAACGTTTTCTAAACTACGAGTAATTAAAGCCAGGCGCTTATGTGTCGGGTTCTCTCGCAACAGAAACGAGACAGCGCCACAGAAAGCCGTCCGCCACACCACACCTACACATCAATTACACACACACTGACTCACAGGCACATTGACACCCTAAGCGCGATCACTGAGTTGCCAGCATACACTGAGCTCTGCGTATAACTAACTAGTAGAGGAAGAGGTATAAACCTGGAGTAGGGGCACATATGCGGAATATCGCATGATCTGGCGTCGCAGGTGCTGCTCTGTGGTAGAAAGCACTCAAAACGGTGCACCGTAATGCATTGCGTCAATCCAGCTTTGTCTGTTGTTGCAGAGAACCGTGATTTGCAGGTGGCAGACATTTTACGTTTTGTGAGGTGTATAAAACTTTTGTCGTTAAGCACAAATTATTGTGTAACATACAAATTACTACGTTTCTGAATGTGGAATATATTTTAGTTTGGAGCTTCGACATTGGCGATAGCAATAACGTATTTATTGTCTGGTTTCCACATGCTCGCTGCCTGTTTTGAGATTCCGAGTGCCAAGAAAAGAAGTCGCAATTATGGAATACATCGGTATTCCAGAAAAAAACTGGAGATTCCATTCCAGATGAAGAGAGCCTGTTCTGCTCTGGAAAGTTCTCTCTGGAAAAACTCTAGGAGGAACAATGAATTATGTGTGAAATTTGCGAGATGTTGTCACTTGCAGACTACACCGGTTATGGCATAGGAGTGTTACATTTGTGATTATTGCAAATTAAAATCTCTATCGTACAATATTAAACCATTTGTTCCATTGTTCTCAGGTTTCAAGCAAATTGAACATGTCCGTTTGTAATTTGGTCTACTAATTTAGCATTAATTGTATATTGGTGGTATTCCATGTTTTCATCCCATTTTTAATCATGAATGAATGCACTATCATAAAAAAGAACGTTTTTAAGCACTTCAAGATGTAATAGGCAGTTAACGTCTCATCAGTGATACAGTACTTGTATACATTCTCCTTGTGCAACATTTCACAATTATTTCTTTCTAAACGTAGTTGTAAGAAACCGAAAACAAAATGGTATTCCATATTTGTACCTCTTCCCCTTTTTATTCCCAGTATCTAATTAATTCTAATTGTCAGGTCTTGAATTCTTTCTTAAAATGAGTCTTATAATATCATAAATATTCTTGTCCAGAATTTTATTTTTATCTCGACTGCAACAGTTTCCCATTTCCAACCACTTTCCCCTCCATGTTGTGGTTGTACAGCGTTTCAAGAGGATAAGATTAAAATCTTTATATATTGGTAGTGGTGGCTACGAGCATCTACTGATACTACTGCAGTGTCTCTGACCGGGAAGTTCTAGGTTCGAGTCCCGACGATGGCAGGATTTTCCACACTGGTTAAATAGCTAGGTCGAGTTCTATGGCTGTCTGGAAGAGAATTCTAGCGGTCGGTTTCTCTTGACCGGTAGTTTTTCGTGTTTTCTCCAATCAATAACAGACGAATGCCGAAGCAGTACCCTAACAAACGGGTCACGGACGCGCGCGATCTTTCTTTCCTCTTCCTTGTGTACTCGCCACACACTTGCACATACATGCACTGTACTACCACATAGGAGGCTGGTAGACCAGTCGGGAGCTTAGAGGTTGTTCTGGCTGGGGTGGTGCCTCGACGGTGGGAGGTACATGGTTCGAGAAAACCCTGCTAACCGACGATAGGTTGGCGCCGGATCTCACCATCTAGCAGGGAAGATCACCGCTACTCTCGAGAGAAAACATGCACTACACTTACGGGACTAATATGTTGACGCGCTCGTTGATCGCTATCTAATCAATCATTTTATATTGAGAAATATTTTTTCTCTAGTCACCCAGTAGCGCCGTTCCCATTCATAGTTGTATATGTATAAACATGTCCGCTTGTTCCCTTCCTAATATAATCTTTAGATTTCAAAATTTTCAAAATTCCTACACTCCTTATGTAGACGAGTCGTTTCGTTAAGCGATCTCCGTTAACGTGTCGACATTGCGTACGCAGTACGAATACGTATGAATACTCAGGTTTTTTTTGTAACTAGCTGAAATGCCCTGTTTTTTTTCCTAGGGCTTTTATCCAGCCGACAACCGGTTGCCCTTGACGTCCCGAAGGGACGCATATTCGACCATACATTAGACAAACACTTGCGGGCTCCTCTGATCTGGGGTCAGCAGAACGCGAGACCCTCCGCGACAACACACACAAAGTCAAGGGACAAACAGCCATGCCCAAGGCGAGACTCGAACCCGCGACTCTTCGGACCGAAGCGCTGAGTCGGTACTCGCTCTTAGCCACCTCGGCTATCCAGGTCGGCAAATGCCCTATGTTGCCTGGGTATTTATTTGTCTTTATAATCTATTATTCTAGAAAAATAAACGTTTCCATGTTTGGTGTATCTCCGCCCGATCCCTTCCCCCATGCTTTCGTTAACAGATCTCCGTTACTTGTTGATTAAAGCACGAATATGTGCGTCTATAGTATATATATTGAATACTCTGCTATTTATTTGTAACTAGCTGAAATGCCCTGAATTGCATGGGTATTTGTATCGTCCCTTCCCTTATAAGCCTTTCTCCCTCTGCCTGGACCCATCGACAAGCTCTACCCTCCCCCTTCTAATCCTCCCCCCCCCCCGCAGCTTCATTCTCCCTCACCTGGCCAGCGCTGCCCCTCCTCGCTCTGCCATGTTTACTACCGTCATCGTTGCTACCGCCGTCGTTACTATGAGCGGCTGTAAACAGATACATTGTTGCATACTCCCAGCAAACTACTAGTATCAATTTTGACATTCAATTACTCTGAGCTTAATTGCGCTATTGATATAAATCAAAATCGTGCATCAGAAAATGATGTGTAAAGCATTTGCACGATGGATATTTATGACCAAACTTGCTCTAAAAATGATCTGATTATTATTCGTTTCAATAAGTATTTACACTTTTGTCTACTATTTAATAGAGATTGTACAAATCGAGGGGAGCTTCATTCAGTATTTCTATGATATTTTACCTAATGGTGTATTGCCGAATTGCTTGCATTAATTTCTCATGTCTGTAATCCAAAAGAGCTCTTTCAGGATATCAAATGAAAGCAGATATATTACTATTGTATATTTACCAGTCGAGCTTTTCAAAACATCACAAGAATTGTTTAATTACAAACACGGTTTTAAACAGTCCGGTTCTTTTTTTCTTATTACTTTTTAATATACGTTTGTGTAATAAATGTGTAAGTTACAGATAAGCTTTGATCCTGGGATCGGTCATTTGAGTTTCAGTGAGGCATAGAAGCAGACAACGAATACAATTCTGCAACGGTAATATTCCAGCGGCCGATGAAACTTCACCGGGCCAAAGTTATTATCCTGGTCGGACGCTCGTTCTCGCTACCTCTCACGTGAAATTTAATTGAGATCCAGTGATCGAGGCCGAGGCGGAACCGCCCGACCCCCCATGCCCCACCCTCCTCACTCCTCCCCGCCCAGGCCCGCCCCCTCAAAGTCCCGCCCCGCCCTGCTAAATCCCTGCTCCGCCCCGCCCTGCTAAATCCCTGGTTTCCCCACCTCGCCATTCCCCGCCCCGCCATTCCCCGCCCCCATTCCCCGACCCGCCATTCCCCACCCCGCCATTCCCCGCCCCGCCATTCCCCGCCCCGCCATTCCCCGCCCCCACCATTTCCCGCCCCGCTATCCCCCCCGCCATCCCCGCCCCGCCATCCCCGCCCCGCCATCCCCGCCCCGCCATCCCCCGCCCCGCCATCCCCCGCCCCGCCATCCCCGCCCCGCCATCCCCGCGCCCCGCCATTCCCCGCCCGCCATCCCCCGCCCCGCCATTCCACGCCCCGTCATTCCCTCCCCGCCATCCCCGCTCCGCCATTGCCCGCCCTGCCATTCCCCGTCCCGCCATTCCCCGCCCCGCCATTCCCCACCCCACCATTCCTCGATCCACCATTTCCCACCCGCCATTCCCCGTCCCCCCATTCCCCGCCCCACCATTACCCACCCCACCATTGCCCGCTCCACCATTTCCCGCCGCGCTGTCCCCCGTACCGCCATTTCCCGCTCCGTCATATCCCTTCACGCGATTCCCGCCCCGCCTTTCCCCACTACTCGATACCCCGCCACGCCATACCCTACCACGAGTCGCTCGGCCCAGCCACCCCCGCCAAGTCCCACTCCGCCCCGCTCCGCGCCGGCCAGGGATCTACCGCGCGCCGCCGAGCACAGTTGCGCGCAAATAACGCGTGACAATCCGCCTCAGCCGCTGGAAAGCGGCTGCGGGATGCCAACCACACGGCAGAGGGGGGCGGCGCCCAGAGCTGGAAAAGCCAGCCGCGGCAGGGCGGGACTAGGGCGAAGCGACGCATTACACGCCGGAGCAGGGCAAGGAGGCCTCGGGTAGGATTGAGCGAAGGTAGGACGGTTGAGAGGAGAAATTATGAAGCGGAAATGGATGAGTGGGAATGGCGAGGTGAGACTGACAAGTCTGCAATGGTGGAAAAAGAATAGAGAGAAAGAAATGACTGGCTGGGAATCGTGGTGCGAGACGGGTATTACGGAAAAGGTGGGATAGGAATAGTGAGGAGGAAATAAATGGGAAAGAAATGACTAGAGAGGAAATGGCGGGGAGAAAATGGCAGGAATGGAATGGTGCGGAATGGCAGGAATGGAAAGAGAGAGAGGAGAATGGAGGAGAGGGTGAGGCGGGAATAGAAGGGAAAAAAGTAGGGTGATTTTAAAGATCGATGAGTGTGAGGTAGTGATTGCGGAAGTGAAGGCTAGGGTAAATATCTCTGCCTATGTAAGCGAGGATGGCATAGCGGTTTGACAGGAGTGGAATAGGAGATGGTGAGACAGTTCCGTTCACGAAGCGCCGTATTAGAAGAGGGAATCTGCGTGGAATGTGGCAATCAGGAAGAGCAAAACCGTGGTAAGATGAGCTAGAACGAGCGTTCTAGGAATAGTAACCGAGCTGTGAAGGATAGTTCTTAGAAAAGAGCCAATCGCGCACCGGACATGAAGCTCAAAGAGAGGGCGAGGAGCGTAGAATTCATGACTTACACTCCAATTTAAACACAGTGGCACATCAAGGTCACGAGCTGAAAGGAGAGGGGGACATTGTCATCCAATCCACAATTCTAATAACAAAAATTTGAGTCGTAAGGAAGCTCCCGATTGAATCAGTGTCCCCCTCTGTTCAGCTGAAGGCCTTGAAGTGCCACAATGCTTAATCTAAGTACAGAATGGGAAGTTGAAGCGAGATTTAAAGTAAAGTACATATTTGAGTGGGTCTGAAGCACCAGAAACGGCGTCGCGTGAAAGCGTATACGGAGTAAGCATTCTTAAGGTCTGCTAGTGAAGGAGAATGAAACGAAAGAAACAAAAGCGCGGAGTGAGACGAACAACATCAAAGCGTGGAGCGAGGGATTGCTTTAGACATCGCAAACGACGAAACGACGAACGATGTGCCAGGGAAAAGGCGCGGCCCGGTGAAAATTGAGACGCGGTAGCGTAGCCTGGGGGGGGGGGGAGGCGTGGCCAGCAGGGGCAGGAGGTTTGAGCGCGAGAGGGGGAGGGCGGAGCGCTGGCCGGTGAGCCGCTCTGGAGGACGTAAACCGATTAGCGACCACGCACACCCGCCTCTGTGCACTCACGCAGTCAATTCTGCCCGCACAACTCGCACCTCCGGCCACGCCCCCCTCGCCCGCCACCGTTTGCACTCCTCGCACACGCACACTCGCACGCACAATATTGTTTGCGCAGTGCCTAGCCAAATGAGCGTTTGACGCCGGGAGTAAACACCGCTCGATTCTCATGTTCTTTCATTTCGGCTCAATCGTTTAAAACATATTACGTTTTTGACGAGCACGTAGTATTTATTTTTAAAAATGGTTCGCCAATTGTAATTACACATTTTTTTATGACATTTGAAAATTACAACTATAATATTTGTATACTCCTTTTCAAATAATGACGAATGAAATGTACACTGGAATGAGCAATAGGTGCTGTATTAAATTTATAACCATTGAAGTAATTAATGAAATATAAATTAGTTATTGACGTTAAAATTTTCACAAAAATTGCTAATTTTTTCGGTGGCAAGAATTAGAACTATGACTATTAATTATTTCTTTTCCTTATCTGAAGATTTGAAATGTGATAATATCTTATTAATATTGACGTTGAAGTATTGAAACATGAAGTGTACTTTTTTGTATTTTTTTGTCAGAGACGTTCAGGGAGTGAAACATCTATTAGTCATTAAGGAGTCGAGTATCTGACCACTACCAAACCTTTTGCATCGTCAACACTGGAGCAAAATCGGGGTTTAGAAGTAAATTAATAAATAATAGACCAAATTAAAAATTGACCATTTTTAGACAGGTGTGCTAATAGTCAACTGAAATTTTACATGAATGTAGCCCAAGAATTTTCGTTCAACTATGAAAATGTATGCTGTGGTCACTCCTGATAATTCTACTGCAGGTGCGAATAAAAATATCAGAAAAATAAATTTATTTTGTGTAGATGGTTCGCAGACAGAGGATGGAACTCGTTTGTTATGTGCCAGTCAATCCACAATGGAAAAGTGTCAACCAGCTCCGAACGGGATTTTGATTAAATATGACAGTAGAGGTGACAAGAAAACTCAAAACTAAAAATGACACACAAAAATCAAGAACTTGATTGAAGGTTCCATCTGAAAAATAGATAAGCAAAATCATTCTTTCTCAATGTTAGAGAAGAAAATAAACGAGCGACGAAAATATTACTCTCCAAGCTCGAAACACATTTGCATTCACGGTTCCATCATCGTTGCACTGATTATTCTGAGACTTCGGTGGGATGTTGGTTAGGTCCTGAAAGACGCATGGCACAAAGCTAAGGCTTTTGGAAGGCATGAGGCCGATGTAGGAACCTGAGTAGCAAGCAGCTCCCGTCTCCCGAACTGGGTCACTAAAGCGTCGTTATAAATGTTTACTCTGTGCTGCACAAATATAAAAAACGAGCATTTCTGAACAATCATTTTGTATTCATATATAACTTTCCCTTTAAATATTTCCTTGAGGAGCCCTGATGCTCAACCTAGGGGCGTGTATCCGGCAAAGTGCTTTGCTTCATGCTCTGAATCACGGGTCGCATTTTGCCTAATTTCTATTTATATATAATTCTCCCTTTAAATATTTCATTGAGGAATCCTAATGCCCAACCTAGGGGCGTGCATCCGGCAACGTGCATTGCTTCATGCTCTGAATCACGGGTCGCATTTTGCCTAATTTCTATTTATATGTAATTCTCCCTTTAAATATTTCCTTGAGGAGCCCTGATGCTCAACCTAAGGGCGTGTTTCCGGCAACGTTCTTTGCTTCATGCTCTGAATCACGGGTCGCATTTTACCTAATTTCTGTTTATATATAATTCTCCCTTTAAATATTTCCTTGAGTTCTGATACCCAACCTAGGCGCGTGTATCCGGCAACGTGCTTTGCTTCATGCTCTGAATCACGTGTCGCATTTTGCCTAACGCGTGCGGCTCAAATATGCAAACCGGGCGCAACCGCAGGCGAGAAAGCAACGCGTTCAGCTGCGGAATCCGCGATGACTGCATTGGGCTGCGAACACTGGTGGCGGACCCCATTCTATGTCGCGTTAAACTGGAGCTTTAAAATGCAGGCAGATTTCACTGTGTGGTTGGGCGTCGGCTGAAGTGGATCTCAAATGTGGTTTTACGTTTCACGTTGTGCAATAAATCAAATTTCAGGAGAGGTACGCAGTATTTCATTCAGGTAATTTATTTTTCCAATTTCACAACAGCTTCTCTATTGGATTTAATCTGAGAGATAATTGTTATTGCAATAACGAAATTTAACACAGTGACTCGAAAAAAATGTACTAATATAAATTCGAATTTAGTATTTCGTTATATATTTATTCAGTGTTATTATATAACTCACGAAGAATTTAATTAAGTTCACAGATACATTGCAAATGAAATCTCAATAAATTCCATTCTTTTATTTCCACTTTTTTCTCCGTAGGCAAGAATAAATAATCGATGAAAAATATTTTTTTAAATGGCTTACTTTAATACACTTTATAAAGGGTCAGTAGATGTTTCTTTATTAAAAAAATTCCAATAATTCAGAACCGCTATCATTATTTTAAAACGAGCAGATGGACTCCAAGAAATAGTATTGTCTAACAAAGTAGTATTAGAGTTCACTTCCATAGCACTTTCATTTAACAATTTCTTGACTTAAATAATTGCAGAATTTAAAACACACTAAGGCAAACTAAGCATACCAAAAACATTGGATTCGCACACAAACCCATGTTTAGGGAAGTGTTTCTGCGAAATATTTGTTCTTTTATGCACTGAACTAACAATTATTAACTAAAAATACTCCGAAAGCAATTACTTCCAGTTAAAAGAGCTTAGTACCAAGTAATGCATGGAAACTCTAGTTTTGTCGAGACCTCTGGCCCGGTCTCTGGTCAATGGAGGTCTCTGATGTTTTGCAATGGAGGTCTCTGGTCTTTTGCAGTCCGTCAATTTCGATGGAGTAAAGGAGGCGAGCGGGGGAGCCGAGGCCTCCGCAAGTTAGGAGGCGATAGCCTGCTGTAGCGTTTTGTGCAGGCGGCGTCGTTTGCATGGCTGATGAGGCCTGTGGCCGCAACACTGCGCCGCCCCCGCCGCCACCACCTCGCCTTCTCCGCCTCCATCGCCACCCCGCCGTCTCCTCCGCCCACGCACATCGCCTTCGCAACCGCTCTGCCCCCACCCTCACCGTTGCTTTTCACCCGCCTGGCTGCCTCGCCTCTCGGTCGCCTCTCCTCCACCTCACCCTGCCGTTTTCCCTTCTTTACTCCTCGCCCACGCTCCCATCCAGACACCATCGCCACGCCCCCTTCACCTTGTTATCTCCGCCCCTCCACCCCCTGACAAACCATTTCCCACCCGTCACTACAACATCGCCCTCGCCGACTCTCTCGCCGCCCCGCCGTCTCCTCTACCCGCTTCGCCCTCGTCCCCGCCGCCTTCGCGTCCGTCCCACCACCTCTGCTCTCTACCCGTCTGGATGCCTCACCTCTCGTTCGCCCCCTCCCCCACCTTAACCTGGCACCTCCTCTCCTTCGCTCCGCACCCACGCCCCCATCCAGACGCCAACGCCACGCCCCCTTCGCCTTACCATCTCCGCTCTTCCACCCCCGCTGCCCCGCCTTTTCCAGCCCGCCGCCACAACCTCCCGCCTCGCGTTCTCTCCGCCTCCAACGCCGCCCCGCCGACTCCTCTACCCGCTCCGCCCCCGCCACCTTCGCTCGCGCCGCTCTGCCCGTCTGGATGCCTCGCCTCTCGGTTGCCCCTTCCCCCACACTCTGGTCCCACCCGTCCTTCGCTCTGCACCCACGTCCCCATCCAGACGCCTTCGCCACGCCCCCTTCGCCTTACGATCTCCACCACTCTGCCCGCCCAACCACCCAACCAAGCCATTTCCCACCCACCGCTTCCACCGCCCCTCCCCCGGGCCACCCCCGCTTTCCCCGCCCGTCCGCCCCCACCACGCCCCCGCGCCATGGAGATTGCGCCTCGCAGCAGCCTTCCTTTTACGAGAGCGTGCGTGTCACGCGATTTACGAGCCCGCCATGAACGTAAGGCTGCTCTCGGGACACAAGAAGCCGACGCCCAGCAGCCCTGCGACGGAGACGGAGAGATTATTTTCTTGTCCACATTGTTCAGATAAAGGGCTTTTACGACATCTCTCGGAATGACGTTTCAGGCTCGCTGTGAAGTGATTCTAACACAACGTGCTTCCCGTCATGCACTTGCATACAGTTTCATTCGGTTTTAGCATTTTGCAGCGTTCAAAAAATAGCTAGATTAATCCGCGCCCACTAATTCGTAAATTTTAAACACCACGGTGGAAGCTAATGAAGTTATTGCTACTGATTGCGGACCTCGGTCAGAACCATAAGAGAATAAATAATAGTGCGAGTATATTTCTACTACAACAAACAACAGTCACCAGCGTAATGTTTTAGGAATATTTATTTCCATATCTTCACCTCGTAGGAAAAACCCTTCCACTACTCGTGCGCTAAAATGTTCAATGACAGCAGTGTCTCCTCCATACCCATGCCCAAATGTATCCAGGCGCGTCAACTACTGAGGTCATTAGTCCCATGAGTGTCGTGCATGTTAAAACCGGAAGATGGCAGTGTTATTCTTCCAATTGAACGTGAGATCTAGTGCTGACATTAACGGCGGATTGCAAGTTTGCCTCTCCAAGTATCTTCTTCAGTGAGGTTCCGCCGTAGCTGGGAGAAGCACTAAGCTTCAAATTCGTATCATGATATGGGTGATACGTGTAAGTTTGGTGTGGGTAAGACAAAATAAGGAGGGAAAAGGATAGGGAAGTAAAGAGCGCGCGCGGTTCTTGGCCCATTTGGTAAGGTATATCTCCGGGATTCGACTAAATCGAAAAAATTGGGAAAATTTCCTACCAGTGTGCCTTACCGCTAGAATTCTCTTCCTGACAGCGGTTGAATTCATTCCCAGAACTTCCTGCTCATATTAGTACTGCACATTTATAATATGAATGTAGAGTATAACACAGCTATCTATCGGAAAATTTCAGCAAATTCTAATAAAATATAGCTAATCCATTAAAATCGGAGAGTATTAACGTCAATAGCAAAGACATTTTATTGATGAATGTTATATTGATTAACGAAAGTGGGTTCTCGAAGTTAGGAATTGTTTTCTTGCTAGTCTATATTTCACGAAAGGCTACCGCATGTTCCACTACCATTTGTCATGCACTTAGCGGTTGAAACCTCAGAAGACGTGGATTTAACGATTTCCGTTCGTTAAAACGAGATTGTCAGACAATGTACCGAAACCTACCCATTTACGACAGAAAGAATGAGGGAGGAAGGAAGGGATAGAAATCTAAGGAGAGGGGGATGGAGAGAGAGTTAGGGAAAGGAAGGGAGAGAGGTAGGGAGAAAGAGATAGAGCTTGGGAGAGAGATGGAGAGAGCTAGGGAGAGGGATGGAGAGAGAGCTAGGGCGAAGAAAGAGAGGGAGAGAGAGGGAGGGAGAGAGAGGGAGAGAGAGGGAGGGAGAGAGAGGGAGAGAGAGGGAGGAAGAGGGGAAGAGAGTGAGGGACAGAGAGAGTGAATTGCCCAATCAAACTCGAAACTCTTTGTACCTTTTTGGTAGTCACTCCATTTGGATCTCTGCTACACTGGTCGGCTAAGACTGTATTAATTCTATTTCTTAATCTCAACAATCATTAATAATCATGAATCGCGCTTTCTAAACAACAGTAACAGTCATCATTATTGGAGCAATGTTGAACGACTATTCAGGGAACGTTTTGGTTGATACCGTACAGCTTCTCTGTCTACTCCAACGACAACGCTGCTGTGTCAAAAGAATATGCAATGTTGTTTTAAAATGTCCCAAAAATGTCAATGGTTTTGTGTAGGATTGGTTTTGACCGTTTCCCTCGTGCGGAAGGTTCTATCAGCAGCGGCAAGGGACTCCGTTGAAGATGGCGGCGCGGTAGAGCGGGGCGCGGTCGAGCGAGGAAGGAGCGGGGAGAGCGCTGTGCTGTCGCGAAGTATCGCGGGCGAGTCTGGTTGAGACTCGGAGGCAGTCGATATCGCTTCAGACGACACAGCCTCGGGGCAAGTGCGCATGCCGAGAAGCACCGACGCTACCTCCCGTCCTCATCCCCCACACCCTTTCGCCTGCTCTGCTTCAGCAGCTTCTATCGCGCCTACGCGCTCTCGTACCCTCCCCCTTAACCCCGCCGCCAAAGCAATGCTTTTGTATCCTCGCCTCGTTTCTACTCATCTTCTTACACGCACCTACACCGGGAGAGGTGCCTTAGTGTATCTACGGATGTCACTGCAGTGCCTCTGACCGGGCGATCATAGGTTCGAGTACCGACGGCGGCAGGATTTTCCACACTAGCTTTGCAGCTAGGTCGAATTCAGTCGCTGACTGGAGGAGAATTGTAGCGGACTGCTGCTCTGATCGGTAGTTTTCCATGGTTTCTCTGATCAACACCAGATGAATGGCAAAGGGGTAAATATTTTCACCCCTTACACACACTCGTACACTAATATGCACTACACTACCGCATATCCAGGGAGACCGGTCGGGAGCTTAGAGCTTGTCCCGGCTGGGGCGTTGCCCCGCTGGTGGAAGATATATGGAAGGGGAATCCCCGCTATTCGACGGTAGGCGGCGCCGAATCTCGCTATTTAGCTGGGGAAGATCGCCGGCACCTCCCGGGGAAGAATATGATCTACACTTACGGGACTAATTACCTCAGGTGTTGACGCGCTCGGAATCACTAACGATCAACCAACCTACCAAGCAACTTACTCGCACCTACGCCCTCCTGCTTTTCCTCCATCCACACCTATTACTTTTCGCTACGGGGTAGAGCGAAAAAACGGAAAATTTTTGGCAGAAAAACTCTTATTACAGAGCCCTAGTATCGAAAAGTGAATTAATACAGTTGATAAATTTTGGAAAATAATCTTTAACACGTGGTGTATCCAGAATCCATATTTTGTGGGTCTTTGATACCGAAAAATCGATTGACGGCCAATCGTTTGTCCGTATGTCAGTGAACAACTCTAGCAGCTAAACCGTTCCGCCGATTTTCTCCAAAATCGATATACCCTAGTCTATTTGGCTAATATAGCGTTCTCCTGAATTTGAAACTGGTATTATAATTTTGGGGGTACTTTATATGAAGCCCCTGGGAGATTTTCCGAATTTTCAAAAAAATGGCTCCATCTTTTTTTATTGAATTTTGTTGTTGTTGGATAGGGTGGAGAACCTTTAAGAGATTGGTTCAGATCTCATGTTCGTTGAAAACATCGATTTTTTTCAAAATTTGCAAAAGTTCAACCTTTTTTCGGCCTCTTCCTACAACTATAATGTTTTAGAGACTTTTTCCCTTAGTGAAATTTGTTCTTTCAAGATAGATTTTGAAATAAAGTCATGTACAATTTTTCTAAAATTTGAGTACTTTTCGCGTAATTTTTTCGTCAAAATAGGGTGAGAAAGTACGTGCTTTCTTAGCTCCACTAGTGTTTCCTTCTCCTTCTATCCGTCCTTCCCGTCTCCACCCACCGATTCTCCACATTCACTCTTTAAAGCTCTTCCGTCCCCATCCCCTGTCTTCTTCAGACTTAGGCCTTCAGTTTCACCTCCCAGCGCCTGTGCTCCGCTCTCGGCTGGGAACCTCGCCCTGCAGTGCCAGCTGTTGCTGCCTATCCTCTCTTTCCCTCGCGAAGTTATCACTGTCGCGTCGTCTCGGTGACATATATTGCCCCTTGTGCTCCAAACACACGATTGCATTAGCTGCTAACAAGAAGAAATTACATTTAACGAAGCAACTTGTGTCAGTTAAATACGCAATTAGCGAAGGGTTTCTGGAGCAGACAAGCCTCCTGTTTCTAAATAGAATCGGTGAAGTTGAAAATACTACCTTTCGTAACAACTGACTCTGATAGTAATGTGAAAGTGAGAAACTCACCGTTGAATCAGTGTAAACAACAACGAACGAATGTAAATATTGATGAATGAAAAGCGCAGGAATATTCAGAATTTTTTCTAAAAGTGGACAAGAGCAGAGTTCTCGTATTTATCGATGCACGCCCACTCACGTGTCTACAACAAACACGACTCTCTTTCTCGTCTATAAAAAAGAGGAGTTTTTAGCTCGTTAATTTTACAAAGCAAATTCTACAGAAAAAGAGTAAAATGAAATGGTATTTCAGTTTTTAGAAGTTATGTACTCGTTCTACGTGTTGGGAACGAAATGGGAACTCTGCCATAAACATCAAAGTAGATAGCGGTGATCTCGACTAATTGTGTGTGACAGAAAAAGAGAGCAATTGTAACGTATATTTAGTACATTCTTGCTGAAATAAAAATTGTCAATGGTACTTTTCTTCCTATGTTTTGGGCATAAATGTCGGAATAATAATAATAATAATAATAATAATAATAATAATAATAATAATAATATTAAGTCACTTTGTGAAAACAAGGAGAAAGAGACCTCTCACATCTAAAAAGGTGTGCAATAAATACGTGACAGCATTAGTACATTCTTTCTGTTTCAATCAATGAAAATAGCCGCCATTAGACAAAACAGTTGCCATCAATAGTCCATTAGTTCACGATTTCGCAGAGAAAAAGGCCTTTTTAATAGGAGTTTATTAGATTTTTATCAATGTAATATTAATAAATCAGAAATAGGAATAATCAAATTTGCTCCCTCTGGCTATCAAATACAAAGAAGTATTATCACCTTAATTTCGTTGAAATCATCCCCTTTGTTGCCACAGCAACTGGTCTGGTTAATAATAAAATATTATTAAATAAATGTACAGAAATTAGAACTAAAATGAAAGTACTCAAAGCACAAAAATTTCTCATTCTAAAGACACGCCGCGTAGTAGAACTAACACCAACTGGAAAAGACCAAGGGGCAGGACGTTGAACCTTCTGGGTTGCCTTCTCATCAGGTGCAAACTGCGCCCCGGCCGTGCCGCGTCGATAATTCCAGCCAAGGTGACTTCCCTTTCGAAGATGCGGCCGACGCGGCGTCAACGGCACTCGACGGCCACCACTCCCATCCCCCAACCCCCACACCCCACCACTCGCCCGGGCCGCGACAGAATCTTCGATGAGCCGCCGCCGCCGCCGCCGCACCCGGTGTCGGAAATGTCCGCGGAAGCGACGGATCGCAGCCTTCAGCCTCCGGAGGGAAGAAGAGGTAGAGCGCGGCGCGGCGCGAGCGGTGTTGCCAGATTGTGGGATTTTCTTTTTCCGAAATAGGGAAATATCCTGTTTTTTTCGGGGGGTGAGGGAACGGAAACTAACCAGCATTTTGGGGGAATTGTTAGTCAACAAAATAATGAAACAAGTCATCAGCGGTTTTTCTAGAGAATTACATTTTTTTCAATAAGAAGTCAGTTTATTAACATTATTGAAATGTATCGAGCAGAATAGTTTTTACAATTTTATATACTTTGTAAAAAATGTTTTCATTCAGAATTTTACTTCCTTTTTGTTATTTCTTTCAACTGATGAATATATGTTTGTTTAGAAAAGTATACATCGATTTACTTGAAATTGGTAATGAAATAGTACATTAAGTGACAAGTACATAATGGTATGCTTTTTTGTATTAATACATGTTGAGAAAAGAGTTACGTTAGGAACGGATTTTCAAATTTACATGAATGCACTAAAACAACAGAATAAACGAGTTGCCTAAGCTTTTTTTAAAAAAATAAAACAGCATTATAAATTTATAAGAGAACCAAAATGAATTTAGGAATCAAATTCCAAAAGCGGTTTTGCAGTTGGCAACATAAGATTGTGGTATTATGACGTTATGGAGAGAGCACTGATAGGGAAGACGACCGCTGAGGACAGGCGAAGAGGACGGGTGGAGAGAAGCGGCAGAGAGGGCCGCCGAGGATGATGGACAGGAAAACTAGGGAAGGTCGGGTGGGGAGGGCAGGCCATACCATAAAATGTCTTGTGTGCCATAAAATGTCATTTTATGAACGATTTCTTGCAATGGAAACGTCGTTTATAATGCTGATACACAAAAAGTGAAACAATAACATTCACAAACACGATCATTCTTCTCTTAATGGCATTTTACTTCTGAAAATGCCATTTAAGGGAGGTTTAACGCAACGTTGTCAAAATACGTTATGCTGCTGTTCCGGCAACTTTGAAAAAAAGCTCAGAATGAGGCGCACTCAAGAGGTGTTATTTCCCCCGGTGGAGAAGAATTTCTCCTCAAGGAATGCCACTTCGAAGATGGTTGAATCTCTCATACGCGTGAGGTGGTCGACGGTGTCGGTTCTACTTCCCTCGCAGCTGCCATCTGATTGGCGCGGCGTAACCACTCCAAGAAACCCGCAATCATTATCATCCGCAATCATTTTCCGTTTTACATCATGTTTCGACATCAAGGTCAACGCTGGATCTCATCATGCAGCGGGGAAAGAATACCGCCACCTCGCGCCATAAAACATGCACTACACTTACGGGACCAATGCCCTCAGCGCCCAACGCAACCAAAAACACTAATGAATTAATCGGGACTCTACTGAACTTTATTTTACTAGTGAGTTGCAAGTTATTTTGCGGTGCAAGTTGCTCAGTGGGAGAGTACAGTTATTCAAAAAGTGCTAACTCACTACACTGGTGAATGTTGAGCTACGTTAGATCCCTCTCCTTCCATCACGATCCCATCTACCGAATTATCTGGTTTTTCATCATCTGGGCGCCCCGTACCGGAGCAACCAGCGCCTTAGCTGTGCATCCTCGGGTTTTACCGCCTCAAATAACGGTCACTCTATCTGGAATTTCTGATGAACATGCGTGATCACTATAGGTTTCCTCGGGGTTCTCCTATTTCACCACCTCTCATTTAACGCTTACACCATCTTCATGTTCAGTATTTACCTATCATCCGCCATAATCGTAATCATTATCATAACCCAATGTTATCGACGTACTGGGAAAACCCGACTGCTGTCGCATTGAAATTCAGGCGGATGAATTAAAGCTCTTGAGAACTGTAATTTACTTGACTTCAATGAAGTAAATACAGTAATAAATTAATGTACTTACACCAACGTTGCAGAAAAAAATATATTCAGGATATTAAATGCCCAAGGCTAGACACGATTACTGGTACAATCGATCATTACATGATTTTGATTTTTTTCGTGTTTCCGGGCGCGCCAACTGCTTTGATCATTAGTCCCGTAAGTGGAGTGCATGTTTTTCTCGGGAAATGGCGGTGATGGCAAATTAAAAGGTCTAATAACTAAAGAAAAAATAATTTTGATTCGTCATGCAATATTGTACATTGTATTATTTAACTTTTTTAAGTAACTATGTCGTATGTAAGTAGATTTATCGGAAAGTTATTAGTAACTTTACTGATAATCCAATTTTATCACATTGCCGTACTATATGCTATGCATTGCATTGTGTAATGGAAGATTTCCTCATTTCGTTAATAACACTCATCAAAATGTAAATACATATTGATTTTCATTGTGTAATGCATACATAACTTACCAAATTTTAACTTCCACCAATCATCCTTGAATGTAATCCTTCTACTGAATTACATAATATCAAAATAAATTTCTAGAAAATCGTAGGTTTTTTTAACAAATTGATGAGAAATGTCCGTGAACAAAAATAATGTAACACATTTACAAGTATTTTGGCGAAGGGGAAACTTTGGGGAAGTGCATTAGCTGGAATTCAGTCCTCCTTTATTCTAAAAGATTCGTTTCCTCCTTTTCTGAATGTTAAAGTAGTAGAAAGACTTTTTTCTTTCTATTTTAGTAATGAATGGTTTTGTAATTGGGTTTAACTAAACTACATAAATTACTTTCGTTAATAGTCCTTAACAATTCAAAGTTTCCTTTGACTCAATAGATCAAGAAAATCTTTGATATTTTTTTCCTTCTTTTAAATTCCAAGCTAGTCGAAAGTGCTAAAACATTCTATCCTCTCAACGGAGTATGCCAAACTACCCTGTAAACTCTTTATAAAGAAACTAAATTGACCGAGTACTTTCTTTTGTTATAGAGAGTTTTAACTGTACGGGGAAAGTGTATTACTGAGTGAGTTATAAATAAACAATCGCACGTGATGCTATAAAGAGTCTTTCTTTACAAAGACATTCGTTACCGAGTTTACGCAGTATTCTGTCTTCTGTTGCCTCTAACCCAAGAGCTGCCTTTGCGCGGTGATAGAAGCGTCAGTTAGAGCCGCGGACCGCTGAGTCGCAAGGGGCTGAGCGCTGGATGTTTAACAGTGACAGTTACCGCTGGTCAGCACTCCGGCGACCGCCTCGATTGCGTCTGTCGCGGACCGGGTTCATAATAGGAACCGTCGGTCCATCGGGGATGGGCCCCGACAGGTCGCTGGCCCTCTGCCAGCGGCGAAGAGGCTCCCCGCCCCCTTCCCCCACACACCCCCTCCGCCGCCGGCCAACGGGCATTTTTCTCGCACTCGGCGATGAGTGTAATTCCATCAAGAGTGGCACGAATGGAGAATCTAACGAAGATTAATTTTAATCTTCATAAAAATGTTCTTGGAATTTGTGACCTTTTTAGGTCGTATAACGGTGGACTATTATATCATTTCATTTTTAGTCTTGACAAATAATCTAATCACGTCTTTATTACAACTGCATTTTCAATAAAGTATGTTACAAATATCAAAAGAACGCAACAGATTAATTGACACGTTTTTTGTTCATAAAGTTTCCTAATAAAAAGAAAGATAATAATAGTATAGAGATTCAGAAAAACGGCTATCATTTTCTAGAATATTAATTTCATAAAGTTCAGTTTTTCTTAGAGTGTCTTTCATAAATTATTGTAATGTAAATGTAGTCGCCTCGTCGAAATGTCGCAGCCTCCGATAACAATGCTTTTAGCAAAAAGCTACTGCAAAGAAGTAGGCAAAAAACTGCATTTTCGGAGCATCTGGAGTCTCCCTGCGAGATGCGCGTTCGAAGTCGCATGAGTGACAGGCCGCATGTTTCGCATCGGGGTGTGTGGGGAAGCGGCGGAGCGCGTCTTACAGGCGCTGCAAGCGACAGGCGAATCTCGGGTGGCGGCGGCGGCGGAGGGGAGGGAGGGCGACTCCAGTGAATGAGTCGATTTCTTGCGCGGCGTCCTTCCCTTTGCGACTGTTCTTGAATAAACAGCCCCCGGGGAGCACGCGGAGAGCCGTCGCAGATACGAAAATAGCTTGCCTCTTCTCCGCCTCCGCCCCGCCTTCGCCCCGCCTCCGCCCCGCCCCCGCCCCGTCTCCGCCCCGCCTCCGCCCCGCCTCCGCCCCGCCTCCGCCCCGCCTCCGCCCCGCATCCGCCCCGCATCCGCCCCGCCTCCGCCCCGCCTCCGCCCCGCCTCCGCCCCGCCTCCGCCCCGCCCCACCTCCGCCCCGCCTCCGCCGCCTCCGCCCCGCCTCCGCCCCGCCTCCGCCCCGCCTCCGCCCCGCCTCCGCCCCGCCTCCGCCCCGCCTCCGCCCCGCCTCCGCCCCGCCTCCGCCCCGCCTCCGCCCCGCCTCCGCCCCGCCTCCGCCCCGCCTCCGCCCCCCCTCCGCCCCGCCTCCGCCCCGCCTCCGCCCCGCCTCCGCCCCGCCTCCGCCCCGCCTCCGCCCCGCCTCCGCCCCGCCTCCGCCCCGCCTCCGCCCCACCTCCGCCCCGCCTCCGCCCCGCCTCCGCCCCGCCTCCGCCCCGCCTCCGCCCCGCCTCCGCCCCGCCTCCGCCCCGCCCCCCCCCGCCTCCGCCACGCCTCCGCCCCGCCTCCGCCCCGCCTCCGCCCCGCCTCCACCCCGCCTCCGCCCCGCCTCCGCCCCGCCTCCCGCCCCACTCCGCCCGCCTCCGCCCCGCCTCCGCCCGCCTCCGCCCCGCCTCCGCCCCGCCTCCCGCCCGCCTCCGCCCGCCTCCGCCCCGCCTCCGCCCCGCCTCCGCCCCGCATCCGCCCCGCCTCCACCCCGCTTCCATCCTGCCTCTGCCCCCCTCCGCCCCGCCTTTTCCCGTCACCTCCACGCCTCCGCCCCCACCCCCAAGCAGCCCCCGCGATACATACCAAATCGCCCGCCGGTTATTCAACCGCCCGGCAGACCCTTTTCAATCGCCCACCCACCATTCTCCATTTTGCTCTTATCCTCTCGCCCTTTGACTGTGCACCCCTTGTCGCTTTAGCCCTCTCTCGCTCGTACGTTGCATCCTTTCCATCCCATCCCTATCTTTCGCCCCTCGTTTCTTCCCGACTCTTTTAGCCTACCGACCCACTTCTCTCCATTTCCCTTACCTTGTCACCCGTCTAGCATCCTTCTCTATCCCACTTCCTAGGTTTTTGGTCTGTTTCACCACTTCGTCCTCCTGTCCCTCTCTCACACTCTGTCCCTTGTTCTCCTGTTCCTCTCACTCTTCCGTATTCTTCCTTCAGTCCCGCTTACCTTCCCGTCCCTCTCCACTTCCCCGTTTTTGTCCGTCCTCGCCGGTGCCTTTCTTCTACACACGCCCCCGCCCGCCCGCCCGAGCCGCGGCCGGGGCCGGGTCGCCGGCCGGCGACTGAGCAAACACTTGCAAGGGCCTTCATAGCGCGCGCCCACAGCCCCGGGCTGCGCGCCGGCCCGACCCGGCCCGTCCCGGCCCCATCTACCCGCGAAAGGAGATTGGAAGCGGCGCCCAAGTGGCGCTACTTGGCGAAAGATTGATGGTGAAGGTTAAATTGACCGAAAGAATAAGCAATGAAGACGTACCGGCGCGGCGCGGGCGCCGGGAAGTCGCAGAAGGAAGACGATGGGAAGCAGAGCGCTCGGCGATTGGCAAGAGGAAGAGATAACACGAAGGCACAAGCGGGGGCTAATTGAGATCGTTATGAAGAGGAAGTGTAGGAGAAACGTGAGCTGGATTTGCAGAAGTAGCTCTTTTCCTTTGC
>BLKR01001840.1:0-244003 GCA_011170035.1 Teleogryllus occipitalis | reverse complement strand
AGGATGTGCTGTTGCTGCACCAGTAGTTTGTATTCCGGTTCTTAAAAGAAAATATTACAATGTAGTTTTCAACAAAAAAATCTCAATATATTTTATCTATTCCTAGTGAGTCAGTAATATCGGAACGGCGTTTAGTTTGCAAATGAATAAAGTAAAGAGGATGGTGTATCACAACCATACTGCTATTCGATTCCACAATTTCCCACATAATGTACGGCCTCTAATCGAAGTAGTTTGGTAAAGAGAACGTTTACAAACGCACAAAGAAATGAATATAGCACGAACAAAATAAAGTTGAATCAAACTGCTGCAATGTACGTTTGTTACATGCATTGATCAAACTGCATGCTATGAATGTTTTTGAGACGTGGCGACTGCGGAAGGGAGGTGCAAGAGATACTGTCCGCCCCCCCCTATATGATTATTAGCATTTTTTCCTTGCGCTCTTTAGTCTCTTTGCGGTGCTCCTATCCATCTTTTTAGCATTATACTAATTTCAAACACATTTACAGTATTCATAATCCCATTTTTTCTCAGCTTCATTTCGTTTGGCTGCGGGTGCTCTCTGGTGACCCCTATACTACGATTTTTCTATAGTGGCTGATGGTATTAGGTCATTGTTACACCACCTGCCTTATAAAATGAATCTTTTTGACAGTGGTAAGCACATTTCTGAGGCCACGAGCGTTGTGAAGGTCGTTTGCGAATTAATTAAAAATATTCATTTTATAAAGCATGAGGTGTAACAATGACCTAATGTCATCGGCCACTATAGAAAAATCGGAGTATAAACGCCGGGTTTATCTGGTAGTAATCGCCACCTATGCTCAAAAGGCAACAAGGGGTTCGGAAACGGCATCTCCGGACGGGAGCCACCAAACAGAAGCTGAACGGAAGTATCCTACATCAGCACTCTCTATTGATCGTTTTAAATTTACACTATTTTTTTATGTCGCTTGAGAAATAGTGAGGTAAATATATATTATACAAAGTTAATAGTGCTTGTTATTATATTTTTGATTAAGTCTACCATTTCATCAACTCCAGCAGAAGTATTTAGAATTTTAATTTTTCTTATTCTTTTAGCTTATTACTCATGAATTCTTAACATTTGACCTTACTTCTGCCTAGTACGAAAACGAGCAATAATTGTAAAAAATCGAAAACGAGTAATTATGCATTTGAAATGCAGATGCATATCATTGAAATTAGTGTCTTGTTAATTCCTAAGTAATAATGTACACTTATTACACATATTATTATACAATAATTAGAACTTTACTAATTGATTAACTTTTTTATGATTCTCTTAACTTTCAGCACCCTTCATGATGACTTCCCTAAGGAGCCGTACATACATTACGCAACTAAAATTTGGAGTATTTTTCATACCCTATCTCACCCTTGTATCGCACCTATATCGCGTAACCCCCTAAATAATTAAGTAACGTTTGCGAAAACAACCCTTCCTCATTTTCAATTCGTGAAAAAAAATTATACAACAGGAAAACCATTTTTATTAGTTTTGTTACAAATTTATTTATTTATTTTCTGAAAAAAAAAAAAAAACTGCGTATGACGTGCTATGGGGAAAAGTAAATTGTGTGCACATTTTCAAAATTCTGTGATCCCTACACTAAGTCATATACTACATGAATAATAATAATAACCATAATAATAATAATTATTATTATTATTATTATTATTATTATTATTATAAAGCTCCCATGTAATGAAATCTATTTTCAAGGATAAATAAGCAATAAATTTTGGGCTCTTATCCATGTTGTCCTTCGGAATACTTCCTGCCGCGACAACATGAAAACGATAACTTGAATAATTGTATTTCCCACTGAATTCTAGAAGACGTGCACAGAAAATGAAGTTACATGTCCAGAAGCAACACAACGGGCCATCTCAGCATTTGCTCATTGGATCAGGGAAACTGGACGAAAAACCTGATCGAGATGGGGGTCATTGACCCAGAAGCTGCGATACAATACTTGTTACATATTGTTTAGAATTATACAGTCCAATGGTAAATAATACATTAAATATCACTGTTAAAATTAATGTTACTTTCCTTGTGATGCTCATTATTGTCTCTAATTGTATAGAAACAGTTATGCAGCAGAAACGATTTCACTTGGGATTTAAACTTTTCTATCGAATTTAATCGTTTAATGTCATCTGGCAAAGTGTTGTAAAACAATGTACATGTATTGTATGTGAATTTTTTGTAATGAGCTGTTGATACTGTTACCTGATGAATATGATTTCTACGTCGAGTGTTATAGTAATAAACATCGGCATTTTCTGAAAATATATTCCCGCCCTTAAGCAAGTCATTTTTGACAAAAAACACTGATTCGTAAATAAACAGACACGGTAATGGTAAAATTCCTAGATTAATGAAGAGTGGCTTACATGAATCACGTGGGTGGGATTTGGTTATTATTCGTACAATTCTTTTTTGTAATCTAAAAGTCTGGGAGCTATAACATGTATTTCCCCAGAATATTATGCGATATCTCAGGCGGGAATGAACATTCGCGAAATATACACAACGAGCAGTATGAAGGCTGACTGAATTTGCAAGAATTCTGAACGCGTAGGATAATGAACTTAATTTTGTGTTCAATTCATTTAAATGGACGTTCCATTTAAGGTTTGACTGAATTGAGACCTAAAAATTTTGTTGCCTTAACATCAGTCAATGGTACACCATTCATTTTCAATGGAGCACAGAATTGTTTATTTGAAATGGAAAACTGCATTAAAACCGTTTTCTTTTCGTTTACTATTAATTTATTTCGGAACCAATTTGAAACATCTGATATTGTACTATTTACGGTTTCTTTATTGCAAAGGATGTTCGTATCATCCGCAAAGAGAACCGTTCTTCCGTTTCGAATCGTCAAGGGCATATCATTTACGTAAAGTAGGAACAGAATAGGGCCTAAAATCGATTCCTGAGGAACTTCACGTGCAATGGGCAACGAGTCGGAAAGGTGCGTACGTAATGTTCCATCATTCCAGTAAGGTATTTCCACTCTCTGAGATCGTTGTTTAAGGTACGAACATAACCAATCTAGAGCAATACCACGGATTCCATATGAAGGTAATATTGAAAGTAAAATGACATGATCAATGACGTCAAAAGCTTTTGAGAGATATAAAAATAATCCAATAGGTGCCTCGTTTTGATCCAATGATGAAGCGACATCTTTAAGAAAAGAAAATATGGCTGTTTCCGTTGATTTCGATTTTCTAAATCCACGTTGGCAATCTGAAAGCGCGTCATGTTTACGGAGGAAGGTTTCCATTCGTACGTAAAAAAGTATCTCTAATATTTTTGAAAAAATTGATAGAAGAAAAATGGGCCGATAATTTTGAATTTCATTTTTGTTACCGTTTTTGAAGAGCGGCTTAATTTTAGCTGTTTTGAAAATATCTGGAAACGTTCCGGTGCATAACGATGAATTAAATATGTGAGTTAACGGGTGTATAATGGCATACGCAAAGGTTTTTAACAAAGAATCCGGGAATTCATCTAAACCGGACGAATATTTATTTTTTAGTTTACCGATTATTTTGAGAATTTCATAGGAAGAAGTTTAGGAAACGAACATCGTGTCTAAAATTTTGGGTGAACTGTCTGTTTTTGAATTTTGTGGCTTAAGACCCTGAGTAAGATCGGCAGCAATTCTTGAAAAGTATTGGTTAAAGAGACTAGCCACTGTTGCCGGATCGTTCACATTTATATCGTTATATTTTAAAACAACATTCTCTACAGGGTTTCTAGGTGATTTGGTCGTATTTTTTATTATATTCCACATTGTTTTTGTTTTGTTGTTTGAGTTCAAAATATCCTGAGCGTGTTTCATGATTTTAGCCTGCCTTACGACATTTCGTAACAATGTTTTGTATTTTTTAAAGTAGATAAGGAAATCTTGAGATACGCCATGACATTTAGAAATGAAAGAAAGAAATCGCTTGTTTTTACAAGATGCCCTAATCCCTTGTGTTATCCACGAATTGCTTTTCCGTGAAATATTTCATTTTCTTTTTTGAAGAGGAAAGCAAGTGTTAAAATGAAATGAAAGAGTTGAAAAAAAGAATTATATTTGTCGTTTGTATCAACAGTATTATAAACCGCTTCCCATGACTCCTGCATCAAGTAATCAATGAATAATTTTATTTTACTTTTTGAAAACAATCTAGTCATACGTGAATTATTTATTGTGTCAGTGATCGCATTTCTCATAATGGTAAGAATTTGTGCATCGTGGTCACTGTATCCTAAATCTTTTGTTTCAACTTCATATCGAGTAGTGGTTTTGTTAATTATAATTTGATCAATTGCCTTCATCGAATTTTTTGTGATCCGTGTAGGTACATTAATTGTAATGTTTAAATCGAAGGAATTAATTAAATTAAGAAACTTTTCTTTCTCGCAAGATTCGACCAGAAACTCAATGTTAAAATCTCCGCATACAACAATGGATTCAAAAGAGCGATTGCTAACTTTGTTAAGTGTTATCTCCATTTTAAAATATATGATAACTAAAGTCAGAATTAACTGGCGATGCTGAATGCACCTACCTTGGGGGAAAAAAAATTGAGGAAAGAAAGGATGCATAGGCGAGAATCTTTTACAACAAACCGTGCACACGCCCCAATTGATGAAGCATGGGCGACAGTCTACTGCACCAATTTAATTGGATTCGAGATCAATTTTAAATTGATTATAGATCAATAATGTTTTCTTCGCATTAAATATTAAATCAATAAAGATTTCTGGATATTTATTTATTATTCATCTATTCAGATTAAGAAATGGATTCTGTCTAATGTATTCTCCTTAGTCTGGCCCCGATACTACCCGCCTTACTTATGCAATTTCAAACTAGAGGTGCTACAACGGCACATATTTTCTAACATGATTGAAAATAGTTACGTAATATTAAAATACTGCAATTTCTACCATACTAAAAAATACGTTATAACTCTAAAAAGTAATTCAAACCAATCGTCTCTCGTGCTTGTCTGCATTTATTTCCATTGTCAGGAAGAGTAGTCATTTCTTACTTTTAGAAATGAAACGAACATGAATAAATTTAAATGTAACAGAGTTTACAGAACATAATACAGAAAAGCAAAAATAATTTCACACAAGCCTACCTTGATTACATTTGAAGCGAGCTTTCGATTTTTTAATACCACAATCAGCTATTAAAGCTTCTTAAATTAGCAGTGTGTTTGCTAGTTCTAAGTTAAAATGTATTACCTACCTTCAACACATTTCCTTTCATAAAAATATTATCTACATCATACAATCATCACGACCGACAACAAAATATATCGACGGAGTATCATTATAAGGATATATATATATATATATATATATATATATATATATATATATATATATATATATACACACACACATATTGTAACGCCTCCACTCGTGGAAACGCCCTTATAGACTGCTCTTTCGAGCTTAAATATCTCGGGGGGCAGGATCTTTTGGGGTATGAGAAAGTGATCTAAGACAGTAACAAGGAAATCTACTATAATTCGTACAATTTAAATCGTAAAAAAGAATATACACGTTCATCAAATAGTGGAACAACTTAATCTTTCCCCAATAACATAGAATGAAACCAGTTAGTTACATAACATTAGCGTATGAGAAAGTAATGTAACAAAGTAACATGGAAATCTACCATAATTCGTACAATTTAAATCATAAAAAAATATACACATTCATCAAGTAGTGGAACAACTTAATCTTTCCCCAATAACACAGAATGAAGCCAGTTAGTTACATAACATTACCGTAAAATTGTACAAGGTTTTGGCCTTTGGCAAAATCAAACAAGGCATACTTTTAGCAGAATTTGAACCTCCACGAATTGACAGTCTTTCTATATCGAATTTAGGGAGTTTCTCACATGAACTACCACGCAAATTTGCCGTTATCCACTTTCTGGTCCGCACCAACCTTCGCACGAAAAGTCGCAAGTTCGGTTACCTTTACGGCGCTCTCCAGTTCGCTCGAAGGCTACCTTGGCACTCCCGCTGCCCGGTGTCGCAGCGACGTCACTCCAGCTTCTCTCGTACGCTTCACCTGCCCGTCACGCGTTCGGTCAAACCAGGCCCTTCTCTCGTGCGCTTCGCCCGTCCGTCGCGCGATCGGTCAAACCAGGCCCTTCTCTCGTACGCTTCGCCCGTCCGTCACGCGATCGGTCAAACCAGGCCCATCTCTCGTACGCTTCATCCGCTCCCGGCCCCCACTTCTCTTTTTCTTCGTCCTCGCCACGAACGTGTATGCCCGCGCTCCAAGTCTCTGGCACGTCGCAAAATCGGATCTTTGCGTTACTACACTGGGCGTCGCAGCTGCACTTCGGATGGCTGCAGCGCTTATACACGCAGTCTCCACTGGATTTCACAAAACTGTCCTCTGCACGAAATGAGCACTCTTGAAAAAACGTTCAAGAGTTTACTGTTCTTACTTCGCCCTGACCGCTTTCTTTCTAACCAGCTTGCAGCGGATTACCAATATGTTCGTATTGCAACTACATTCCTATACCCACTAATCCTCCACGCTCACACCACTCAATTATTCACTTTCACTACCAAATTCGTAGAGAACTTACGCGTTCGCCTACGCTACCAGACTCCTAGAACTAGTGCTTTCGCCCGTGTCGTCGGATTAACAGAGAAGGAGGCAGCTCTCCGCCGCTCCGCCGTACAAACGCGGCCCCGACGTCACAGAACCCCCTTGCGCGCCGCCCCCCTCCCCGTCGAAACCACCCCGCCGCCGCTTCCGGCCGCCACCGGCAGGTCGCGCCTTTCTTCCTCTGTGCCGCTCTCCCGATGTTATTAATCACTCCGTCACCGTCGAAGATGCGTGGGCGCCGTGCAAGTCTGTGGCCAGGCCACGAACGTCACTATATATATATATATATATATATATATATATATATATATATATATATATATATATATATATCGTGGCCTGGCCACAAACCCCACAGCACCCACGCAACATCGGCGGTGAAGGAAAGTACGTGAGAACACCGGAAAAGCAGCCAGAGATGGAAAAAGGCGCTACCTGTCGGTTGCGGCCAGAAGCGGCGGCGGGGCACTCTCGACGTAGGGGCGGCACGCATGGGGGTACTTTGACGTCAGAGCCGCATTTATACAGCGGAGCGGCGAAGAGTTGCCTTCTTCTTGAATCAGACGGCGACGTGAGAGGTAACTTCAGTAGTCAAGACGCGGGGTCGTGAATAATACCACGAGCAGTAGTGGAGGAGAGCGTTATAGCGTTGAGGCGGCGAAAGCAGCAAAGTGAAATTGTAACGAGGCTGCATAAATTAAAGAGAACGTTGACTGTGAGAACGTGAGCTGAAATAAGTGAGAATTGAGTGGAGTAGTAAACGTGACTGTGAACCGTATTAGATAATCAACGCGCTGGTGGAGCGACACGTTAACACACGCGAGAGACTGAGAAATACGCGTGCGCGTGTCTGGATCCGGCGGCGAGAGCGATAGAAGACTGGTTCGGCAATTTGGTAGCGGGCTACGAAGACGGCTTCCTAGGACATTTGGGAAACGCGAGCGGCGGCGCGGCTGGAGTTGAGCGGCGACCTCGAGACGACGGCGGTGCGTAACCCGGGGGCTTGGGCAGCTGCAAAGGTAATCCGCATTTGAATAAAACCAAAGTGGGGAGACCGGAATTTGGACGGGAGTGATAGCGAAAGATGAGAACATTAAACTTTGCAACATCGCCTTAGATTTGATTCACGGCGAAGTAAATTAACCTTGCACGACGGTAATGCATTCAAATGCATTCGATTTAGAAATTGTGTAAATATTTGATTAGAGTTCCTCATTTATTGTGTGTAAAATTATTAACGAGGAAAATTATGAATGTAAAATAGCGATAAGATCCCAGATAACGTGTAATGGTAATCTATCCCAGGAGTGTGGGAAAGTTCAATTTCACTTAATTTAATAATCTAGCAAAAATCCGTGCACGGGTGTTAGGAGGTAATTAGTCACAATATAACGAGCAAATCATTAAGTAAGATTTTTGTGTGTGTGTTGTAAATTCTTTTGATTTGATTTTCAACTTGAGTGTCAAGTGTAAAGAGTCTCTTGTGCCATATTTCAGAATATATCATTGTTTTATCTAATTTTGTGTCTGGGTGTGCTACTTTCTCATACCCCAAAAGATCTTGCCCCCCGAGATATTCAAAGCTCGAAAGAGAATTCTACAAGGCGTTCCCCGAAGTGGGACGTTACTATATATATATATATATATATATATATATATATATATATATATATATATATATATATATATATATATATATATATTTTAACACCCCCACCTACCTACTTTACCTACTTTACACACGTGGTGGGTCGTGATAGGATGAATGCTCGTGAAGCGAGCTTACAATTCTCAGGAAGCAGGATCTTTCGGGTATGAGAAAGGTCTGAACCCTTAACACAATGAATCAAATAAAATAATAATAATATGAACATATATTCAATAAGAAAATTTACAGTGACGCAATTTCACAACAGGTTATTGCACTTTAAGTAGCTGGTCACTGAAAAATGAAACAAGACAAAAAAACAAAACATATAGGCGTCACCTCGACTGCCTGAACACACTTTCATCAACTACAATTTAGGATTTAATTACTCCTTTCTGAGTTTTTCCCCTACTAAATTATTTACTCTTTTGGCCTCTAGTTTTCCGTGCACGGCTTCTTTTCAAATGAATTTGATACTTGTTTCAAAGAAACCCTTTCACAGATGCTAGCCTTGGGCTTCGCACTCACTATAATACTGAACACAAAAAAATATACGTGGCATTCACGTTACTTAATTCAAACCCTTTTACATGTCACAAAAGCAATTACTTGAAACAATACAACAAAGTGATCTTTCTGGATAATATTAACTGTACAACATATAAAATTTCTGAATCATTTACGTAAAATTGTACAAGGTAGACTTCCTTAAATTAATCTACTGACACGTGCGGTAAATGGCCTGGAAACTGTTACTCACACAGTTCGAAATACTTCTCCCTCCTATTTTAGACGTTTCACCCACTTTTAACACTGCCTTTACCTCACCAGCTCTGCGTCGCTCGCCTGTAGGTAACCTTGGGGATTTTCTGCCGCTCACCCCGCGTTGCCGCCTCGTCTCGCGTGCTGTGTTGCGACGAAAGCAGTCCCTTCCGCTCGAACGCCGCCAAGCCACCAATTTCCACATCTTTCTCTCGTTCCGAAACCGTACTATCCTCGCTCTAGACCAAGTCCTTCTAGCCTACGCTTCTTTCTTCCTGGGGTCGTTCGTCTTCCACCGCTTCGTACACGTTCGTTCGCGCTTCCAGCCTCGAAATTATTGTTGCAAGAGTAATGCTCACATGCTCGGCCGACCTACCACACTTTAGGCATGTGTGATCTCAGCGTGCAATGTGAGATGCTGGATTAAATTACTGTCCTTCTGCGCGAATTTTACAACCTTTTGAAGTTATTCCGATGTCAAAACAGTTACTTGGCTTGCTCTCAGAATTATTGTGACCGCGACGAATGATTTTGCACTCAATCTCCTAATTACTTCACTTTTCTAAGATACGCTTTTCCGAGCTAGCTTTTAACTATCAAGTTAAAGTAAACTCCTATGCTATCTATTTGTACTCGTCGTTACAGTTGTAGCAAAAGAGCTTCTTCTGGTCGCCGCGGCAGTCGTAAAAGAGAGTTTCTTCTGGTCGCCGCCGCAGTTGCCGTAAAAGAGAGTTTCTCCGAGGCGCGCCGCGATACTTATGTTACTCGCGCCTGGGGAAATTGTTGGAGGGGTGCATGTTCTCCTCCTTTCGTAACCTCTCGGAAGAAACATTACCCACTAGTTCGGGCGTCGCAGTTTGAAAAGCTGCGGGCAGATGGCGCGTTTACCGGCCATCGCTCCGCCGCGTACTCTAGTCCTCTCTGTTAGTGAGCTACTTTACATGGCTGATGGTGGCGTTATGGGGTTGTCTAACCCCGTGACGTCACAATATATGTATATATATATATATATATATATATATATATATATATATATATATATATATCGCACACACATACGCGCGCGCGCGCGCGCGAGCACCAGGAAATCTGAACAAAAGTGAGACATTTGGGAATTGAGATCACGGAAAAGGCGAATAAAATTCATGTGGGTAATTTATTTTAAATATTAGCAAAACATATTTCATTCAAATAATATATTTACGTTAGGCATTGTCCGACAGACAAGTGAACTCATATATATATATATATATATCGCACACACATACGCGCGCGCGCGCGCGCGAGCACCAGGAAATCTGAACAAAAGTGAGACATTTGGGAATTGAGATCACGGAAAAGGCGAATAAAATTCATGTGGGTAATTTATTTTAAATATTAGCAAAACATATTTCATTCAAATAATATATTTACGTTAGGCATTGTCCGACAGACAAGTGAACTCAGATGAACAGTATAGAAGCAAATAAAACAGCATTGGAATTGTGTAAAACAATGAAAAACAAGAGAAGACAGGAGCTAAACCTGTAGTCAGTAGAACGTTAGAGGGGAACGTGACATTACGAGGGTAGAATGCCAAGTTGCGGGCAGCAAAAACTGTTTGAAAGTTATCTTAAAAGCCAGAAGCGTTTTGAATAGAAGCGAATGATAGGTCGCGAGATGATTTAATTTTTGTTGAGAAGTAGTTAAGTAAAGAAAAACGCGGACAGTTTTGATATTTTCGTAGTAACAGGGGAGTGTGGAAAACTGCAAGAAATGGTTGATGGACGACCCAAAAACATTGTTTTTGAATTATTGGTACGACCAGGAATGGATTTCTCCTCGACTCATCGTCAAGAGGACAGTTTCTCATCAAAAGGGAAGTGTAGAAATTAAGAACCCCGTAAAGACTTTGAGAAATATTTAATGTTCGAGGCCAGACTGTGATTAAAATATTAAGTTAAATTAAGTCAGTTCTTTTCAAAATAATAGGAGTAAAGCAACGATGGCCATCAAAGGTAGGATAAATTAATATAAATAAGAGTAAATTTTTATATCAATAAAGAGCGAATAGTAATAAATGATCAAATTGTAGCCGGTACTTCTTGCCGTTCTAATATTAATTAATTTTGTGTTGTTACTTAAAAAAATACTCGTCAGGATAAAAACCGCTGGATTATTCAATTCCCATCAATACACATTATCACCAGACGTAGCCTCGTAGAGCGGTTAATTTGGAGCCCACGACGGTGAACATACGGTAGTAGTCGCCCTGAGATTAGGGAGTTTTAGCGCCCGGCGTAAGGAGGCATCCTTAAACTCTATTGATCACGTGACTAACGACTTTATACGATCATAATGAACATCGTTCAGAAGAGTTTTAGCAATTGCGACATTGCGTTATGCATTATAACGAATTAAACGTTGACCAAAGAAGTTGCATAATATATCAGAGAGTACGCTAGCGGCGAGACTTTTAAACCACGATACGACACAAGAGTATAATAAATGTACATTGTGTTTGGAGTTTTAGATTTTGTGGGCCTCTGCGATGAGTATACAGTATTTTCAAACAGCGTTCATTATGAGAGTAAGACATAACCTATCCCAAAGATAAAATTTCAACTTCTTTTTTGCAAATTTCTTTCCTGACACTTCTCCAACATTTACCGTTAATTCTTACCAGTGTTGTAGAGTTAGTAAGGAAAAGTTGTAACTGCCTCACATAAGAGAATCGGTTTGTCGCAGATGGAACAATCCCCAACGTTTGTTTTTACGCGGACATTTTGCCGCTTGTAAGGTGACCGTAGAGACTCCTGTAGGCGTGCACTATTTGTGAAGGTATAAGATCGTACCTTAGGCCTAAGGTAAGACGTTATGACTTCAAGGTCCGTCACGTGACTGTTAGTGCATAACGTCGCTACCTTACGCCTGGCGCCATAACTCCCTATTGTAAGTAACGAGCAGTTTTATAATAATCGAACTAGCCAAATTTACAATTAATTAGGACACATAATAATAGGGAATAGACAGGGAGAGAATGGGACTGTTACAAAATGGTTTTAAAAGCGCCCATGTTTTATCTAAAATTACGCAAAAAAATACTCATATTTTCGAAATATTGAACTTGACATCTTTTGAAGAACTGTTTTTGATGAACATATTTCATTAAGAAAAATATTATCCTCAAAATTGTAGTTGTAGGAAGACACCGAAAAAATTGACTTTTTGCAATTTTTGGAAGAGCAGGGTTTTCAATGAAAATGAGACCTATACCATTCTCTCAAACATACTTCACACTATCCAACAACACAATTTAATAAACAAACGATGGATTTTTTCTATTTAATACTTAATTGCACTATGTTACGCACTTTTCTTTTGATTTATTGATCACTTTTTTTATCTATTTTAATTTAAAATAATTAATTACACTTTATGAATTATAAACAAAGTTGCCAAATATATTTAGTTTATTACTTTACCTTAAAACAAACTTACATTTTGACATTACGTTTGTAATTGAAAATATGGTTATTCTGATGTTAAAATCTGAACCGGAAAATATAAAAATAGTTTGTAAATGATAACAAATAAATAAATTCAGCGTTTTGTTTATTTTTTTCGCGTTTAAATTTGCCATTCTGCTTATTATTTCTGAACATTTCTTCTCAGATACGGACGATTTCGGAATCGTGTTAATCCTGGGCCCATCGTGTTGGTTCTATCAGATTCACGAATCTTATATTGTTGATATTCTAAGAAATGGCGCGGTCAATTTTAGCAGTAGCTACGACTGTCGTACTTGTCAAAAACTATATTCGAAGAGTTTATTGAAATAAGTAAGCAACTCCACTCTACAATTTTGGATTAAGTAAGTTTCTGGATAAGAGATTCCACCAGCAAAAGCGTGCTCGGAGAAGGGAAAGAATCTTAGTTTTTGAAGATACGAAACATAATCCAAATATTCACAAAACTGTTGCAGATTTTTCCTAAAGTCTGCTTTCCATCCTTCCGCATTTTCAGATTTTTTGTATTAATGATTTAAAATACGGATTTGTCATATGTAGTATGTATTGAAAAAAATTATTTCAACTTCATTTAAAGGGGTGTCATTCCACAAGATATTAACAGGGTCTTGAAAACTAAACACTATAAGTATAAATTATTAAGATTGTACAAAGAAAAATGCATATTTTCAGCAAATAGTTGTTTTGTTGATGAGAATATAATAACACCTTATGAAAGAAATGCACGAAGGTAATGATAACTATCCCTATTCTTCTCTCACTAAGTTATTTTTATATGCTTATTAACATTAAAATTGTTTGCTCAAAAAGTGCAATATTCTTTGTACAGTCTTAACACATATCCTTATTGTGTTTTGATTCAAGATTCCATTATTATCCTGCAAAATAAAACCTCTTTAATGGAGTTGAAGAAATAAACAATTACAATACATACTTATGACAAACCTTTATTTTCAATCCTTCAATTCCTCCAATCAACGTAAGACAAAAAATCTGAAAATGTGGAGGGGAGGAAAGCAAAGTTCAGGAAAAAATTGCAACAGTTTTGTGAATATTTGGAATATGTTTGGTATTATGAAATACTAAAATCAGCTTCCTTTCTCTAAGTGCACGTTTGCTGGTGGAGCCAAGCGTGGCCTTGCGTGGTGGGCAGTTACTTTCAAACTATCTGTTAAACATGAGACGCAAAAAAAAATCTAAATTACTCAAAAAAATGCTTATCTAACATACGACAATATGTATATAATTGAATACGTCTTTTTAAGCTCGTCATGATATACTGAAAAAAAAAAGTATAATTCCATTTCAAAAAACAAAGTTACCTCAAATATCTTGTGAAATACAAGTTATAAAATATAAATAAATACATTTATCAATTAGTCCCATTCCCTTATGCCGTGAAAACTGCATTGCAATAAGTTGAACCGTTCAAACGTTATGGGAGGTGCCAAGGTTGTGTAACTCACCTGTATATTGCCATCAGATGGATTGCCTGTAGAACATTTTTTAACTTTTGGGAAATGTAAAAATCATGTTGTACAATAATGCGGCGAATATGTCTGGTGGTTATAAGGGGATGCAAAGTGTTATTTTAGGGAACAAAAAACAAACATATGTGATAACCCATGTGCAGCACATTCATTGAATCTTGTTGGTCGTGGCGCAGTTGATTGGAAACCCTTTTTTTTTTTTCTTTTCTTTTCTTTTTCTCCCCTCCCTTCCCTTATCTTTATCCCTTCTCTTTTATCTCTGACGATAATAATCAAAAAGGAGATACTAAGCGAGAGACAACAAATATTGCTACAAAAATGCAAGAATTTGAGTTCATTTTATGCTAACAATGTGGAATGATATTTTACATCACTTTCATCGTACATCTCAAGCTCTTGAAAGTGCAGCAATTAATTTGAAAGTTTGCAGTGATGAATCGTTGACAAATTACTTGCAAGATCTCAGTGTAGATTTTGACAAATTTGAAAACACGTCGAAATTACTACTGCCTGATGTTGATTATAAAGAAAACTCTACTTGAAGATATACTCGCAGAAAACAGGTTGATGGATATGGATGATCAAGTGGAAGATGTAGTTTTAAATGCAAGAGACAAATTTTGGGTTTCAACGTTTTATGTGATCATTGACATTCTGCAAGCTCAGATGAACAGTAGAGGCTAGGTTTATAAAAATCTGTCAAACAAGTTTTCTTTCTTGTTAAAAATGGACTTGTAAAATGATGAGTTATCATTAGAGCCCGGAAGTTCAGGCATTTATTTCGGCTGAAATAGGCAGGCAAAAAGGCATTTATTTTTACGAAAATAGGCACTAAAAAAGGCATTTATTCTAGCTATGGCAGGGTACAGAAAATCATGTAAAATCTAACAAATGATAATAGAAAAGGAAATGAAGTGAAAATAATTTTGATATGATTCAAATGAATAAGTTTTTATATTAACACTGAATCATACATAAACATTTACATGGAAACTTGATCTTTGTCTTCTTGGTTGCTCATAACTACTAAATATTTCTTCAGATTTTCTACATTTAAACTTAACCGTCTGTCCGAAAGAATATTCTTCACAGCCGAAAATGACCTTTCAACTTCAACCGAAGAAATGGGAACATTAATAAAGCAGGCTATTGAATTTGGAGTCATATCAATATCAACTCCAGATACACTGCTCAGAACACTACAAATTGTTTTCAGTTTTTCCAAATTCTCATACGCACTAACGACACTTTTGCACTTTTGTGCTACATCTAAACCTTTTTCTCCAGGCTCCTGCATTAAACTCTCTAATGCTTCTTGAAAGACTTTCATGGCTGACACAAGATTTTCGCCCCTTTTTTCCAGATTTGCAATTATCTGAGGCAACTTTCCATAATGTGCGAGGATAAACGCAAGTTCACTTTTTAGTTCCGCCTCACTCAAAAGCTTCTTCACTTCACGTACTGATGCAGCTTCATTTTCTGGTAGAACCTTAAATACGTCGCGGATTTTGTCTAGATGATTTGCGTAATACGCAGCAGCGGATATCCAGGTTCCCCATCTAGTCAATATCGGCTGTGGAGGAAGAGCTAATCCTGGCGCTTCTTGTCTGAAAATCCGGGTACGGGAAGGAGATTTCAAGAACACTTTTTTAGTATTCGAAATCAACTTGTCTACCGTAGGATGCAAAGATCTTATCTCTTCAGCAATCCTGTGAAGTCCGTGGATTAAACACGTCACATGAAGCATATTCGGGAAGAGTACTTTCAGTGCTCTGGCTGCCTTCTTCATGTACGGGGCAGCGTCAGTGATGAAAAGTAGAACATCATCATGGCGTATGCCTTCAGGCCACAGAAGTAGTAAGAAATTTGTAAATAATTGAGCAATTGTTGTCCCATTCGCTTTCTCCAATTCTTCAGATGTAAGAAGAAAAGTTGAGAACTCACAGTAAGTCGTTTCCATTAGTTCCAATGACGACATTACCTAGATAGCGTCCATAGTTTCATCAATGGAAATCCAAATGTTTTTATCACCAATTGCTTCACGAATTCTATTTAAAGTTTCTTCATAGCAGATAGGTTTTCCTTAACGTAGATTCTGATGGTACCATTTCTTTCGTATATTTTTCTAAAAAGTGTCTAAACGTCTGGTTTTCCAATTTACAAAAAGGAATACCAGCGTCCATGAATGCCTTGCACTGATCGAGAGAAAACTGGGACTGTCTACTGGATGTTGCGTCCACCGCCGAAATTAACTGTTGTTCCTTTTTTCCACTCTTCTTCGCGATTGCAGATTATGTTTTGTTGTTGCCATATGCTGAGAAATGAAGTACTTCTTTTCATGGTTGACAGCTTTCTCGCACAATTTCCAAAACAGAATAGCACCATCGGTGGAAAATACATCTTCGCCAAATTCACGCACATAGCGATGCAACTTACTACTTAACGGCACGCTCAATTTCGGCATTATTAATACGATGTTATTTAACACAATGTTATTCCTATGAAGTAACAGAGCGAACTGAAATATTCTCTTTTGAATCTTCAAATGGCACCAGTGAAAATACACATTACTTTCGTTCTTCGAACTCGTGTAATCGCCATTGAGCCGGGCCGTATCGCATGTCATATAGGACCTCCAAGGCGCTCTGCTTTAGTAGTGTGGGATGGAATCCCTCGTGGCAAAAGGAAGCCCGTGGGTGTCAGTGAAAGAAATCGAAGGTTCCTAGCGGGTATCGTCTCGCTTTTTCACAGCGGTTTTTAACACTTCCTGACCCTAGAGCCCGAGTTCAACACTTCCTTTTTGATACCATGCCTCCGCTTGCAGAGAAAGACAAAACACGACGATGACCACGTATTGTTCTGGCTTGCAGACCGATAGA
The DNA here is from genome assembly GCA_011170035.1 of Teleogryllus occipitalis. Lineage (NCBI taxonomy): Eukaryota > Metazoa > Arthropoda > Insecta > Orthoptera > Gryllidae > Teleogryllus > Teleogryllus occipitalis. The sequence continues at coordinate 227,030 of BLKR01001840.1, read as the reverse complement.
AAACGATATAACACATGGCTTCCAATACTATAGAAATCGGTGCCAGGGTAAAAAGAGAAAAAAAATAAGCAAAAAGCAAAAAATGACAAAAGCAAAAAAGGCAAAAAATACCTAAAATAGGCATCAGAAGCTAAAATAGGCAAAAAAGGGCAAAATGAAAATCTTCTAAAATTATTCCATAAGCACATATAAGTGATTCCTATTGTTAAAAGTGTTAAAATCGTAATAATAACAAAAAAGCATTTTGCCAAACTTCCGGGCTCTAGTTATTATCTAACGTTGAAACGCTTGTCGCATCATATCCTGAGGATGTGGATTTGATTGTTGCCGGAGAATTGACACAATTTCATCATTACATACTTTTGAAAATTAACGAAGATAAAAGTATTCACGTTAATTATACTGATTTTTATAAAATCATTATAAATGATTAACTCCTTATAGTTTTTCCGAACTTAGAAATCTACCTTAGAATGTTTTTAACATTGATGATAACAAACTGTTCTGGAGAGTGATCTTTTTCACAGTTAAGGAGAATAAAAAATCCTCTGAGAATGACAATGTGACAAAATACATCGAGTTCATCGGCTTTATGATCAATTGAATCTGATGCTATGCATCACGTATTTTGATTATTTAATAAAAAAATTTGCTCGACAATAGTGTAGAAAGAAGATGCTTAAAATAAGTTATATTTTATAAATCTACCATGCATTCGAATAGACTTAGTCAAGTGTAAATCAAAAGTACTACTAATGAATGTGTATTTATTAATTAATAAATCAAAAGCATAAATATTGTATTCATTTTTTAGTAAAGTTATATTACAATTTGTCATAAATTTATAAACAAAATTATAAAAATCCTATTGAAATAGATTTTAAATTAAAAATTAGAGTTAAATGTATACATTTGGATAAAAAGAATTGATCAGTGGGGGCCCAAAACATTTACTACTTAGAGCCCTGCAGATTGGTAATCTGGTCCTGGATATACAATTCGCAATTACAACACAATAGAATACTATACGTTATGATCACGAACTGTACTGTCCTTACTAGAAGATACACATATGGTTACAACCACATATGGAAGACTCCCAAAAGAACTCCTTATGGAGTGGTTACAATGTGATGGTCCATCCCGCCCCGTCCGTAGATTCGAAATGGGCGAAACGTGCAGAAATGTGCAAAACTTGATAAGCAAAGAATAACCGAAAGCAGTACCAACTTTCTCTTTCACAGACGCCTTTTCAGATAAACACGAGAGAGTTATCCTTGGAATAAAGATAAGTCGTACAACAGGACGAGTCGATTATTCTCGGAAAAAGCCATTCTTAGAGATAACTATTTCTGGAGATATCTGTACATCACACAACCGACCCTAAGTATCTAATTGCTTGAATAATTCTGACTTTGAAATTAATTACTCACACCTTACCAAATGACAATATAAACACACGACTATTAAATGTTTAAATGAAGCGACTCGCTAACCTGTTACATGCTTGCTTGTCCTTGCCCCACGTTGGGCGCCAATGTTCATTAATAAAAGATGACATTCAAAATATGCGTCATTTATTGAGCCCTTGAATTCGTAATACAAAACAATGTCTTAGTAACTGCCTATGGCACCTGCAGTACTACATTCTAAGATAATTTATAACATGCTAATTTTAAGAAAATGGCGTTTAAGCGTTACTGTATATCCGAATTTTGATGATTTTTTTCACAGGATTATATTGAGTTTTTGAAAAACTCAATTCGAAGTCATTTGAAACACTTCCACTCCGAATGCAATAATGTATACAAATCGCTGGAAATGAGCATATTAACGGTGTGAGTGATTTAAAAAAAATGTGCAATTTTTGGATAAAGCAAAATAATACACCAAACTGAATTTAACGTCATATAAACAGTGCAATTAGCATCATCCGTTGGAAGAGCTTGAAGAAATAATTTCGAGCCATTCTGGGAAAAAAATTGGAGTGTGTCTCAAAATGCGGAAATTTGAGCTCATTTTCACAGAACAATGTTGAGTTTTCGAGAAATTTTATATGGCATTATTTATAACACTTGTACTCATCATTATAAAGTGAACAAATTGCCGATAATGTAAATATTAACGATGAAAGAAACAAGTCAAAAAATTACATTTTTCTAATTTTTGAATCAAAGCAAATAGAGCAAAATGGCGTTTATATATCTTATAGAGAGCATTTAGCATTATCTCTACCAAAAGTTTATAGAAAATATTTCGACCCGTTTTTTAGAAAATCATGTTTTTGTATTTTTTTCAAATTGCAAATATTGAACGCAATATTACTCGGAAAATGCTAAAATTTTCAAAAAAATGTACAAGACTTAAATGAAAGAACTAATTATGGACAACAAACTTCATTTGAAAGAAATCTCTCTCTTCAATTTTGTAGTTGTAAAAAGACGCCGAAAAATTCAAACTTTTGCAATTATAGAAAATTCAGAGTTAAGAGTGAAAATCAGACCTATGCAACATTGTATGTATTTATGCATTTTACTCTATTCTTACAAGAAATTTAAAGAAAAAAATTGGAGCCGTTTTTAAGAAAATGTTGAATGTCCAAGGGGCTTCATGTAAAGTAGGCCCCCTCCCATTTTAAAGAATGTTTTTCAAAATTTCAAAGCTTCAACTAGAATCAGATGGACAGGGGGTTCTTCAATTTGGAAAAACACCTACGCATGGTTTAGGCGCTAGTACTGTTCACAGACAGATACACGGACGAACGGACGTTTAAAAAAACACACTTTTCGGTATCAGGTGACTCCAAAACGTGTATTACCCCGAAATCTATTTTCCGCAGCATTCCATAATTTTCTCTTAACAACGAACATTACTCCGTGTGTACACGCACGCACGCGCACACACACATACACATACGCGCGCGCGAGAGAGAGAGAGAAAGTAAAAACTGCTGCGAAATTCATCGCAAACGGAAGTACTGGCTCATGCACTCTCACGTAGTGTAATTGAGGCTCCACTTACTCATTTTTATACTGTTTTTCACTTGTGAATGCACAATGGGTCTTCTGGAGAATCCGCGCGTTGTTGCCGACGTGACACGTTCGCTTGCCCCCTCGCTCAGAATCGTCAAAATCACGGCTACCTTTCTCAGTATATGCATCTAATTAAAAGAATGTTTATTTCCACACTTGCTATTATTATTATTATTATTATTATTATTATTATTATTATTATTATTATTATTATTATTATTATTATTACGGCTGTAATATTTTTATTCGAGTAAATATCCCGAGCAAAAGGACTATTTACATGTATTGTTATAAAATGAAAAAGAAAAAAAATCGTAAAATGTTGATTGTGCCGTCAAATAGATTAATTTACGCAGTCAACGAAACACTATGACCAACATTTATCCAATTTTCATCGTTGGACATTATGTTCCATTTTCTCATTTCTAAACTGTCGCAGTACTAAACTGTCATAGTTATAAATATCGGCACATTATTGTACTTGTATAATTTGTTTGTCGTTTTTCGCTTTCATTTTATTTTATTTATTTTTATTTATTTTACGTCAAAAAAACAGTTAAAAACTGCGTATGACGTGCTATGGGGAAAAGTTCAAAAGTCCAAATTCAAATCCCGTTTCTGGCAATAAGCCATAAAATGTAGAATATTTTAAATTTGGTCAATGTTTATCATTAAAATATTTCATTAGATACACGATTGTTACAGGACCAGGTTAAAATATAAACACATGGAATTTCAGACGTACCCATATGTACAAAATCGTCGATCTTCATTTCCCTACTGATTTTATACTTCAGTCCACTTCTCTTTATTTTTCTAGGGGTTGGTATTTCTTCATTATCATTTTTCATTTTCATTCTAAAGATGCCCTTTGCTCTGCAAAATTCATTCAAAGGACTGACTCCGTTTTTGGATGTTTTCCTTTTCAGTCCTCGAGTATTTTGAAAATGTTTATCGCTTTTCATTATTTCACCCTTTTCCCTGCAATCCCTTTAGATATCTTAAAATTGACCCACTACACGATTAACTAAATTTCTTCACCATTACACATCCATCATCTTCACTTGCATCCACCAGCAAAAATCGACTGACCAAAATACCCAGCAAGATAAAATTCTCGAAAGGGCCTCTTGTGATCATTCAAGTATTGACTTGGATGGTCCCTTCCGCTGATGACATCACATTAACAAACACTGCCCTTCAGCCCCATGGGTTACACATTCTGCATCTGTGCCTTGTCTTTTCGTCGCGTCTTCCGTCGAGCCTCACGTCTTCGTCTCATGTCACGCCCGGCTCGACACCAAAACAAACATCAAAGATGATAGAAAATAATTTCATTATTTTACCCAAAACTCTGTCGCTGGCCCAGCTCCCAGCTCGAGTAACTGAAATATTGTATCGAATTTTTCCAAAATAATTCCATATTTTTGATAGGTTCTAAAGGTGCGTGTCCACTAGAGAGTAACTAGCACGAGCTAATCTCGACAGAAGCTCTCAATACCCTGTCCACCTGCGAGCGATTCGCAGAAATTTCTGCATCTCGAGAGTACACTCGCCGCTCCCTCGCGAGATCACATCTCACATGCCTGTCCACTGGACAGCAGTAGACTCGCGATGCGAGGATTGAGTTAAGATGGAGGCGAAGATGAGAGCGGCGGTGACTTTCGTTACTTCTTTGCAAAAGAAGAAAGTATATGGCTGAGAATATAGATTGATCGTCGACCACAGAGGAGAACTTGCTCGACACTTGTCAAAGAATTTGAAATGCGCAACATTTTAGACAATTTGTAAGCAACACACATTGTTTAACCTAACCTCAAAATTTCAAGAACCCACAGTAGGTTATATTAGTAAGCCACTTTTTAAACGTTTTACTTGAATATCAAATATAAATAATCACACAACAAGGACATCAGAGTATTTTTTCTTGCTTATCTGTTTCCGTAAATTACGAATTTTCTTTATACTTTCTCGTATAGGTAGTATTGATAACATTATGTAATGCTGCGGGTAATCGATTTCGAGATATCAAAGAAAATTCTCGATTTAGGGTTCCCTGATACCCAAAAGATGTATTTTTTAAACGTCTGTCCATCTGTCTGTCCGTCCATCGAACTTTCCATCCGTCTGTGAACAACACTGACACCTAAACAATTCGTACGAATTTTCCCAAAATGAATATTCCCCGGCGATCTGGCCCGACTCAAAGCTCTGCCATTTTGAAAGTCATTCTTTAAATTTTGGGGGTACTTTACATGAAGGCCCTGGAACATTTTCTACATTTTGTAAAGATAGCTCCAAATTTTTCTTTAAATTTCCTGCAAGAATAGAGTGAAATACGTTCTAGAGAGTGTGCGATATTCTGTAGTACCTCTTGTTTAGTTTTTCAATGGTACATTGAAACATTTATTGTGCAATTTTCTGTTTGGTAGCGCCCATGTCGAGGTAACAAACACTAAACAGTCGCGGGCGCTCGCAGTCACTTCCAGCACGTTTCGAATGCTGAGAGCAAGTCGGTGCGAGTCCTCGCATAGACGTGTTCACTAGAGAGTAGTTCAGATGGGGACCGCTCTCCGCGAGCATCACACCACTCTCTGTTGCCTACTCTCAGAACTGTGTCCATTGGCGAGAAACACTCTCAACACAAACTCGCGAAGGCCTAACTCTCAAGTAGACACGCACCATAACGATCTGAATGAAAAGGTGTTTAAACAATCAGTTCCCCAGAAATCCAGTTTTCATTACTTTATTTAAAAGGCAAATGAATGACACTTGATGACCATCATGTTCCTCGTCATTTTCTCTGCAGGACTATTTTTTTCTACTTCCTTTTGCAACAATCGATATGAACAATGCACGAAATTCTTCCGTAAGAATAACATTGTCCTAGGGATGGGCAAAGTCGTTCTTTTGTGTGAACGGTTCTTTATACGATCGTTCTTTTTAGTAAACTAATTCAAAAGAACGAGATAGTTCTTTTCTTTTGTTGGCGTAGACAGGGATACCATATTGGGCGGAATACCAGCAATTGAGCGAAAAACAAGCGTCGACTTGCGGGGAAAAAATGCATTTTGCAGGATTCCGTCCATTGGGCGGAATCCGTTGTTTCCTGAGAAAATTTTGGGCGGTATGCTTTCTTTGCTTACTTAAATCGTCAATAATACTCACATTTTCTAACAAATTGTTGAATTGACGGTTTCTGAAAGAAATGGCCTATGCACAAGTGTTTTAGTTTTGAACACCTTGAAAATATGTCAGAGCCCTTTTTATTTTTATAAATGCATTGTGCTCCTTTTTCTAGAAATTGTACAAGTTTTAAACATAAGACTAGACTTAATAGGTAGGTTTTGTGCATAAGAATATTTAGTTTTAAACTTCTTGTGAACGTTCAGCTATTTTGAAATTATCGGCCACAGTATCAGAGTCAACTTTATTCACCACTCATCTTTCTTCCCCACTAAGTTATTTGGCAGAATTGGGAGGATTTTTATCCCTCTGATGGTGAATTTTTCCAGAAGGGATCTGGCAAACTTAGACGTAGGCATTGTTTCAGCGTTGAAATTGAAATTTTTGTCGAGGCCAAAAAATCAACCGACCGTGAAACAAAACACACACTTCGCTCACGAAATATATACATTTTTTCTACAATTGTATAAAAATTATATTATAAAGATATAGGGAAAATTTCGTAATTTTATATTGCAATAAGGTGTTTGATATCTCCAGGAATAGCAGTAGGTTATAGAGGGTTACTAAAGGATACTTCGTTGTATTTCTATGAATGAAGTACTTTTTTCATGGTAACAAGACAGTTGTCTTGGCAACCATCTTTTTTAATGGATATAAAAAATGGCTGACGTGCTGTTAACAATGGGCAGAATCTACCTTTACTATAGAGTTGTAGAATTAGTTATTTATGATACGAGTGGTAAATGTTGCATTGTATTTTGCGTGTAGAAAATCTTGCATCACGAACATACAAATCTTATCCACGTTGTATGAAATTCAGTAATAGCTCATGCGATCAGAAGAAGATTAGTATTTTGTTTTCATTGTTGCATTCTCAGTTTTATTTGAATGTAATGAATACTGTCTCAGTTTTAGCACTAGTGCTAAAAATTGAACACTTAGCAAGCTTTGCTTACCCTAAAAGAAACTTCTTATAGGGGGTTTATAAAAAACATTACATGTATAACAAACACGCATTTCATTTTCATTTGGTGCAATACCCCTGAATGACAATTCCGCAAAATAATAAAGAACTAAAGTGAACGAGGAGCGGTGGCCGGCGAACTACAGGAGCGATCAGGGGTCTCCACCGTTGGGGGTCTTTGAACTAAGATGAATGGCGAACGATGACTGGTGAACAAAGAGAACGATCAGAGATCTCTGAACTAGGTGAACGAGGACCGGCGAACGAGGATAACTTCATTTTCTGTGCACGTCTTCTAGAATTCAGTGGGAAATACAATTATTCAAATTATCGTTTCCATGTTGTCGCAGCAGGAAGTAATAAGACCCAAAATTTATTGCTTATTTATCTTTGAAAATAGATTTTATTACATGGGAGTTTTTTTTTGTTGTTTTTTTCTCCCTTTCAAAATTCAAAATTTATTGCTTATTTACCCTTGAAAATAGATTTTTTTACATGGCAGTTTTTTTGTTTTTTGTTTTCTCCCTTTCAAAATTCAAAATTTATTGCTTGTTTATCCTTGAAAATAGATTTTATTACATGGGAGTTTTTTTTTCTTTCTTTTTTTTCTCCCTTTCAAAATTTAAGTAGTATATGACTTAGTGTAGGGATCACAGAATTTTGAAAATGTGCACACAATTCACTTTTCCCCATAGCACGTCATACTCAGTTTTTAACTGTTTTTTTTTGACGTAAAATAAATAAAAATAAAAATAGGACCGGTGAACTAGGAACGAGAGAGAACGACCAGAGATCTCTGAACCATAGACATATAGTACTATATGTCTATGCTCTGAACTAAGTGAAGGACGACCGACGAACTACAGATCACTAAATGGTCGTTCCGTATCGTACCGTTCCTTTTTGTGAATAGTTCAATTGAACTAGTTCATTTGCGATCGACACATCCCTACATTGACCATAAGAGTCCATTGTGCCTTCATGACGTGAAAATGAATAGACTGCGAACTTCATGGAACTGCATTTTTTTTTCTGACTGCGCGTAACGAAAACTAAAACAAAAATAGCCCGTTTTTATTTTGGATAATTGCATATTTCTGGGATTTATTTTTATTAACTGCATATTTTTATTAATGCGGCATATTTAGGGGCATATATTCCAGATTTTTGCGGAGAAGTGGGTCGAAGCGAGATATTTTTGTCGCTTAATCACTTTTTGGTTTATTATAATGTTTGAAAATATATTTTTATTATATGCGTTTTGTATTACAGTGTAAAATAAAGATTTATATAAATAAACGTTATCTGTTGCTCACTATGTTTTGTTTAACACATTTTCTGAGTTTTAAGCGCATATATTGGCTCTTTAAGTGCACATATTGCTAATTTTAAGTGGATGTTTGCATGCATAATTTAAAATTTTTTAGTGCATAAAGTTTAATGCAAATTTTTTCTATACACATTTGGTAGGGATAGTGCTAAATACACTCTAAAAAATGGCAAACGCCATATTGCTCTATTCTTTTGTTCTTTCAAAATTTAATTTCTGCGTTCAATTGTTTAATGTGCATAACAAAAGGTCAAATATAAGAAACGAACAAGAATTATATGAAATAATATACAAATTCTAACTTACAAAGCATCCAACTGTCTGCAATTATGTTCACGAAATGCACTAAATTCGGAACGGGCATTTATTTTTGTCGCCAAATTATACAAAATATACTCGTGTTTTTGAAAATTTGAAAATGACGTTATTTGAAGTTCTACGTTTGATAAACACATTTAATTAAGAAAAAAATTGTATTTTTGGATGGAGACGGACAGGCAGGCGGAGACCGACTGGCGAACAGAGACGGACAAGTGGATGGAGACGGACAAGCGGATGGAGATGGACAAGTGGGCGGGGACGGGCCAGCGAGCGGAGACGGACAGGCGAGCGGAAAATTTAGAAAATGTCTTGAGGCTTAATGTACAGCGCCTCGCAAAATCAAAATTTCCGCTTGAAATTCGCAGCCCTTCGAGTTTTGCCAGATTGATAGCGGAATGCCTATTTTGGAAATAATCATTTGAATAGTTTAGGCGCTAGTGTTGACCAGACTGACAAAAAGACGATTTGTCGGAAACCAATTATTCAGTACCAACGTCCCATAGAACGTGGAGTGTGAGTATACAATGTGTTAGAGGAAGTAATTTACTTTTTGGAAAAAAAGATTATCCACTTTTTCGTTATCAGGTACCCACAAAAAGTTTCTCTGTCGAAAAATCGCCGAGATTTGCTGCAACATTACAATACTTTTTCTACGGTATGCAAGTAGTTTACAAAGTAGTAAATGTAAAATAAATGTTAAGGAATACAGAGAAATGGATAAATGACACATTTTGGATAACTTACCTGCACACCTGTTGTGTTTGGAACAACAGCTATTGAGATGTTTTGATGAAAATAGTCTGCAAGATTGGTCTCCTCCCTTGGGATAGTGATCGCAGGGTAATGAGGTGTTGGAGCTGCCAGTTTGATAACAATCATCAATGCTAGCAATGTGCAAGGAACCAAAATCTCCTGCAAATACAATACCAAACACGGTCAAGATATAATAAGAGTGTGAGCATGTGGTCAATTTGAAAATGTAAAGGGATTTTTTTTTTAACATTTTCTTTTAATACAAAAAATTATTTTTCTCAGTTCTATAATCAATTTCAAGTGCACCCCAATATAATTGTACCTGCTACGTAATAATTTATACTTTGTGCCTGCTTGGTAAAAAAACTAATGGACATTCCCAAATACATGCAATAATAATAATTTAAATAAAATAAATAAATAAAAATAAATAAATAAATGCCTTTATTGGTGGCAAGGCTCAGGCCATTCCGCCTGACCACTGTACACAATGTACAGTAAATGTATTTTTTTGATTCACTAAACATTTAAATATATCAGGAAAACTGAGTAAATAAATAAGGCAAAACCAAACTCAAACTCAAATCAAAATATGTGTTCCACTTAATATGAATTCAACAATGGAAATTAAGTAACACAAAAACATCACATTTCCAATTTAATTATTAGTTCAATTTTTCTCTGGAGAATGGCACTGGCATTCTTTAATACATATTTTATTTTGAAAGTTCAAAATTTAGTTCATTTAGTTTTTCATGCAAAAACCTTGAAACTGGTGAAATTGATTGTGTATCAAATTCCTTATTAATATTTGGTAGAGTTAAATTTTTATTTCTTTAAAATCACTATCGTTTCACTGTTTTGGATGTGTACGGCAGGCGGGCAGGCAGGTAGGTGGTAGGGAATGTTTCCCTTGTGGGTCGGTTGGTAATTTAAACATTCGCTATTATCCGCATTTCAATTTGAAACTTTTTTTGTACATATCAAACTAATAATAATATAGCAGGTGCAGAAATTTTCGTATTCTCTGTAACAATTGTCATTCATTCAACAGATCCTCCATTGCCATAGGCTCTCCTACAGTATGGCTCGTTTTATAATTATATGTATAATTGCCTGCCCGCTTGCAAGTAACGGAATTTAAATCTTTGTCCAAATATTGTCAATTGTGACCAAGAAAATACTTTTCTTTAATTTTTGCAGCAAACAAAAAAGTAATTTACGGAATCAGATATGATGAATGTTCTCTGCGTAGTTAAGAGACGCGAACTCTGTCATAAGAAATAATACAAAGAAACACCTGTTCCTATCCCTGTCTCACCTCGTGTATCCCCAACTCTTCCATGTGTGTCTACCTAATCCCCGATTAAAATTTCTCAGCATTAGGTGAAATTAAAACTAGCAGAGCAACAAAATGGCACATACTTTGACCTACTAGTTATCTAATTTCGTTTGAGCTAGCTTTCCGGATTTCCCATATACTTTTGTCAGCTGCCATCTATTGACGCCCAATTTATTTATTTTGTTAATTATTCAATTTTTCGGATCCATAACAGTAGAACCGAGTTATTATTTTATGTATAGTATATACACACAGTGACGGTATTTCAATACTAAAATCAACACAGTCTTGTTTGTAGATGATGTATTTTTGGTCACTAATTGTGAAGATGACCTCCAGAAGTTAACATTTAAATTACAAAATAGGGCAATGGAATATAATTGTAAAATATCTTCCATATCGATCAACAAAAAAGTAAGACTATGGCTTTCAGAGGTAAACATCCCATTCGAACAAAAATAGTAAAAACTGCATCACTATCACACAAGTATCCAACGTCCAATACTTAGGATGCAACATAACATATCTCAATGACATTGACGTGCACCAAAAAATATCTTAATTTCAGACTATCTGTGGTACTATAAAATGAACATTGGAAAAGAAACCAAACTCGGGCTTTATAAAATAACGGCTACATCTACTCTCTTGAATGGATGCAAAACATGGGTAGCAACATCTAGAGAAAACAAGAGAATTAATGCAGAAGAAATGAGATTTCTGACGAATGTGAAGGGATGCACATTAATGGATCATATGAGAAATGAGGTCATAAGAGAAGAATTGGAAATTACCAGATTACAAGAAAAGATAAATATGTATAGAAAATACTGGATAGACTGTTTACAAAGAATGAACAATTAGAGATTGCCCAACCAGGCCTATTACAACCTCCCAAAAGGAAAAAGGGAAGTAGGAAGACCAAAGAAGAAATGGTCGTCTCTCGACAACTTTGCCAGAACAGGCTAAATCAGCCAAATCCATGCTAATGATGATGATGAGTATCTCAAGCAAAATTAAAAGAAGGTAGATTTAATCATTCTGATATTTAAAAAAAATTGATATCCGATGCAGCATTTAAAAAATCTATGGATGAAAAGGAGAAAGCTGCATGAATATCTTTCTGTGGAGTTGTTTCAAAATTTCTTGGTAACAACAAGGATCCCAATTACCAAAACATTGTTGAAGCATACGAGGAACTTGGTTGTAACATGAGTATCAAAATTCATTTCCTGTTGTCTCACCTAGATTATTTCCCTAGAAATCTAGGATTTTTGAGCAAAAAACAAGATGAACGATTTCACAAGGATGTGCTCGAGTTCGAAAATGGTACCAGGGATGTTGGAGCATCAGTATGCTTGCAGACTATTGTTGGATGTTAACGCGTGAAATACTTGAAGACAACCATAAAAGAAAAAGGAACAGGAGTAGATTCTCAAGTAAGAAGCAACGGGTGTGAAGTTTGTGTTTCCAATAATGAAGGAAACATGACAAAATAAAGCAAAAACACTCAAGTGACCTGTATTAACAACCATACACATTAATTTCAGTAAGTTGGGTATATTAAATATTGTTTTTTTGAAAATAAAAAAGTTTTATGAAAACGTTTGTGATGAAATTCGCTTATACAATACATGGAAAGTGATTTCGCAAGAAAACCTTATGTGATAGAAGCAATCCGATTGAACATTCGGATTCAGCACATCAACATTATATAAAATAACATTTTTTATATTAGGCAACAAACAAAAAGTTCAAATTCGCAGACTAGTGTAATTTTCAAAGTGGCATGGGAAGAAAAGTATCTTTTCGCAGATTGTGACAGTTATGCCAAATGTTTCGCTTGCAAAAATGTGTTTTAATCACATGAAGTTTAATATGCAACGACATTATACGATTCATCATGCTGCTGAATATGACAAGTAATCTGAATAAGAACATAAAGAAGTTTTCAATGCACAGGCAGGAAACGTCACACTGCTCTAGGAAAGAAGAATACGACAGAAAAACAAAATATTTTTGAAACATTTATAGGAACGTTTACTAGTTATTCACATTTTTGTGATTTGAAAATAAAAAAGACAATTTCTAAGACAGCATGGAAAGATAAGTTTCTTTTTGCAGATTGCACTAGATAAGCCACATTTTTAGTTGCAAAAGAGCGTTCAATCACATCAAGAATTTTAATTGCTGTGACATTACAGTTTATCATGCTTTTGATTATGAAAAGTATTTTAAGATTACCGAAAAAATGTTACTAAATAGGCGAATGTAGTAAATAGTGATAGTAAAGGAAATTAAAATGAAAATTAATTAAATTAATTGAAAAAAATCAATAATTAATTGAAAAATTCAAATAATCTCACTTTTAATTAATGTATAGATTAAAAGGCTTAAATATAATCGATATATCGAATGAAACAATCGATTGCTGTACTAATTGTGAATTCACGTGTAATAATCTCTCAGCATCTGCAAATTTGCGAGTTCCGAACATTCGCGATTAGCGAAATGCTACCAGTTTTAACATTTGCGAGTGCATTTTTTGGTCACATAATGTAGTACGTTTTGACAGCAAGCACATTTAATTTCATTTATCTGTTTCATTTATTTGAAATATATGAAATAAAAATTGCTAGCCATCAGGGAATAACAGGTTGGAATGCAACAATGGCTCGAGAGAGGAGAGAGAGAGAGGAGAGAGAGAGATGAGAGAGAGAGAGAGAGGAGAGAGAGAGAGGAGAGAGAGAGAGAGAGAGGAGAGTGAGGGAGAGAGGAGAGATAGGAGAGAGAGGAGAGAGAGAGAGAGAGAGAGAGAGAGAGAAGAGAGAGAGGAGAGAGAGAGGAGAGAGAGAGGAGAGAGAGAGGAGAGAGAGAGGAGAGAGAGAGGAGAGAGAGAGGAGAGAGGAGAGAGAGAGAGAGAGGAGAGAGGAGAGAGAGAGAGAGAGAGAGAGAGAAATTCCAGACGGTTTTGAGAAAATAATTGTTTAAAAATTTTCTTTGTTGGCCTGAGTAGCCGAGTTACTAAGGCCGAAAGGCAGTGGCTGCCTTGGCTTGAAGGGTTGCGGGTTTGAATCCCACCTCAGGCATGGATGTGTGTGTGTGTGTGTGTGTGTGTCCATATGCATGTTCATCAACCATTACTCCAAAGTTGAAAAACCAATTTTGAATTACAGTAGTCGCTCTATGATCACAGCATTGAAAAGTGAAATAAAATAAATTTAAAAAAGTCAATTATTCACGCAAAATTACAAGAAAAATATTAATATTTTCGAAAAAATTGTGCATGTCAATATTGAAAGATTTGAAGTTGAAGAACAGATTTTATTCTGGAGAAAAAGTTATATCTTCAATATTATATTTGTAGGAAGATGCCGAAAAATGTTTGATCTGTAATATTTTTTGAAAATTGAGAGCTCAACGAAAATGAGACCTACGTAATTTTTTAATTTCTTTAATTCTGAGATAAAAATTCATTAATGATTCTAGAGCCATTTTTGAGAAAATTTGAAAATGTAAAGACTTCATATAAAGTAACCTCAAAAATCAAAATTCCTTTAACATAAATCTATTTATAATAGGCAATTTTTTGTTTAAAAATAAAAATTCACCTTTCCCTCAAAAAGATCAAACTTTCTTGGCATCAACAGTGGTCAACTGGTTATTCAGTAAGAACACATTTTTTCATTATTCCTAATCGAAATATTTTAAGACACTCGTCTGGTACAATCAAGTTACAAGGAGTAACTGTGTGTGACGAAATGAAATATATCAAAAAGCTATAAAACCGAACACACCACAAGATGACAAGGAAACCAAAGTTAAAGATTTAATGTACCACCCTGGGGCATTTTAGAACTAAAGAATCTTAATCCGGCTTTTTTCTCAGGTTACTTTTTCTCTTGTTTGGCCTAACTTGAAACATTATAACTCTTCTAATTTTGAAGATATGTTTATGATTTATTTTTTATTTAATAGCAGAAAGTTAATTCTTGTGCCTAAACCTGAAATTCTCATATAAAATACATATTAGCAATAATAAATTGCTCTGTTAATCAATATTGTTACCAATGATTTTTAAAAATTTCTAATTCAAATACCTGTAAATTACATACAAATTCCTTATCAACATTATCAACTTATCAAATTTAGGTTCAGGCACTAAAGTATTTTCCAAATAACAAACTTAAAAATGAATCAACAAACATTTTTAACGGTTCACGAGTTATAATTTTACAGTACATTATACTGTTTTTGGAAGGGAAAATGGCATATCAAATATAATATTTAAAATATTTTTAATTTTGTTCATAGCAAAACCTACATGTAAGCTTGTTTAAATTCAGAGATATGCCACAAATAAATTTTTAAAATTCAGGAAGGAGAGTAACGTCAACAGCTAATTTTCTATTCATAGGGTGAGATAATGATGTTGCTTCCACATATTTGAGAGGTGATAGGGCATTAAATGAAAATATTAAGATATTACATTATTACACTTCATTTCTGAGAAGATAGACTATGTATAGGATCATTTTTAAAAAAAGGTACAATTTTAGAGGGGGAAGGGAGTTTCTATAACTGTGACAAAAGCAAATGAGTGGGAAGGGTATGAAAATTGAACATTCATGCCATGCTATTAGGATAATTATTATATTGCTCTTTTCAAAGCATAAACTTACGTTAAAATTGACCAAAACAATCTCTAGATTAAATTATTAAACATAATACATTAAACACTTAATTTTTAACTATGCTATTTTTATTTATGAAATATTCATCTCAGGAGAACAGATGTATTATAAGTTGTAAATGTTGTTTTGGTTGGCTCTACCCAAAAATTATCTTTTTGTAAAACAATTTGCCAATTTTACAAGGGTTTGCAGTGAGAAGTTTACAATGTGAGTCACCGGAATATCAGATGATCTAAATATTGTTTATTAGTGTTTTTCTAAACTTGCAATGAGTAGTTAATAAGTATTCATTGAAATTTCATTTTTATTCCGTATGTTACACACTCACCGCCAGAGTCTTTCTCTTCTCCCTTTTCTTTAAAAGGATGTTCCTAATGAGAATGGCTTTGAGCTGCTGCAGATACTTTGATGTCTTCTCCCCCATTTTCACTTATAGTCCAAAGTACTGTGATTTTTCACAATGAAAACCAACCTGCACAAACAGAAATAACAATTGAAATTGGACCATTTCTTTACAGTACCTTAATAGACTCTCTTGAAAGATACAAAACAAGTCACTTATCTAAACAAACCAATGAGAAATTCAAATTGTGCAACTAAGAAACAGGGTAATAAACAATGAGGGGCACAGTTTTCAAAATGAGTAGTCAAGTTTGGGAAAATCATGAAATTTGGTAAAAGTGAAAAGTGTTTGTAAAATACTATGAAAACTATCAATTTCTGTACTTGGACACAATTTATTACAATACAACAAAAACTGGTTCTAAATGTTAATATAGTTGCCTTGTTTGCAGACAGTATTTTCTAGTTCTGAATGAAAGAGAATTTAAAACCACAAGGCTCTTTACTTCAAAAGATTTTTAATATGGATAATATATCTGCAGTTAATTTCAATTTTTCCCCATAAACTAGTAGTGCTACCACAGGTCCTTTCTCACATTATTTGTTACAGTTTCACAATACTATAAAACTTCTTAAACATATAAATGAGTTTCCTAGTTTCCAACCAGCGAAATATTTCTCCCACTCTGGGATTCAAACTGAAATACAGTACACTTAAGTACAGCACACCATTACCCCTACTCCACCAACCTCACACATAAAACAACCTTACCAATGCTTCAAAAAACAAAGTTGAATATTTTGCAATATTTTTTTTGCACGTGTATAATTTTTCTAAAATTAAGAAATTTTCATTGATATTATTTTATGATCTAATTTTGAGGAACACATTTCATTAAGAAAAAAATCTATCTTCAATACTGCAATTGTAGGAAGATACAAACTTTACACTTTTACAATATTCGAAAATACATAGTTCAGTGAAAATTGGACCTTCATATTTTTATAAGCATACTTTTCTCTAGTCAAGAAAAAATTAAAGATGAATTTTTTTAAAACTTTTTTATGAAAGAGAAGACTTTTATGAGAAACTCGTATTTTAAAAATTGCCTTTGTTTCATGCAAAATTACACGAAAGTTATTCAAATTTTCAAAACCTTGGACATTACCTTCATCAAAGATTTTGGGTAACATTTCATTAGGAAAAATCTCTATCTTCATTATTGTAGGAAGAAGCCAAAAACAATAACTTTTGCAATTTTCGATAACTCAGAGTTTAAAAGAAAACAGACCTGCACTCTTTTTCCAAGCACACGAAAATCTGAGAAAAAATAGGGAAAAGATTTTGAGGCTTTTTTGAGAAATTGTTGATAATGTCATTGAGAACTCATGTGAAGTACCTCCAAAAATCAAAATATCTGCTTCAAATATAAGGGGCCGTGATATCCCTAGATCGATCAGGAATATCAATTTTGGTGAAAAGCCTGCCAAAGATTTAGCAGCTAACGTTGTTCACAAGCGACTCGACAATAGGACGGAAATATGGTTTCCCGAAAACCAATTAATTATTCGCACTCAAGGATACAAAATGTGGATTCTAACTACACGACGTCTTAGACGGCGTAATTTACGACGTAGGCACTACAATTGTCCAATTTTTCGATAAAAGGGACCTAAAATACGAACTTTTCTGTCGAAAAATCGGCCCCCTTTTGCCGCAACAGTACAGTACTTTTTCTTTATTCCACACGTACGTAGCACGCGAGAAATTAAAAATCTTGCTATTGGTAAATCAACGACTGCTTAATAATTATTCTTCAAACTTTATTTTACCGTACACCAGCTTAATTCACTCCCGTATGTTACGATTTTTCTTGAAATGAACACTTGCATGGATATCAAAACAAAATGCAAGTACTGGTATCTTTCTTACAATTTGTTCAACTGTATTAGACAATTTAAAGGTGCAATCTATATAGATCCCAAGGTATTTTGCAATTGTTACTTTGTTAATATTCGAACAATTACTATCATTTTTGCGACCAGTCCTGTTTACTTTCTGGCCTTACTTCATAAGAAGAGGAAATAGTTATCGTGCGCAGGAAAAGAGCGTCAGGAAAACCCGTATTGTTGGGTCCAGGTAACGAAAAAGTAGATAAATCTTGTTCCTATATATAATAAATTATTTCATCTATAAACACATGGTGCAGTTCATGTTGGGGGGGGGGTCCTTAATACAGAAAAATTGATTGACAGCAAAACGTCTCTCAGTCCGTTCGCTTCTCGGGAGGAGTAGAGCTGAGGGTGTTACTATGTTGTTAGCTATGCAGAAAAATCAAATCTGCAGTTCGTTGCAAATATTTGTCAATAACTCGGGAACGAATGTCTAGTTTTTCAAATGTTGCTAATCTCGCACTTATTTTAAATTTATTATTATTATTATTATTATTAGTTTTAACTTTCATTCATATTTCAACTATTTATCGTTAAAATATTGGAACGGGATTCTAGTACTCAAGAAAACGATCAGATAATCTTCTCCCCTGTACGTCATACACAGTTTTTACTGTTTTTTTGACCAAATAAATCAAATACCTGAGGTGAACATTAAGGCCTATGCCATTCAGACGATTTCCTCCAAAATTGATATTCCCTAATTGCGCGCGATCTAAACGAGCCCGAGACTCAGAGTTTAAAGCTGATATTTCAATATTTTTGGGGCAGGGGTACTTTATACGAAGCTTCACAAACATTTTCAAAATTTTCTCAAAAATGGATCCAATTTTTTTATTAGACTTTGTCCTCTGTTAGCTTAAAAGAATGGCCCAGGGTCCATTAAAAGTCCTGATTTTTCGAGAATCGCTTGAGTTCAAATTTTTTTCAGCGTCATCCCACAATAACATTGAAGATAAATATTTTTTCCTTAATGAAATTTTGTTTATAAACAGATCTTAAAATAATGTCGAGTTCAATTTTTAGAAAATATGAATTTTTTCGCGTAATTTTGATCGAAATGTAAGTAATTTTTAAGCAACTACTTTCTCAGAAAACGGATCCAATTTTTTTTATTTCACTTTCTCGTCTATGTATCACAGAACGGTTAAAAAAAGGGCGTTAGTCTCCTTACCGGCGAACTCACCGTATTTTCGTAAAATTGCAAAAAAGGTAACATTCCAGAACCACAAATTTGAAGATAAAGATTTTGTCTTAAACAATCTTGTATAAAAAATCAGATCTTTCAAAAACTTTTTTTTAATGAGTACTTTCATGTAATTTCTACTTGAACTTAAATCAAATTATTTTAAAAAATCACTCAAAATGTTTTCATGAATAGAAGGAATAGAATGGAGTAGGTATCATTTTCATTGAACTCTCTGAATTTTTGAGATTTGCAAATTTAGAAATAATGTGAAAGAGTACATGCTGTTGAGGCACCACTAGTTTGAATTTTTCTTTTGCTTTAGAGAGATGCTTTCTACCAAATTATCACAAGTTACAAAGAGTCTTTACAACATTAAAACACAGGGTATTTTTATTTATAAGTGTACTGTCTCAAAATGATGATTTGTCTCTTCAAAATGAATCGCTTCAAAACATTTTTTGTTGAAATCAGGGAGGAAAATTGGCTGCAAAGTTTCACAATTCTGCTTTATATCAGAAGATAATATTTGAATCTTACCCCGTCTGAATCAATTTTCATTTTACCCATAGATAGAACTCTAATACTAGATACAAAACTACTGAAATGAGTTTGCAAAAGTTTGCTGGGGTAGATAAAATTTCTGCTTCTGTTTCAGTAAATGAAACATATCAATATTCATATCTATGCCAGTGTTGTAAATTCTAATAAATGCCTCAAAATAAACTGCCTCTGTAAAATAGTGTCCCCTTATCCTTATTCCAAGTCCAATCTGCCAAATAAATCACAATTTTCTACACAGTAACTGAACCGTATGCAAAAATTCCTCTCAACACACACCTCTGTGTAAATTTCATGATCAGTTATGTGCATATTGGCATGTTATGATGGATCAATTGGAAAAATCACCTAAATATTTTAATCTAGTCCTCAAGGTTCTGCATTCTTAGAAAAATCTTATTCTATTCAAATTACAATAATTTTGTTGTATATATTTTTATTTTCTTCACTAGATTGCATTAAACGTAATATTATTAATATAACATTACAAGCACCAACTCTGAAAAAGTATAAAATAAAACATTTCCATTTTTAATTTCAACTATCTTTTAAAACAATTTTTAATTCCTTCAAATATTTAACAAAACCGTTTCAACACATCCTGTAAAGATTGTAGAATTAATAATATTCTTATCATATTGTAAATATTCAAAGAAAACCTTTGCTTTAACACCTAACACCCTATACATACAAGAAGAACATTAAGATACTTGCAGCCCTGCTTTCTAAATGACCAATTACATTAATTTACCAAAAAGATTTAAGAAATTTAAAACTCCAAGAAAATAAAAATTAACCTTTAAGCAGTTTACAGGGAGGACAAGGAAAATGCTAAGTTCCAAAGAATATGGATAGTTTACATGTAATTATTATCAGTATTAGAAAATCATATTTTGTTCGCTTCTTTAATTGCAGAAATCAAGGTTATATGCCAACGGCAGTTTTAGAAGCTTCATGTGTGTGTGTGTGTGTGTGTGTGTGTGTAACATTTTGGGTCTTACTTATTATGAATACAGTGATTAATGTCATAGAATGAGAGGAGGTAATGTAGACGCTGTCTACATATTGAAGAGAAAAATTACAACAACAAAAAAATCACTAGATGCCAGTATATATTTTCAGTAGGACATATTTCTCAAATCTGAATGTTTTGAAAGTGGAACACACATGGCTTTGCAATGAGTCAGCATCCTGGTGGCAACAACACAAGAAACCCAAGTGAAGGTCTATCCTAAACAACCTAATCTGTCTTTTCAGGTTTAATTTTTCATAAGGAAATTCTGCATGCACACTGTAGTTGAAACCCAAGTATGAGACCTCGTTATGAGCATGCGCAAGTATAATGCAACAACAGTGGAAGACACGTCTTTCTCATCCAGGAGCAATTCAGAATGCAGAGATGTATCACTACACTTCAGTGTTCTATTTCTAGTTGTATTATACTTCAGAATTTTCATTCTTTTAGTTTATTAAATTATTTCAATAGGCAAAGTTGCCTTGTTTGTTGTTAAAACCATAGATATCACAATAATAAATACACTGTACTCTCAGTCCAATTTTGTTTTCATGTATAATGAATCATAAAAATCTAAATTTTACTAATTTAACACATTTATTCAGGTTTGGTTGTAGATCATTAACTAAGATCCAAAAATTATATATTCCAATGAGATGTGAGATAGTTGAATTCTGTTAATGATAAGTTTTACAGCAAATTTCATTTAATAGAAATGTATTCCCCTATTATAATTTCAATTAAGTACATAGATAATATCATGAAGATTTTACATCGCCTTTTTAAAACAAAAGATGTAAAAATTTAGTTTAGTGTAATCATGATCATAAATGCAATTTTTTATCGCTCTAGCTTTAAGAGCTGCATAAAAGAAATATTTAAGCTTTACTGCTTCTATGTTTTGGGTCATCTTTTCAATATTTAGTTACCACATTTGGGTGCAATATATTTGCTTTAATTTTACTAAAGAATTATTAGAAGAAATAATGTATGTTTTGAGCAATTCAACTGAAATTCAATGTCATTTCTTTGGGATAATAAGTATTCATTTCCACTTTCAAAAAGTTTAATGTTGTGATGCTGCTGCCTACCATTTTTTTTCTTTAATGCTACCCCAATGAGGATGGGCATCTCTCTGGGAATACTCCTTTTCATTAAGGAGATATGTTAAGAAGATTCTCCCTGCTACTTGTTATTATCTCCAGATTCCAAAAATGACTAAATGTTTTTATATTATTGCACATTTGAAAGACCTGTGATGTTAATTTAAAATCCTTAATTTATTATTGTTGAAGAGAAATGTACTTATAATCTTATTTCAATTTTTAATTTAATGTCAGTTTAACAAATACAAAGAAATTAAGCAAAATATAACTGATTTCTGCTTTGTGATGGTTGCTCAAAACTATTGGCTGCTTTGCTGAAACCAGAATTTTAATTCAGTATCTCACTCAAATTTGTAACAAATATGATAAACAATGAATTATAATACCCTCAAAAATGTTTTAAAAATAAATAACATTGTTGTATATTTCAGCTTCATGATAGTCTATTAATCAACTTTCAGCGACGATATTTTAAAATTCACTTTATATTAATTTATTATTTAATTTCATCATTTTTTCCCTCCCCTCTCATCAAAATCTCTGAGGAAAACTCAACTTCTGTCACAGATCTCACCCGTGAAACTCTCCTTAAAAGTTTGCTGTTTCGATGTCACTCTTCACAACCGACAATTGAATGTCCCGGCATCAAAACATCGATCTCAAGAGTCCAAGCTACGAAAATGTTCTAGCATTGATTAAATAATAGGGTACTATTGCAATAACTTAATATACATTACGCGTTACAAACGAATTCACATTCACCCCATTCATCTAAATTTTAATGTCATCGTTCAGAACAAGATTTCCAGAAGGCTTTAATTTCGAGAAGAGCGTCTTTAGTTACGTGGAAATTCATGTACGAGCTGGAGAAGGAACTTGTAGTAAGAAATCTGTACAACACAATTTGCGCTCGAAAAATGTACAAAAGCTGCTATGAATAACAATTCCACATATTTCTCACAAAAATGTATCAAGTGTCAACGAACCACATGAAATAAACTTACTAAACAGAACCGGTAGGAAGTTACGACAGCGGTAATAATTTCTCCGTTTAATTTCGGATGAGGTAATCTGTGTAGCACATAGAAAGTGTATTCTACTATTTTTTCTCTTTAAAAGTATTCATTTTAATACGTGTCTAAATTCACAACGAAGAAAAATTGTGTATTTGTCACTGGCGAATTCTGTTGAAACGACGAAGTACCAACATAACAAATGCGGGGCAGATAAATATTATTTGAAATGTGATTCGCGTTTTCTTAGTGAGATCAAGTCATGTTCAGTCACTAGCCTGCTTAGTCTTGTCGCGACGACGATTTCGAATCACCACTACGCAATCATATCGCAGAGCACTTTAAACACATATCAGTCTCATACACGCGCATTCCACTTTTCAATTGTTCCTTTTATGTATCGATTCCTGACAGCGCCATTATTGATCGCACTACACATTTGGGTATTACCTCTATTCCGAAGGCTGTCGCTTAGGACAAAGAAGAGGTATTTAAACACAAACAACTGATCGCAGTTTCCATAAATATCTCACTCCGGAACTACACTGTTTTCAAATTTGTACACGCCACGCACATCCAGTCAACCCTATGTTTGTAGCCGACACAAAACAATTGAGGCATCCGGATCATTACCTTTTCCGGCCTTCTGGCGCTATGCACATATTTTCATCGTAGTTGCGTTGTTTTCAAACAAATAATTATCAAATGAAGTAAGCTTCATAATGAACGGCAATCACCCCGCAGTGCAGGCCTTAGCCGCGGCTCACCAAAGACACGCCGCCCGCGCCGCCCAGCCGGTGTCTGCCTTCCACACCGCGGCGCGGCGCTGCGCTGCGCGCGCATCGCTTCAGTAGTCCCCGCCCTTACTTTTCGAACGGCAGTCATAATAAAGAAGGAAAATCGTTTAGGAAGATAAGCTGTAATACTTTTTTTCTCATTTTGCGCATTAAATGTAATGGTTTCAATCACTACCCCACAATCAATACATATACTTCTATGAATGTTAAAAATGTATGCATTCCGCATAAAATCTATAGTTTCAGGAATTTCCTTTTGTCATTTCTTTCTCTCATTCATTTAACATTCTCTTATAATAAGTAATATTTCTATTTCCTTTCTATCAGTCAGTACCAATTTTGACTAGAACATCTCCGATTTTGAATAGGGCCATCGTTCGTCCGTTTTCCGAGGATCGTCCGCGGATTTTGGCATTCGTCCCCGTCTATTTGTGACTCCGGATTTGCACTTTTGTAATGAAACTAACAGTGCTAAAACATCACATACTTTTTCGCCCTTAGTAACAGTTACATAATATTATTATACCGTATACTAAGATCCCTTCCCTTCCCCGAGCGCGCGCTTGCTGATGGAGCGCTGCGTGACCTTCGGTGGCGGTCTATTACATTCAAAATATCCGTTAAGAACTGGTCGCAAAAGAATCAAAATTTCTCAAAAAAATCCTTATCTAACATATGACAATATGTATATCATTGGATTCGTCTTTTTACGCTCTTTATGATAGACTGAAAAAATATGTATAGTTCTATTTGAAAAAACAATGTTACCTCAAATAAAATACAAGTGATAAAATAGAAATAAATACATGTATCAGTTAGCCCTATTTTCTCATACACTTCCGTGAAAACTGCATTTCAATATCTTCAACCGTTCAAAAGTTACAGGAGGTGCTAAAGTTACGTGACTCATCCTGTGTATATATATATATATATATATATATATATATATATATATATATATATATATATATATATATATATAATCGTTACAGCCGTTCTTGAGTTATAAATAGTGTAACTAACACGACTTTCTTTTATATATATATATATATATATATATATATATATATATATATATATATATATATAATAGAAAGTCGTGTTAGTTATATTTATAACTCAAGAACGGCTGTACCGATTTGGCTGAAAGTTGGTGAGCAGGAAGCTTAGGGCCAGGAGACGGACATAGGATACTGTTTATCCCGTTCGACAGCGTTCCTGTGTGAGCCGCACTGATAACAGAAGGCGATAATGATAGCCGCCTTTCGTTCGCCGTTATCTATATATATATAAAAGAAAGTCGTGTTAGTTACACTATTTATAACTCAAGAACGACTGTACCGATTTGGCTGAAAGTTGGTTTACGTTATACCCATATATACTTCACCTATGCACCAAAATACAGGAACAGTAATGAATGATTAATCTACTAAATTTTTTATTTGCATTTTCTAATGAACAATTTAACTTAATTAATTCCAAAATCTGCTTATTTATTGCCTTTAACAGCCGATCCCTATTATTACAGCTTTGTATTTCTCTCTTAAACAAAAATCAATTCCAAAAAAAAAACGCTCTGCTACGTAATAGATTTTTTATTATCTATTTAATATCAGAGCGTTTTTTTGAAATTCTTCTTTGTTTGAGAGAAAAACACAAATCTGCAATAGCTTTATTATCACGAGTTCAACAAGGATAGTACAGTTTCTCACAGTGAGTGCGACGCGAAAAAAAGATGGGACCGACTGTTAAGGCGGAACAGAGTTCGCCGGGTCAGCTAGTATATATATATATATATATATATATATATATATATATATATATATATATATATATATATATATATAAAAGAAAGTCGTGTTAGTTACACTATTTATAACTCAAGAACGGCTGTACCGATTTGGCTGAAAATTGGTGAGCAGGAAGCTTAGGGCCAGGAGACGGACATAGGATACTGTTTATCCCGTTCGACAGCGTTACTGT
This sequence comes from Teleogryllus occipitalis, assembly GCA_011170035.1. Lineage (NCBI taxonomy): Eukaryota > Metazoa > Arthropoda > Insecta > Orthoptera > Gryllidae > Teleogryllus > Teleogryllus occipitalis. Next base: position 201,449 of record BLKR01001840.1, on the reverse strand, counting down.
GTGAGAACGCACGTTTTCGCGTGATTTCGCATGTTAGTGGTCATTGTTGCCTGTTGTAACCCATTGTTGTAACGCCGCACTGATAACAGAAGGCGATAATGATAGCCGCCTTTCGTTCGCCGTTATCTATTTATCTATATATATCTATATATCTATATATATATATATATATATATATATATATATATATATATATATATAAAAAAAGTCGTGTTAGTTACACTATTTATAACTCAAGAACGGCTGTACCGATTTGGCTGAAAATTGGTGAGCAGGAAGCTTAGAGCCAGGAGACGGACATAGGATACTGTTTATCCTGTTCGACAGCGTTTCTGTGTGAGAACGCACGTTTTTTCGTGATGCGTTCCATAGCAAAAGCGTGCATTGTTGTTGTTGTGTTATTGTGCACCTGCTGAGGAGACAGAGAAATACATATGCCGCCGGTGCCGTTATGCTTGCCGAAAAAGAGTGTCGTGTTAGTTACACTATTTATAACTCAAGAACGGCTGTACCGATTTGGCTGAAAGTTGGTGAGCAGGAAGCTTAGGGCCAGGAGACGGACATAGGATACTGTTTATCCCGTTCGACAGCGTTACTGTGTGAGAACGCACGTTTTCGCGTGATTTCGCATGTTAGTGGGCATTGTTGCCTGTCGTAACCCATTGTTGTAACGCCGCACTGATAACAGAAGGCGATAATGATAGCCGCCTTTCGTTCGCCGTTATCTAGCTCTCTCTCTCTCTCTCTCTCTCTCTGTGTATATATATATATATATATATATATATATATATATATATATATATATATATATATATATTATATATATATATATATATAAAAGAAAGTTGTGTTAGTTACACTATTTATAACTCAAGAACGACTGTACCGATTTGGCTGAACGTTGGTGAGCAGGAAGCTTAGGGTCAGGAGACGGACATAGAATACTGTTCATCCCATTCGACAGCGTTCCTGTGTGAGAACGCACGTTTTCGCGTGATTTCGCATGTTAGCGGTCATTGTTGCATGTGGTAACCCATTGTTGTAACGCCGCACTGATAACAGAAGGCGATAATGATAGCCGCCTTTCGTTCGCCGTTATCTATATATATAAAAGAAAGTCGTGTTAGTTACACTATTTATAACTCAAGAACGGCTGTACCGATTTGGCTAAAAATTGGTGAGCAGGAAGCTTAGAGCCAGGAGACGGACATAGAATACTGTTTATCCCGTTCGACAGCGTTCCTGTGTGAGAACGCACATTTTCGCGTGATTTCGCATGTTTTCGCGTGAAGGTACTTAACTGAAGAGTGCAACCTATGCACCAAAATACAGGAACAATAATGAATGATTAATCTACTTAATTTTTTATTTGTATTTTCTAATAAACAATTTAACTTTATAAATTCCAAAATCTGCTTATTTATTGCCTTTAACAGCCGGTCCCTATAATTACAGCTTTGTATTTCTCTCTTAAACAAAAATCAATTCCAAAAAAACGCTCTGCTGCGTAATAGATTTTTAAATTATCTATTTAATATCAGAGCGTTTTTTTGAAATTCTTCTTTATTTGAGAGAAAAACACAAATCTGCAATTGCTTTATTATCACGAGTGCAACAACGATAGTACAGTTTCTCACAGTGAGTGCGACGCGAGAAAAAGATGGGACCGGCTGTTAAGGCGGAACAGAGTTCGCCGGGTCAGCTAGTATATATATATATAAAAGAAAGTCGTATTAGTTACACTATTTATAACTCAAGAACGGCTGTACCGATTTGGCTGAAAATTGGTGAGCAGGAAGCTTAGAGCCAGGAGACGGACATAGGATACTGTTTATCCCGTTCGACAGCGTTCCTGTGTGAGAACGCACGTTTTTGCACGTTTTCGCGTGATTTCGCATGTTAGCGGCCATTGTTGCCTGTTGTAACCCATTGTTGTAACGCCGCACTGATAACAGAAGGCGATAATGATTGCCGCCTTTCGTTCGCCGTTATATCTATATATAGTCGTGTTAGTTACACTATAACTCAAGAACGGCTGTACCGATTTGGTGAGCAGGAAGCTTAGAGCCAGGAGACGGACAGGATACTGTTTATCCCGTTCGAGAGCGTTCCTGTGTGAGAACGCACGTTTTTGCACGTTTTCGCGTGATTTCGCGGGTTTTCGCACCTTTTCGAGGGTTTTCGCACGTTTTCATGCGTTTTCGCATGTTTTCACGCGTTTTCGTATGTTTTCGCGCCTTTTCGCCTAAGTTTTCTGTGCAGAAGCATTCTGCAGCGGAGAACAAGCAAGCAATCAAGCAAAGATACAAATGAAGCTAATAAAAGCGCGTTAAAAAGTAAAGTGAAGTATAATTAATAATGCCGCGACCAAGACGATCGAATCTTTCCCGACAAAGCCGTAATTCAAGAAGGATACGAAACATTGCTAATGAAAGGACATGTGAAGAGCTTCTAAAGAAATTGCACGTGAAGAGCGCCGCGTTAGTATGGCTCGACTTCGTGCTTCTCAATCACTAGAGCAACGTGAGGCAGCCCGTGAAACGGCTCGGTTGGCAATGCAAAATCGTCGAGCGAATTTTTCTTCTTTGTATTTTATAATAAACAATTTAACTTAATAAATTCCAAAATCTGCTTATTTATTGCCTTTAACAGCCGGTCCCTATGATTACAACTTTGTATTTCTCGCAAACAAAAATCAATTTAAAAAACGCTCTGCTACGTAATAGATTTTTTAATTATCTATTTAATATCAGAGCGTTTTCTTAATTCTTCTTTGTTTGAGAGAAAAACACAAATCTGCAATTGCTTTATTATCACGAGTGCAACAAGGATAGTACAGTTTCTCACAGTGAGTGCGACGTGAGAAAAATATGGGACCGGCTGTTAAGGCGGAACAGAGTTCGCCGGGTCAGCTAGTATATATATATATATATATATATATATATCGAAACACCTTAAATTTTTTATATATATATTTTGTTTATATATATATATATATATATATATATATATATATATATATATATATATATATATATATATATTAACAAAATCGTCTACTCCCTCTATTTTATACTTTAATATGCTCGTTTACTAGCTAACCTTTCAAAATTCTAACAATTTATGCGGGCGTGAACTTGTGATGGCCCCTATACATTGATTTTTTCGTGTTTCCGGGCGCGTCAACTGCTTTGGTCATTAGTCCCGTGAGTGTAATGCATGTTTTTTTCTCAGGAGATGGCGGTGAACTTCCCCCGCTGGATGGCGAAAGATCCGGCGCCGACCTAGCGTCGGCTAGTGGGGTTTCCCTCTAACCAGGACTCTCCCACCAGCGGAGCACCGCCCCAGCCGGGACAAGCTCTAAGCTCCCGATCAGCCTCCCGGAATATGTAGTAGTGTAGTGCATGTTAGTGTAAGTGTGTGTGTAGAGAGAGAGGAAGGAAAGATTGCACGCGATCTGTGGCCAGTTTGTTAGGGTACTGCTCCGGCATTCGCCTGGTGTTGATCGGAGAAACCACGGAAAACTACCGATCAGAGCAACCGGCCGCTAGAGTTCCTCTCCAGACAGCGACCGAATTCGACCTAGCTGAAAAGCTAGTGTCGATAATCCTGCCGCCGTCAGGACTCGAACCCAGGACCTCCCGGCCAGAGGCGCTGCAGTGATATCAGTTGATGCACTGAGCTACCGCTCCCGGTGCCCCTGTGCAGGGACCGAAATGTGGAACTCGCGCAACGCGCGCTTGGGTCAGCATCTAATTACCAGAAATCACAACATATCATTGAGAGGTTTTACTAATAAACACAACTGTGTTCATCGTGCTATATTCTATCCGTTTCTCTTTTGTTGCTTACTGATTCCTTCCGTTCATTAAACACTGACAACAAGCACGGAAACAAAAAAAACAAAAAAAAAAAACACCCTCCAATGACAACATAAAAAATTCAATTGACACAAAAATTAAAAGAAAAAACCACTCACCCTGAAAAACTTACAAAAATTTCATTCATACCGAATGCGCATCCTGAACTATTGCCTTAATCTATAGAACTCTTAATCTATAGAAGTTTAACATTACTTGGTCTTCTACATGAATGCGTCTTCGTAGTAACCGAAAACAAATTAGTCATTGCACTTCCCTGTTTGTTGGTTCGGCACCGCGGCGTTCGTCGACAGCTGCCACTCGCGATCCATCAGTCCACAATGACTGCTAAGCTCCGGCCACCGTCATCTCCATGGACATCACCATCGCGCGAAACTTTCTTCATCACGGAATTCACCGTAGCACACGCAAGTTTATCTGTTTCAGCTTATCCCGAGTTACAACTCCCGCCGAATGTTCAAAATCACTACGCACCGATGCAGCATGTTATTTTCGTAGAAAACTTTACTTACATTCCCCCTTTTAATGTCAAGCCAGAATAGCGTTGGCATTCGTGCTATTAAACACAACACGCAAAATGTCCGACAAATATTGTTTACATCGCGATAATAACAAAACTCTCTTATAACGCCACTGTTTATTAATTTACTTGCGCGTATTTTTACACAGTTCGCGCGCCATCAAATAAATAAAATATTTTTAAGTTATAAACTCATAACAATAATTAAAAAAATTATCTCAACCTCTAACAAGGATCTCGCGTTCACGCTCCAAGCAACACTTCATCTCATCTCTGACTGACTGGCATTGTTGTCCTCCAGCTTATATGCTTTCGCGGCGAACAAAAGCGGATCACCCGCTTATTCCGCCAAACAGCATAACGAAAAATATTTATTCTTACTTATCAGCGTTTTTCTGACCTGTGGTTGCTTCTTTATTTGTCCAAAATTCCTACGATGATTACCGTATCGTCTGATTCGCCTCTCAATGCCTTGTTTAATTAAATATTGCAAATCACCGCTTGCTATCTTCTCATGACGTCACAACAATGTCTTTTGTTTTGTATATTTTTCTAAAGGAAAATATAGCACTTAATTTTTATCTCGCCTCCTAGGCGTCCTCCAAAATCGTGACTACTTTCAAAAATTTCGATAATTTTTGCTCTTTTATTCTACAAATTCTAACCCGTTCTCTTCAGGCGTTCTCTTAATATTTACGAAAAACACTATTTGTAATTACTTTCTTCACGGCAACAATGGCGCCTGCATATTCTCGTTCATGCCGCCGAAATGCACGATGACTAAAATTCTCGAAATTAATCGAACCCCTGGTCTGATTTTGATGATTGTTGTTTCAAACGATTTTTGAAATTGTGCTCTATCAAATTTTTGTGTCACGTTTCCCTTTCTTCCGCGCATTCATTTAATTTTTTAAAAATGTTCGTGCGCGGCGCTGCCGTCATTTGTCTCTTCCAATATAATTTATATCATTCTATTGGTTTTTTTTTCATTTAAAGGAAATGATAATTGACTAGGATGATCGTAAATCATTACTGTGACACACCAAAAATGACGAACATTTTTGTTTAGACAAATAAAGGCCAAAATATTGCAAAAGACGTGGGTTTCTATGGTGTAAATACGCAGAGGGTACACTGTAACAACGCAAGTTCGTCCTGAGAACTGGGTTTCTATGGTGCAGATACGCAGAGGGTATACGAAAAACGCGAAAAAACACACGAGAGAGAACAACACAGCGAGCTTTGAAGGGTGGATCAGATTGGGAATTAAGGCATTCCGACTCGTGTCGTGGTGGTGAGCGGATCGCTTGTGCAGTTTTTCTTGAGGTTAATTATAAAATCGGGATTTGTAATATTTCGTGAGAGTGAACATTGAACTTGAACTTAGAATATTTCCGCATTAGGTGTGCAACGGGAACTTGTAAAATTTTCGTGTTGTACCATTGCAAACTCGGACTTGTAATATTTTCATGAGTGAACAGGAAAGTGAACTTAGAATATTTTCGTGAAGTTGCAAGACTTGACTTAGAAATTTTACCAGCGAATTGTGAATTGCCAGGATAGGTGATAGAAAATAATATTAGAAGGATATTATTCCGACTTGGAAAAAGTAATCAGTCTGAAATAGGTGACCACCTGAGGCGGAAGATAAAGAGTATAGGCAGTGTTTGTGAGATGGTTGGAGGAAGTTTCGACTAGGTCGCTGATCGTCGTGGACTTCAACAAGAAGGAAGATTGGTCTACTCTGCTCGGCGACATCGAGCGACGTGCGCGCGAAGAGGCAAGAAAGGATAAAAGATTCTATAACGCTGTTATTGCAATGACGAGAAAAATGATAATGACCTAAGAATAAATTGTAATAATTGATGATAGTCAATAACTTTGGTATGCATAATAAATTATAATTCATAGCTTGAAAGAAAACTGATTCTCATTTGCCATTACATGCAATCCTTGAGCAGACATTTTAGAATTATTTTCAGATTCCTCGCCACTCCGTATGGGTGGTAGATTGAGTAATTGGTTGCGGAGTAAGTAGCGACAATTATTTCACAAGAACCCGTCGACCGAGCTAGCGGGTCGACACACACACACACACACACACACACACACACACACACACACACACACACACACACACACACACACACGCACACACACGCACACACACACACACACACACACACACACACACACACACACACACACACACACACACACACACACACACACACACACACACATATATATATATATATATATATATTCTTTCCGACTTTACTAAAGTTTAATATATATTTTTACTGAACGTAGAAAACATCGTAACATTCAAATAACCATCGCTGCATTTTTTTTTCATTTTACATTTAAATTGTATTTTTAAGAGAGAAAACCTAATTGACCTTATTTCAATTAAGGTTATTATATATTAATACTATATGATGCGACGGCATTATTATATATTATATGACACCGCCACAAATGAAGCGCGGAAAATTCGAATATACTGAAACAATATGTCCACACACAAACTGCTTATAAAATTATTGGGCGTTTCGATGTAACCCGTTCCGAATTTATGTTTTAAACATTGCCGCCGGGAAAAGGTTACGTTCATATTATAAAAATTAATGCTTCAACCGTAATCTAAATAAAATCAATATCCCGCTAGCTGGGTCGATGGGTTTTGTTAGAAATAATCGCTATTACCTACTAATAGCCGATTATCCGATCTGCCATCTACACAGAGTGGCGAGGAATCTGAAAACAAATATATATTGTCTAGCTACTTATTACCTGGAATTGGCCAAATGAAAATCGTTTTTTCTATTTCAAAAGAAACTGATGGTTTATTCTCAATGCCAGGCAAAAATATGACTTGAAAGATTTGTAACAAATAAAGAATGTTCTTTTGGTCATGAGCTCTTTCGAACCTTATCCTGCAGTACCCGTCTTCGCGCGCACTTGAACGAAGGCGCCACGAAGAACCATTTTCCTCTTCTCGGTGACGAGAATTCCTAAGTCCAAGTACCAGATTCTTCTCTCCTGCTCTTGCACAAATGTTGTCGAGTCACTGATCTTCACCACCTCAAATACTTGTAGTTCTAATTTAATTTACTTCGCGAAAGTTCCCAGTTCTTTCTGATTACGCGACGAGAATGTTAACGTTCAGCAAACTATTATTTACTCAGAATTATTCCAAGTCCTGTTGCGTACAAATTCATTCAAATTCTAATAGACGTAGTTTACAAATTAAAAAATATTGTTCTTTCTAAAATAAATTATCAGTACTTTTAGTTCCTTTGGCATATTATTTCTTAAGGCCCGAATACACAGTTTTCGTGCAGATTGGACGTACGGAAAACGTACAGGCGCCCGTGTTAACGCACGGGTCCAGGGCTCCCAATGTTCAAGGGCATCCGATAGTGCTTAAAATATTTAATACTAAATTTAAGAAATATAAATAAAAACCGATTAAAATGTGACACGTCGCGCATCTTTGTATAATATTGATTACATGGAATGTTGCTGGTTGATGCGAGAATGTCACTAAGTGAGGTGGTTTATTTTTTTTTACAAAACCTATCTTTAAATTGGGGGGGGGGGGGTGAAATCGGTGAAAGTAAGAATAGTGGAGACCTAAATTAACGTGGACACAAGAGCCCCCTTTTTCTTCTTCTTCTTCTTCTTCTTCTTCTTCTTCTTCTTCTTCTTCTATTAGAGTAATGACGCTTTTAACTTATCCTTCGCTTCTTTAATCACAGTAGCCCATTCTTCTCTGTCTTGCATTTTCCTACTCCATCTCTTCACTCCTAATGTTCTCAGGTCTTCCTCTAACGCATCAATCCATCTGAGATGAGGCCTTCCTCTTCCTCCCAAGCTGCCGATATATACCTTCTTTGATACTCTGTTGTTACCCATTCTTTGGACATGGCCAGCTCACTCCAGTCATCTGATTTTAGCAATAACAATTTTTGGGCACTTGTGCAGTACACTTAATTCCAAGTTGGTCATACTCCTTCATATCCCATCATGTTTAATTGGCCCGTAAATCCTTCTCAGAATTTCCCTTTCCCATACCATCAATTCATTTTCCATTTTCTTTGTGAGCGTCCAACTTTCGCACAAGTTTATTAACAAAAACCACTGGTCTAATAACTGTTATACACAGTTCTTCAACTTCTTGTTATGTATAGTTTCACTATCGCAGCTTTGGAGATATATCTTGATTTTAATATTTGACGAGGCTCCCATAACATTTATTTCCTGCTACGATCCTTGCCTTAATATCATCTTTCACCGTACCATTTTCTGCCGATGGATTGGATTCCACATACCACTCGTTGGATCCACTCACTATGGATTCCACATACCACTCGTTGGACATGCTCAATTGTTTTATTGCACTTTGTGACATGTGTAGTTAATTTCGTTCTTCTTAATATGATCATGTACTTTATCTTTTCCTCGTGTATGTCCAGGCCCATCCATGCTGCTTGGTTCATGAACTGCCTTAACGCTTCTTCCAAAATTGATCGTTTCTACCTCAGGGTGACCAGCGATCTGGATTTTTGGAATTAAAGGATTTTTCACGTTTTTCCAGGTCTCAGAATACATATTTTCCATGTTCTTTTTCGCACATTACAACATATTTTTACCTTCTACCGCTTACGCAGTAGAGAGAAAGTTATGTAATGCTGCGGAAAAAGCGGCGAATTTTCACCAGAAAAACTCATATTGCCAGGCTCTGGTAACGAAAAAGTGGATAAATCCAGTTTCTAAATTTAGAAAAGAAATCCTCTAACACGGGGTGTAGCCACAATCCAAGTTTTGTGGGTCCTTGATACCGAAAACTCGGTTGAGGGCAAAACGTCCATCCGTCTGTCTGTGAACAACGTTAGTGGTTAAACGGTTCAGCCAATTTTCTTGAAAATAGATATTCCTTAATCGATCTGTCGATGACGCGACCCCTTAATTTTGAAATCGATATTTTAATTTTTGGGGGGAAGGGTGTACTTTACATGAAGCCCCTACGACATTTTCAAAATTTTCAAACAAATAGCTCCATCGTTTTTTATTAAATTTTCATGTTGGATAGTGTAATGGCCGTTTGAGAGAATAAAGCAGGTCTCATGTTCATTGAAAACCCTACTTTTTCGAAAATTGCAGAAGTTCAACATTTTTCGGCGTCTTCCTACAACTACAATTATAATGATAGAGATTTTTTCCCTTAATGAAATCTGTTCGTTAAAGATTCGAGTATTTTTCGCATAATTTTTTGTGAAATATAATGTTTATTTCTGTTAAAACATTTTTTTCCTCTAGAGCGCAGGTCTCATGTTCGTTGAAAATTTTGATTTTTGAAAATAGCATCCTCTCTGCAACTACAATTCTGAAGATATTTTTCTTAGTGAAAGGTGTTCATCAACAACAGACCTTTAAATAATGTCATTTTCAATTTTTGGAAACTGTGAGTATTTTTTTTGCAAAAATGGTCAAACATTGACATTTTTTAAAAACAAATTCTTGGAAAAACAGCACAATTTTTTTAAAATTACATTCGGACCTTAGATAGCATAAAGGACTCTTAAGAGAATGATCCATGTCTTATGTTGGTTGAGATGCCCGATTATTCGAAAACTGGAAACATTTTAAAAAATTCTGCGTCTTCTTCCAACTTCGATTTTGACGATACATTTTCTTACTAGACTGAGCTCTATGATTGCAGCAGCGACGGCGACTAGACTGACCTCTATGATTGCAGCAGCGACGGCGACTAGACTGACCTCTATGATTGCAGCAGCGACGGCGACTAGACTGAGCTCTCTTTGATTGCAGCAGCGACGGCGACTAGACTGAGTTCTGAAGGCGATTGTAACTTGATAGCATAAGAGTTTATTTTAACTTGGTAGTTAAAAGTTAGCTCGAGAAGCGTATCAACGAAAGTGATGTAATTGTGAAGTGGAGTGCACGAACATTCTTCGCACTAACATTCACAATATTTGAGAGAGAAAGTGAAGTGACTGTGTGACTTCGAAATAATTTCAAATGTGTAAAATTCGCGCAGAAGGACATTAACTAAATCCAGCATAAAGCATAACTTCAGCAATATTAATTATTAGAGGCTGGAAGCGCGAACAAACTTGTACGAGGCGCGGCAGAAGAAGAAGGACAACCCCAGGAAGAGCGAAGCGTAGGTGTGAAAGATTTGGACTTGAACGAGAATCGTACGAGTCCAGAGAACGGGAGAAGGGTGTGGAAATTGGAGGCGTGGCGGAGTTCAGAGTCCGAGGGAGAGAAACTGGTAACATCGTGGGACAGCAAGCGGAAGAAGAGTGGCGACGCAGGGCTGCGAGAGGCAGAAAATCCCCAAGGTTACCTACAGGCGAGCGATGCGGAGCTGTTGAGGTAAAAGAACTGGAAACTTTTATGCGGCGATCAGTTGGGGAAAGAGAATAGCAGTAAATACACGACAATGCGCGTTAAAAGTGGGTGAAAAGTCCGGAAAAGGTGGTAGAAGTATTCCGAACGATGTGAGTGGCAGTTTCAAGTTCATTTACTGCGCGTGTTATTGAATTCAATCAAAGAGGCCATACCTTATACAATTTTACTTAAATAATTCATGATTTTCACATGTTGTACAGTTGATGTTATCTGGAAAAGTCATAGTATATTGTGTTGTGTTAAAAGTAATTGTTTTCTGTGGTATGTAAAGGGGTCAGATTTAAGTAACGTGTATGTTACGTTTTATTGTTTTTTCTCTTTAAAGTTCACAGTGTTATAGTGAGTGCGAAGCCCAAGGCTAGCACCTGTGAACGGGATACATTAAGACAAGTGTAAAATTCATTTTAAAAGCCGTGCACGGAAAAACTAGAGAGTAGAAAGAGTAAAATAATGTGATAGATGAAAATTCAGAAAAAGGAATGAGCAAATTGTGAATTGTAGTTGGGGAAAGCGTGTTCAGGCAGTCGAGGTGACGCCAATTTTTTGTTTTGCCTTGTTTTCTGTTTCTTTTTTCAGTGACCAACTATTTAAAGTGCATAATCCTGTTATATAATTGTGTCACTGTAATTTTTTCATTGAATATATGCTCATTTTATTCGTATTTTATCTGCTTCGTTGTGTCAAGAGTTCAGACCTTTCTCATACCCAAAAGATCCTGCTTCCTGAGAATTTTAAGCTCGCTTCACGAGCATTCATACTATCACGCTCTCACCACGTGCGGAAGGTAGTAGGTAAGTGTGTTAGAATATATATTGTGACGTCACGGGATTATACAAACCCACGAACAACACAACCTACAAACATAAGCCACGAGAAAAGACCAGAACACAGAGAAATTGGGTACACGGCGGAGCGATGGTCCGAGAAAGCGACATCTACCCGCAGGTTTTCGCACTCCGATGTCCGAAGTTAGGGATCATGTTTTTCTTGAGAGGGAGCGAAGGAGGAGAAAATTCACCCCTCCAGAAATTTCCCCAGGCGGAGTCACATAAATACCGCGATGCGCTTCGCGAGAGCTCTCTTACAATTTCGATAACGGCGACGATTCAACCTAATTCTTCGGCGATAGTAATTGGTTAGTGCAGGAGTATATTTTTACATGCTTAGTTAAAGCTGATTTGAGAAACGCGGTAATAAGTGATAGAATTCAGAAGTGAAGTGCATGAACAGTGTTAGCACTAACATTACGCGAGAAAGTAAGTGATGTGATTGCTTTAAATCTGAAATAGTTTCATAATTGAAATAAATTCGCGCAGAAGGACTCTAAACGAAATCCAGCATTTAATTTTGTACGCCACGACCACGCACGCTCAAAGTGTGGTATGTCGGCCGAGTGCTAGTAGCATTCAATTCAATAACGCTAGTTATTCGAAGCTGGAAGCGCGAACGACGGGTACGCGGCACGCAGAAGGACGACTCCAGTGAAGACTCAAGCGTAGGCGAGAAGGACTTGGACCAATTACGTGGATGGTGGAATCCGGAGAGATCGAGAGAAAGGTCTGGAATTTGGACGAGTAGCGGAATCCTGAGATCGAAAGAAGTGGTGTAACCGTGGAACATCAAACCAGTCAAGCGACGCGGCGAGGACGGCGAGCGACTAAAAACCAAGGTTAACTGATGGTAAGCGGGAAGGAGATGTCGAGGTATAGAACTAGCAACTTCTATGCAGCAATTTGTTGGGAAGTCGTGTAGCTTTAAATACCAGGCGAAGCGTCCTAAAATAGGTGATAGTTCCAAATAATTACTGGGAGAAATATTCCGAACGTATGATCGGCAGTTTAGATTTCATTCGCTGTACGCACTAGTAAATTCGTTTGAATGCCATACCTTGTACAACTTTCCTAGAGTGAATATGATATTTCATGTAGTGTAAAAGTGATCTTGTTTGAAAGTCACGCTTTTATTGTATTATATCAGGGATAATTAGTTGCTATAATTTGTAAAGGGTACGATTTAAGTAACGTGTGTGTCACGTTTATTCTGGTGGTTGAGTTCACAGCATTGTAATAAATGTGCAGCTTAAGGCTGACACCTGTGAACAGTCTGATAGAATAATTGTAGAGAATCACTTAAAGGGCCGTGCACGGAGAAAACTTAAGAATAACAAGTTAAATGAGGTATACGAAATAATTCAGAAAGAGGTAGAAGCACAAGAATTGTAAATAGTACTTATTGAAGTATTAAGGCAGTCGAGGTGACGCCTATACTTGTACATTTTTTTTGTGGTTGTGTTCTTTTCTTTTGTTGTTTGTTTTCTTTGCAGTGACCATCTACGCAAAGTGCATACTTTATTGTATATTTGTGCCACTGTGTAATTTGTTTACTCACTGAATATATGCTCATTTTACCAGAATTTTACCTAATTCATTGTGTCAAGGGTTCAGACCTTTCTCATACCCGAAAGATCCTGCTTCCTGAGAATTCAAAGCTCGCTTCACGAGCATTCATTGTTTCACGCTTTATCGCCACCGGCTGGAAGGTAGTAGGTGGGTGTGTTACAATATATATATATATATATATATATATATATATATATATATATATATATATATATATATTATTTTATCCGATTTGTCTGGTGATAACTATTTCCATTTGGGAGGGAATTGGGTATTACTAATCATTAGGTTCTGTTAGTGCAAAGCTAATAGTTCTCATCTCATTATAATTTGATTCTTCATGCAGACTGTGCTTTTCTAGGTTTAGTGCAATCATCTCTTCCTTCCCCATTTGGGCGTTGAAATGCCCCCATACTATTCTTGAATCATACCTTGGCATTGCTCTATACACCTTTTCTAGCAGTACATAAATGTTATTTTTAACTGATTCCTTTCTCTTCAGTGAGGGCATGTACATTAAGGACGGTAGAGTTATAGATTCTCCCCTATATTCGTAGGGTACACATGCGTGGGCTAACCGGATTGAAATTCAAGATGTGCTCTTTAAGCTTTTTGTTGACAATAAACCCCGTACCAAACTTCATATGCTTAGTTGATTCACTATTAAATATTATATGGTCTCCCTGTTCTTGGATTCCTCCCTCTTGCCATTTTCTTGCATTGCAAATATGTCTATATGGTACTTTTCAACTTACACCAGCATATTCTTCAGACACCCTACTCAATTCAGACTTAGTACATTCCACGTGGCAAATATCAAATCACGTCCTTTGTCCTTGCAAAGTCTTTTTTCTTTATCAATCCGAATATTATTATTTGGTTTCTGAACAATTTATTTTTACGGCGTGGGTTGTTAGCCCAACGATCAAACATCTTCGTGCCGGGACCGGCTTTTGTTTTCGGGTATGCTCCTCATAAAGAAGAAATAGAGACAAAAAATTACAAGAAAATATTTGAAAGAAGAATATAGTGTAGAAGCGTAGAAGATAAGAAAGGAAGGACTCCTTAGCCCTCGCAACCTAATAGCATCAGGGTCGGAAAACACAAAGGGGTCAGTGTGACACATTGTAGTGACATAAAGTTGAAAGAAGTATGACACAAGTAAGTGTAAGCAATGTCATACTAGAATAAAATACCCTCCTTTATCCGGGCTTGGGACCGGCAGTGCTTGCTGGTAATTGTCAGAAAACAACCCCAAGGGCCCCCAAAGCTGTTAAAACGGCCCTGAAAAAGTGCGGTCCAGACTGCATAATTTCTAAATGTAAACTTCTCAGCATGTTCGTAATTTTCATGCAGAAAGCCCACCGTTTGGCTGAAGCGCCTCTAGCGGAAGAATTATTCATTAACGGATTTGTTCACCCGACGTGACGGTATTCGGCCATTTCGGTTATGTGGTTAGATGTGTCAAGGAGGTGTGTCAAGTAACGTACTTCAACTTCCGGTAAATGACCCCCATCTCGATCAGGATTTTGTCCAGTTTCCCTAATCCATTGAGCAAATGCTGAGATGACCCCTTGTTTTGCTTCTCGACATAAATGTAGCTTCACTATGCGCACGTCTTATTAAGCTCTCCTTTTACTTGTAGTGGTAGCAATAGAGCTGAGGGTGAGTTACTATAATCTTAGTAATGCAGAAAAATCAAATCTGCTGATCGTTTACCGTTGCAAATAGTCTTTCTATAACTCGGGACGAAAATGTCTAGTTTTACAAATGTTGCTAATCTTTTTAAACTTATTATTATTATTAGTATTATTATTAGTATTAGTATTAGTATTATTGTTGTTGTTTTAATTTTCATTCATATTCCAATTATTTATCGTTAAAATGCTGGGAAGGAATTCTGGTACTCAAGGAAACATGTGCAAATAATCTTCTCCCCATACGTCATATACAGTTTTTATTTTTTTTTACCAAATAAATCAAATAATGGAGCGTAATAATGTGAAGTGATATTGTGATAAACTACCTGTATCTCTAACGCGTTGAACAGAATATATTTGGACGGCGCAATTCAATTTTGTCCTGGTAAACCCCCGAGCGGCGCCTTGAGGCATTTTATAAGAATTCTTCAGCGAACTCTAGTATAGATCACTAGAGTGAATGGAATTCATACGGAATAACTGGAATTCATACGGAAAATGTACACAAAAAGGTATGCACAACTTTTTCCTTGTTCTCTTCTAGTTTGGGGTCTTGAAGTTTCTGTACAGAAACTGTATGAGAATTTCCACGGTAAATGTACCGTATATATTTTACTTCTGTTTCATAAATTATGAACAAAAGTTCATTTTTAATGCACGAATTGTATGTTTCAATTCATATGGAATTGAAATCTGCCCTCTGCTATATCTCATTAGAGAGATAAGTCTTGCAACGTGAAACATTTGTGTTGGAAATGAACTGATTAAAATGTATGAAGATGTGTTGGTTTTCATGCCATTTTTGGGCGCATTCCGATTAATCAATCAAAACCAGGGTAATTGGTATGAGAAAAAAAACTCAAACCACACATCCGTTCGAGCATTCGAAATATTAAACATTCAGAGAATTTTTAATTATTGTTGAAAAGATGTGATAAAACAAAATAAAAGGATCAAAGGACCTCAAACTAGGGATGTGCCCTTAACAGCTAAACTGTTATTTCTTAACTGTTAACGTTTCGTAACTGTTACGCGAAATAACAGTTATTTTGTTTATCCTGTTATTGGCTGTTATCGGTTGAAATGCATAGAACTGCAACCTACTGGGCCTAATCCGAACTACTGCAAGCTTTTTTAGCAACCGTTTTGTACGATAACAGCTTCACTGCAGCTAATCAATCATGATTTGCCAGTGTTCCAATTATAGATTCATTAATACATAATTCGTCATTATTACACACCATGTGCCACACATGTGTATTTTATTGTATACACTACAACAAAATGTTTGTCCTTTAAATTAAGCCCACCGGGAGCGGTAGTCAGTGCATCAACTGATGTCACTGCAGCGCCTCTAACCGGGAGGTCCTAGGATCCAGTCCTGACGGCGGCAGGATTTTCGACACTAGCTTTTCAGCTAGGTCGAATTCCGTCGCTCTATGGAGGAGAATTCTAGCGGCCGGCTGCTCTGGTCGGTAGTTTTCTGTAGTTTCTCTGATCAACACCAGGCGAATGCCGGAGCAGTACCCCACCAAACGGGCCACGGACCGCGCTCGATCTTTCCTTCCTCTTCCTTGTCCTATCCTCTCCCTTTACACACACACTTACACTAACATGCACTACACTACTGCATATTCCGGGAGGCCGGTCGGGAACTTAGAGCTTGTCCCGGCTGGGGCGGTGCTCTGCTGGTGGGAGAGTTCTGGTTAGGGGGAAACCCCACTAGCCGACGGTAGGTCGGCGCCGGATCTCTCCATCCAGCGGGGGAAGATCACCGCCATCTCCCGAGAAAAAAACATGCACTACACTAACGGAACTAATGGCCAAAGCAGTTGACGCAGAATGAATCAATCAAATTAAGTCCGTCCAATATGTTAACTTATTTCTGTCCCATTGCTGCTTACGTGAGATCAACTAATATTGCCCTAGGTCCAATAAAATAAAATGAGTTAGGTCAAATAACTCACGTTATAATACTTGATAATCGATAGCCATTAACACTTTAGCTATACGTAAGCAAAAACACTGTTTCTCCTCATTATTTTTGGCACTCGTCACTTCACTGCGCACAAGTTGCATATTTGAAAGAATATTTGCAATCTGAACCCGAATCACTTTCATTTTAGTAATATTCTATACACATTCGCTACACATTATATGAATTACTATTCATCCTTGGCAGTTAATCCAGTCTCGTTCATATCAGCTGCTTCTCTGTCCAAACATGTTAGGGAAAGTAGTGCAAGGAAGCGCCGTAAGGTAGCTGCACAAGCTTTATGGTGCTACCAACGTTATTCGTTTTGCGTAGTTAAACTCTTAGCAGTCGGCCACATTAGGTTGCTGGTCATGGACCTGTTATTTTTCAACAGTTATTAATAACAGCTATTACGAGTCAGCTGTTTTTGTGATAACAGCTATTGAAGAAAAGCCCATCTCTACCTCAAACAATCAACAAGTAAAAGACAGATTTCGTTTGGCAGTACATTTATTTATTTCATTCGTCATACTGATAACACAAATTGTTTTCGTTATCTTTTTGTAATTGAGCATGCTTTTCAAGTAAGCATTTAATTTAACATAACTTGTAAAATTTCGTATAAAAATCTCCCTTTTAACCACAACATCACAATACTTTGTACTACGTAAGTAGTATGTGATAAAGTAAAATCGATTCGTTAGAGTTACCACCTCGCCAGTTTGCAAGCAGCTTACCGACAATTTTGATCCGAGACCGGCTGCCGGTGAAACACGAGGAAAGTAATTTTTATATTACACTTTTGGATTCGATTTTTATTACAAAAATAAATATTTTTTTTATCAATGTAAGTGAAAGCTCTATATAAAATGCCGTCAATTTTTTTGCATTCGTTTTTCTTTAATTTAAATTACTCGGGGTCAATTGAGTGACTGGTGAAACAATATTGCTAAAAGCTGGCAACCCTGTAAGAGGGATGTCCAGAAATTACGAAAAAAGTGGCCACCCTAATTCTGACGCATTTAGGCGTTCAACTCATTTGGGAAAATACTATAGAAGAGAACTGAAGGTAAATCCTTTCCAGAAAAAAAGAATAGCGAAGAATCAGTTCTATTTTTTGGAGCTGGAACGACTGCCTCTGTCTGCAACGTTAGCTCCTTCAGGCTGGAACACGAGATTCGCTTGCAGCTTCGTCTCTTGTTTGACAGCGGCGAGGACGTCGAGTGGGTTGCGTTCCGCAGGCGCCGGAGTGAGCGCGAGTTCCAGCTCCTACCTTATGGCCCGAAGGTGAGCGATAGCCAGCTGGTAAAGTAACCACTAGCGTGCGCATGGCGACGAAACAATGGAAATGATTGCTTCCCCTAAAAGAAGTTGTTAATTTAATTCCTGAATATAGAGCTAAGAAAGAGGAGCTGCAAGATTTTACTATGGCCGTGGAAGCAGTCATGTCACTAATTACTCCGCATAATTCCGATAGGCTGCTAGCATACTTACGTTGCAAAATTTGCGTAGAAACCACTCAGGCCTTGCAGTTATACGATATGTTTACTTGGAAAAAATAAAAGCTCATTTGCGTGAACATTTGGTACGGAGTATACTCTATATTTTTGTGCTAGCTAATTATTCGAGGCTTGTCAGAAAGAAAAGGAGCGAGTCGGGGGATGCGCTAATCATTTAGAAGCCTTATTAGGAAACTTAAGGCAGGTCAGACTAGCTTCCTGACCAGCCAACCATCGAACTGGGATTTACGGTTTCACAGAGGAATTAGCTAGAACTTCGTTTACTCAGGGCCTAATGAATACGCGAATCCAAACAGTGCTTCGCAGTCGCGACCCAGCTACTTTAGCAGAAGCGATCGAAATGGCTTTAGAGGAAGAAGTTCGTAGCTATCCGAAATAAAAGCGAAATAAACATAGTTTAAAAAGAAACCCGCCGACCTCGGCTTCGAACAGAAATCCCGTACGAACTCCTAACAATGCAGAATGTGGAACGCCTGTGTCGCGTCTGAATAATCCAGTAATGTGTTTCAGATGTGGCAAAGAAGGTCACACTGCTCGTAACTGCCTCTGCCGCATTATGTTTCAGCGGTGGAGCCAGCTCACATGGTACCTGTTGTATTTTCACAAGATGAGGTAAATAGCCCCAACATGCGAGATGTTGTGTATAATTTACAAAGTAATGTCGGTGAGAAAAATGGGTTCGGTTAGTTGATACTGGAGCTGATGAAAACTTAATAAAAGTCTCCTGTGTAAAACAAGAAAATATTTCTACTGCAGGATGGCTTCCTATTTTTAGGGAAATAGGGTATGTATAATTTAACTTCCGCTAATAAGCAGTATTATATACCGGGTGATGAGTTTAAAACGCAACCCTGCTATTCGAGGTCCTAAGAGAAAAGTAAAAGAATTGAAACACAACTTCTCGGACAGCTCCTTTGACTGCATTTCTGTCGTCATACCGTTCTCGCTAAATTTCTGTAGTCATATAGTTTTTCATTTCTTCACTCACCCCTCCTTCCTTTCACCCGCGCCCTTCCTGTGGTCTGGGACATACCTGTTCAAAGCAAAATAGGCTGCGTCTTCATTCATTGTTTTGAAGTTAACTTACGCCTCAGCATAGAGCAGATTTGTGGTGAAGGAGTATTTCGGAACGCAATCTTTCAGAGTGCCAGTCAAATTTTTAAGAAAAATTTTAATCTGAGTCTATTCCAAATAAGACTATCATATTTCGGTTTGTGAAATGATATCGCGAGACAAGGAGCGTGTTTGATCGGGAAAGAAGTTGCCAAAACAATGCTCTCGCAGCGAAAACTAGAGGAAGTTCGTAATGTTCTTTCAACTTCCCCGAAAAACTGATTAAGGAAGCTGCAGCAGCAATGTAATCTTTCGTATGGAAGTGCGCACTGTGTCACAAAAAAATGGAAAATGTGCGCATTCAAACAGCGGACATCTCAAGAGCTTAAGGTTCCCGATCGGGCTGCTCGCATGAATTACTGTAATTAGCTACGGCGAATTGTTAGCGAAGGTTTTCAGGCACTTGATAAAGTTTTTTAGTGATGAAGCTTGGCTTCATCTGAATAGATATGTTAACTAGCAAAACAGTAGACTCTGTGGTACCGAGAGACTATAGGAAACAGTAGAGAGACCATTGCATTAAAAATACATTGGACTATGGTGTGCCATTTATCGACGCAGATTAATTGGTCTGTTTTTTTGTTGTTGTTTTTTCTCAAAGAAACAGCGTATACGTATCAGAATTATTCAGAAATTTATTTTTATTATATTTTTAATTATTTAATTCATTTTAATTAATTATTGTTAAAGTAATGTTATTTAATCATAATAATTATAAGTATTTGTTCTGCAAATCTGGAATTTATAATTTATTAATATTTAAAACGGAAAAGTATAAAACATGTACATTTCTGAAGCATATTTGTTAAAATAAAACAAGCAAAGTTCACTATTAAATTTACCTGGATGTATATTTTACATGGCAAGCTTATTTCACGTTTAAACAATTAAGGAAGAAATCACTGTTCTCACCAACACAATATTATTTCGACGCCAAACAAGCTAGCGCGTGCCTTTCTCTTTGAACTCGTGGCCACGTCGGTCACCTGCTCTCTTCCTCTAGGTGGCAGTAGGGATTAAACGTACTTCCCGGCATTACCTACTTGAAACCGCCAGCCGCTATCCGACTCGCTCAAACCTAGTTGCCAGTGCAATTCGCCCTCCCTGCTGAGGGTTGCATTTTGAACTGATCACCCGGTACAAGTTATACTCCTACTAAGCTGATGTTCGGGCAAAACGCGGGAGTGAAAGAGGAAGAAAGCTCAGTGGTAGAGCATGTGTTTAAGTTAATAAACAGATTACGTAAATCGAAGGAACTTGCGCATCAAAGACGCGTGAGTGAGCAGGAAAAACGTTAAGTTTACTATGATCAGGGAGCGGTGCACAGGACGTTGGCTGTAGGGGATCGCGTTCTTGTGTTGGCCCCGAACAGGGCACGGAAGTTATCCGAACAGTGGCTCGGGCCGGGAATGGCAGGAACAAGTGTCCCATACGATGTTGTGAGGGTGCCCGGAATGTACCGGTCTATCACATGAACATGCTCGAAAAAATCACCAACTGACAGAGTATTTGAACTTTTTAGGAACTAACTCGACCGGTTAGGTTAAGTGGTCCATGCTTTTAAATGTTGGTGGGAAGTGATTCCTACTTTTTCCACTGGATGGCATTCGAAGAATGACAGGGCTGATAATCTAAGCCACCTTCACAAGTTGCAGACCTTCATTGCTGAGTACAGTAAGGCATTTTTTTTCTGAAAGGTCAGAAATATTTTCTACCACTCATCTGCTTTGCAATTTTATTGCGATTCAATAACAACTACAAGAAAAATATTCACACTAGATTAATTGTTAGTTTTTCTTCTTTATAATAGTGTGTTTTGTTTTTAATAATACGTCTTGTATGTTTTCGGTCATATAATAGTACATTCTGAAACGATGATGTAATGATGGGTATTAATACGAGTGTGATATGATACGAGCGAGGTACAAGCGATATCGTAAACTTCACACGAGTATCTTTATACCCATTACATCGAGTTTCATACAATACTTTTTCTACGACTTATGCTAACTTTTATAAGTTAAACTTTTACATTCTATCGTTTCGTGGCAGTCGACATGCAGGATTCAGCCAAGGCCAACGGACAGCTCGCTACCCTTGCCTCAGATGGCTTTGGTGTTCCAGTAGGCATGCGAGAGAGTACAAAAGTTGCAGTAATAATTCCAACTCACCATTTTCGCTTTTTCTCATATTTCTGGAGCTGCCGATTCCACTTCTGATTCACTAGACATTTTAAACTAAAGAATTGGCCGGCTTTTAAACCACACGGCAGCAACATATAACACAAAATCACTTGCGTTCAGATATTAACGTCAGTCATCAAATGTTCCCTCCAATAACTATCAGTGTGCAAGTCAAATAGGATCAAAGTGAAATTACGGTCCAATTTATTTTAAATAATATTCCACGTAAAAATGACTAATAATAAAAGAAATTAAAACTGACAAGCATAATACAATATTAAATGCAATTTTAATGTACATCGAACAAAACATCCACTAGAAAGATTATCAATGATTAATGAAGTGTAAATACTTGGTTTGTAAACTTCTCTGTGATTGATCAAGAACCTGTATCATAATGAAATCTGTATCGTAATGAGTATCATTATGCAACGGGTTGCAGCCATCAAATGACAGAATTATGCAATGGGAGTAGAAAAGAGTACATTATGAAACGATAATGTAATATCCATTGCTTCGAATTTCATACACTACTTTTTCTACGACTTACGGTAACTTTTAAAAGTTTAACTTTTACATTGAATCGTTTCGTCGCAGTTGACTTGCAGGATTCAGCCAAGGCTACCTAGCGGACAGCTACCATATCTGCCGCAGGGGGCTTTGGTTTACCAACCCGCCTACGAGAGAGTCCAAAAGTTGCGGTTATAATTCCGAAGTCACAATTTTCCCTTTTTTTCTTGTTTCTGGTGGCGCCAACTCATCCTCTGATTCACTATACATTTCAAACTAAAGAATTGGCCGGTTTTTAAGGACAAACACTCGGCAGCTATATATAACACACAAGAATTTGCATTCTGATCTTAACGTCAGTCAAATGTTTCCACTTCCACTCTCACTGTATTAGTCAAATAGGATCAAAGTGAAATTACAATACAATTTATTTTAAATAATATTCGACGTAAAAATTACTACTACTAATAAAAGAAATTAACATAAATTAATTCATCATAAAATATTCAAATCTAATATTAAATGCAATTTTAATGTACACAATCGAACAAAACATTTACTAGAACGATTTCCAATGGTTATTGAAGTGTCAATACTTGGTTTGTAAACTTCTCTGTGATCAGTAAAGAACCAGTATCATAATGAAATCTGTATCGTAATGAGCATCATTATGCAACTGGTTGCAGCCAACAAATGACTGCGTTATACAATGGGAGCAGAAAAAGGAAATATGTGCTGTGAGGTTAACTAGACCACGTAAGGTTAAGTGGACCCGTCCAGTTACAGCTTTTATTTTTTTCGAAACTAGTAGTCGCAAATTCGCAATTAACAGCGACAGTGACAGTTGATGCCCTGAGCTATCTCTCCCGGACAAACCAAAATGTTTTTGTTTCAACAGTAGATATTTTTACAAAGTTTTCATGCCAGCTGAAGGATGGCAGGGCAATATTTGAAGACATTTATTTTAAAAAGAATTTGGAAGAGTACAATCTTCGCTAAGCATTTTCTACATTTATGTGTAGAAAAAGGTTATGGCAATGCGTAGAATAATTTTTTTCATTAAAATGTCAATTTTATTTTCACAATTTATACTTACATATTTCAGGTTCGGAATAATAATGTATTCGTCTTGGTATGCCTGAAAATTATCGCTCTTACAAGGACACGACTGATAATAATTTTTAATAATTTGGAAAAAACCAGTGTTGATGATTGTTTTCTTAACGTATAAACGTTCTACAAATAACAACACTTGGTTCAGAATGAAGGTACAGTAGTATAATAGTATCTACTGAAACTGGTGTTTTGATTGATTAAGTTTCTTCAAATTTGAATACAAATTGGTTATTTATTATTTATCTTTAAAATATTTCTCATAAATATGCTTGAATTATTTATACCCCTTTTTGAATCCATATTTTATTTGTACTTTAAATCATTGGAATATTTTTCTTTAAATGGCCATCTTTTCGTTGATTTAGGAGCAATTTAAACTTAATAATATTTTTAAACTAGAACATTCTTGGGCTTGTACATTTTTATATAAATGTCTTTACAATTTCTTATTTTCCGTGCACTACCCTGATTCGATACGATCAGCTTTCTTGCGTTGTTTCTGGCACTCCACACAAGCCGTCCTCATAGCTGCGACCCAATTCCATCCATGTTCGGGCTTCCACACTTATAGTTTTTGAATTTCGTCATCCCGAGCACTGTCTATAGCGAATTCTATACGACCTACATAATTTTTTATTCTAATTTCATTTTACACAATTCCGATAATTCATTACACGCAACTACTTAATGATTACATTAGGGAACAAGATTTTTACCTTTATCAAGGTAAAGTGCGTATCATACCCAATTTCATAAGTAAATTACGAATATCACATTAATAATGTCGTATCAGGTTACAACTTTTAAATAAACCGTATCATACCTTATTTTGCTATTAATGCAAATATATTTAAATTGCACCTGTAAGATAGTAGAATGAATACAGATGAAATCTATTTGAAAATAAAATATTTGTTTCAGTTCATCTATGCCAAGTTCATGAGATGCCAACAAAATTAGACTTTCGTTTTTTTTACCTTCTGTATTTGAATATTGCCGCTTTTATTCTCGCGTCCGGTAGTTTTGCTCAATTATGAGTAGTCTTAGTGGATGTTTTGAAAACAAGTCACGCGACCCTCGTATTTCGTACTGCACATCGGTCATCTAAAGGAATTATTTTAGCCCCTCACCATATCGCAAGTCTACAAGTACCCAAATGTGGAAGTTTATGGAAGATTTATACTCAAACTTCAAAATAAAAAATATATAAAATTACAAAACTTGCGTATTCGTTATACTTTGGCTGTCGTGTTTGTGATCAAGACAAACCATGGGCTGCTCACCAGTGTTGTGTCACCAGTGCAACGAACCTTAGATAGTGGTTGTATGGAAGACTCAAATCATTGTGATTCGCTGCACCAATGTGGTGAAGAAGACCAACAACCCATTTAAATGTTTGCATATTATAACACGAATATGCGTATTCCATTTTGAACTTGTTCTTACCTCATATAAAGCATGCTCATAAAATTTTGTAGTAATACACATATACCCGGAGTGACAATGCAGGAATTAGTATAAGATTTTGTTTATTTTAAATACTAAATCTGTTTATCAAATACTAAATATGTTTATATCCTTTGAACCTTGCGCGATAGAAACTTTTTGTGATGATTTTCGAAATCAGCGTGTTCGTTTCCTTTGAAATCACATACTTTCATCCTGGATGTACGAAATAGTTATTTATGTTTCAAGGGCGTTAAGTAGATATTTTTGCCCTGAGGGCGACTTCCAAACTCGAGGGCCTCTGGCCCAAGGGGTTGGAAGTCGCCTGAGGAGCAAAAACATCTAGTAACGCCCGTGGTGCGTATAAAACTTTATGGTTTACTAGTTCGTTGCTGATTAAACGAGAATTCGAAACACTTTATAATTTTTCTTGTGTCTAAAGTGAAAATATGCATTGTAATAGTCATTTGTCAATATGACGTCAGATAAACAAAACAGTGTGTATCTAATTATTATTGCATAATCGTTATTGGACTGATTTGTTCGTACAAAATGAAAGAATATGGTGAAGTTCCTCGCGAAATTCTCGCAAAAGCTAACAAAACTACAGACAGTAGTTTCCAGTAAAATCTCGAAAAATATATGAAAATGTTTACGGTGTATTTGAGAGTTATATAACAGTGTAAATTGCATTGATGAAACAGTTCTTTTAGGTTACTTGCTTCTATTGCCAAACATTATTTATAATATATCATAACACCAAAAAAATAACATTTCGATGATGTTAGCTGATGTGCCTTATAAATCTTATTACTACGAGTAGTACTGCTCAAGACGCACATGATATGTCTTTAAAAAAGGTGATACGTAACAGTGAAATGTGAATGAATGGTGGCAATAGTATATTCACGGGAACATTCCCGAATTGCAATATTTCATATCAATTAAGCAAAATTAAGATTTATAACGAGTTATTTTACTTATTTGAGCATTATGTGATTTATTTATAGTATTTGCTTCCATCTTAACTGTAATAAATAGAATTCATAAAAATGCATGTATTGTGTTGGTATTAGAGCGGGCCATAAAGTACTCAAAAGGACCGAGGACATAAAGACTCAGAAAGACCCGCAAGGGTATTAACAATACCGTTACGTGTTTTGTTTGAGGTCCGTAAACACACAGCAATGAACTAGTAAACCATAAAAAACATTTTTGTTCCCTATCGTTATTTTAACATCTGATGCATCTCGCGGCTATACATCCGTACGTTTACAGAACCATTCCGTCAAATCCTGCTCGCGGTTATACATCCTTCCTTCCCCCCCCTCTCTCTCTCGAGAGAGAGAAAATAGTTTCTGATTCATTTTTAGAAGTTAAGCTTCTTCCTCTCAACTGTGTACTGTTTATATTGTTTACTAGCATCTTCGGCTCTATTCTGTCCCTTTACCCATTGCACAATACTGAGTTCTTTTGTCATTCCCAATAATGGCCTTTCATTAAATATTTATTTATTCAATTTAATATTGAAATATATTTTAAATAAATAATGGATATACATATTTTATTCCATGCGGCGTATATCCTTACGTCATGTTTCTTCTTTCATTTACCCTGAATTATACGAACTTGTAATTCGCCATTATATTTTAATTTGTTTCTCATAAATATATCTTAATATGTACCAGCAGAACCCGGTAGACGTACTGCTCTTTCCCACACTCTTGTTCCCTGTCTGTTCCCTCCCTTTCCCCTTCTCTTTTCCCCCCTTTTCTCTTTTTCTCTTTTTTCCTTTTCTCTTTTTCCCTTTTCTCTGTTTCCCTTTTCTCTGTTTCCCTTTTCTCTTTTTCCCTTTTCTCTTTTTCCCTTTTCTCTTTTTCCCGTTTACTCTTTGTCCCCTTCTCCCTTGCCCCCTGCTCTCTTTTCCCCTCTCTCATTTCCCTCTCTCTTTTACCTTCTTTTTTATTTTCTCTCTTCTCTTTACATTGACGGCGCAGCAAATGGAGTCAGGTCGAGCCGTTATGCAAGTGTGGGAACATATTGAACAAGAACAGCATTTCGAGGCTAGGGATAACGCGGCAGTTAGGAAGAATGAAGTATCACACTGAATTCATGCCAAGGATATTTTGTATCGCACGATAGGAAGGAGTGTAGATTCCTCAAATCCAAGTATTTTAGATACGATAAAGTAGGGCACATAGTCAGTGCGCACGGCGAAAGCCAAGGTGAATACCAGCACGCAAAGCAGCAGATATAGGTTGCAATGAAGTATGTCAGATTAATGAAGGACTAAACAGTAATGAAGATAGAAGGATCAGTGCACACCTGGTAATTAATAAGTCAGCAGCTGAGGTTCAGATAGATACGGGGTCACCCGTGACGCTGATGAATCGATTTACCTAACAGAGGATCGGTGCCTCAAAATATACAAGGGCAGCTATACAGCTTAGAACTTTCGACAAAAGCCACTCTCAGTAAAAGGAGTAATAGAGGTAGCAGCGACTTATAAAGGAGTATCAAGAAAAATCAAGATATGTGCATAGGCACGATACAACTAACAACCAAGGATTAGATATATTCAATAAATACGGTTTCAAGGTAGAAGATCAAGTGAACATGTTATGGGAAGAAGTGCCTTTCAGAAAGATTGAGGAATTAAGTATGCAAATCTCTTCGCACCCCAGCTTGGTAAAGCAGCAAATTTTGAGGCACACGTACGCCTGAAACAGGAAGCGCGGCCGAAATTCTAACAGGCGCGGGCAGTACCGTTGGCACTCGGGGAAGAGGTCAGTCAGCAGCTTAAGAAAATGGTAGAAGATGAGATAGTAACACCGAAAAGTTTTAATGATTGGGCGACACCACTGGTATTCGTTAATAATTCCGATGGAAGCATTCGTTTGTGTGGGGATTTTAAAACGACAGTAAATGTCCAACTGCAGATACAGAAGAACCCAATACCAAAGCCAGATGATTTATTCCAGAAGCTTTCGAGTGGTAAATATTTCTTCAAAATTAATTTAAAAGAAGAGTATTTGCATCTGCCTCTGTATGAGGAGTCAAAAAAGTGCTTAACAAAGACCATCGGATCCACCACCAATCGGATTATTGAAGGACAAGCGGCTGCCGTTTGGAGTGTCGTCAGCGGCAGCGCTTTTTAAACGCTACATGGAGCAAGTGATAGCCCAGGTCCCATGCTGTATTTGTTACCTCGACGACATCGTCGCAATTGGTACTTCGAATGAAGAACACTTACAGAATTCGGAACACCTGTTATATAAATTACAGCAGGAAGGCTTGAAGGCGAAACTATCGAAATGCGAATTTTTCAAGAAACAGATAAAATACCTTGGGAATGTAAAGGAGTGAGACCTACAACGGAAAACGTCGAAGCGATCATACAGCTACCAGCTCCTGTCAATATTAAGCAGCAGCAGTCGTTCATGGGTAAGACCAACTATTACGCTAAATTCATCACGCAGTTTGCTACAGTAGCAGCTCCCCTGAACGCGCTAAGGAAAAAAGGAGACCCTTCAGTTTGGTTGGAGGCATTTCAGCAAGCGTTCGACACAATTAAAAAGCAGATTACAAAAGCAATGAATCTTACGCATTTCAACCCGGACAAGATCTTAATCTTAGCAACGGACGCATCCAAGTACGGAACTGGGGCAGCGTTATCACAAAATAATGAAAAAGGTGAAGAGGTACGGAGAGTGTTTGTATTTAAAACGCTTAATGCGCATCAGAAGAGGTCTTCACAAATTGAAAAGGAAGCGCTAGCAGTGATATATGATGTTAGGAAGTTTAACGATTATTTGTTTGGTAATAAATTTATTATAAATACAGATAATTACGTATGGTTATTGTCGCACTTGCGACCGGTGAGGATACAGAATTTAATAGTCTGGAGGTAGATTCTTTGCAGATTGATAGAGAGCAGGACCAGGCGCTACATCAGTTACCAGTAGACGCAAGACACAACGCACGGGCCACTGACCAGGATCCTGCCTTGAAGATTGATTGATTGATTTTTTCGTGTTTCCGGGCACGTCAACTGCTTTGGTCATTAGTTCCGTTAGTGTAGTGCATGTTTTTCTCCGGAGATGGCAGTGATCTTTCCCCGCTGGATGGTGAGATCCGGCGCCGACCCACCGTCGGCTAGTGGGGTTTCCCCCTAACCAGGACTCCCCCACCAGCGAAGCACCGCCCCAGCCGGGACAAGCTCTAAGCTCCCGACCGGTCTCCCGGAATATGTGTCAGTGTAGTGCATGTTAGTGTGTATGTATAAGGGAAGATGATAGGACAAAGAAGAGGAAGGACAGATCGCGCGCAGTCCGTGGCCGTTTGGTGGGGCACTGCTCCGGCATTCGCCTGGTGTTGATCGGATTGATAGATTTTTTCGTGTTTCCGGGCGCGTCAACTGCTTTGGTCATTAGTCTCGTTAGTGTAGTGCATGTTTTTTTCTCGGGAGATGGCGGTGATCTTCCCCCGCTGGATGGCGAGATCTGGCGCCGACCCACCGTCGGCTAGTGGGGTTTCCCCTAATGAGGACTCTCCCACCAGCGGGGCCCCGCCCCAGCTGGGACAAGCTCTAAGTTCCCGACCGGCCTCCCGGAATATGTAGTAGTGTAGTGCATGTTAGTGTAAGTGTGTGTGTAAAGGAAGAGGATAGGACAAGGAAGAGGAAGGAAAGATCGAGCGCGGTCCGTGGCCCGTTTGATAGGGTACTGCTCCGGCATTCACCTGGTGTTAATCAGAGAAACCACAGAAAACTACCGACCAGAGCAGCCGGCCGCTAGAATTCTCCTCCATAGAGCGACTGAATTCGACCTAGCTGAAAAGCTAGTGTCGAAAATCCAACCGCCGTCGGGACTCGAACTTAGGACCTCTCAGTGAGAGGCGCTGCAGTGACATCAGTTGATACACTGAGCTACCGCTCCCGGTAACTGCCTTGAAGAGAACACGGGAGTATGTCCGTATCGGTTGTCTGACGAGAGGGAAGAATGTACCATTCTTCAAGCTTCAAGAGAGCTCTACAAAAGCAGGTATTTCGCTCCTGAGTAAAGGCGACAGTGTTAGAGAGGTAGTGCCAGCTATCCTGCGAAGTGATGTGTTAATAACATTGCATAGAGAGCACTGGGGAATTGTTTTAACAAAGCAATTAGCCATACAAAATTTCTATTGGCCAGGTATAGACCGTGACATCGAAAAAATAGTCAGAACGTGTCAAAGCTAACAATCGTACCAAAAGAATCCCCGGCAGCAATGGGAATTTTGCCCGGAACCGGAAGGGCCGTGGGATTGATTAAGTATAGACTTTGCAGACCCTTTCCAACGATAAATTTGGTTCATAGTGACAGACGCGCAGACAAATTTCCCGTATGTGACGGAAATGACGAACCTGATGGCACAGGCTACAATGAGGATTATTCAAAGAATTTGCAGCGTAGAAGGACTGCCCGGGGCAATAGTGTCAGGTAACGGCCCCCATTTTACGCCCGAAGTATTTAAGAGATTTTGCCACAATAATGGCATCAGGCACATTCTAGCACCCTTATACCACCCCCGCTTGAAACGAAGCAGAGCGCTTTGTTCAGTCATTTTAATCAGCTATGACAAAGACAAGGCATGAAGAGATAAGTAGGGAAGAGGCAGCTCTACTGAGCTCATACAGGGCTATGCCGGGAAGAGACGGAATGAGCCCAGCACAGAAATTACACAGGCGGTAGCCGAGGACGTTGTTATCTTTGTTGCATCCAACAGATGAAAGAAAATTGCAGTTTGAGCCGAAATATGTAGAAGATTGTCCAGTGTTCATTAGAAGTTTTAGAGTAGCCCCAGAAAGGGTACCAGGCAAAATAATTAGAGTATAAGTAGCCAGAGTTTACGTAGTATACTCGCGCAACTTTTGAACGATGAACTTCCTTCCCCCTCCCTTGAGCAACAAACAGTTGAAAGTATAAGCTCGCAGCGAGAACTGATGACAACATTCCAAACATTAAAACTTCGTTGGCGCGAAACAGAAGCTAGTCAATGCTAATTGCTTTCAGAGTCGAGAACATCTGTTCAGCTTCAATACCATTATCTAAAGAAATGGCTGAGGCAAGTCCAGGTTCTTCAAGAGAGGCACCTAAAACTCCTAACTAGTGTCCCTGCTGTTGCCTATCCAAAGCGATGACCTGGCCGCACACATAGCATGTGTGACT
The DNA here is from genome assembly GCA_011170035.1 of Teleogryllus occipitalis. Taxonomy (NCBI): domain Eukaryota; kingdom Metazoa; phylum Arthropoda; class Insecta; order Orthoptera; family Gryllidae; genus Teleogryllus; species Teleogryllus occipitalis. The sequence continues at coordinate 170,439 of BLKR01001840.1, read as the reverse complement.
TTGATTTTCCAGAGGTTGGCATTACTGTAAATACTCTAGTGGCCGACTTTTTAACTCATCCCCCCACTCCGCCCGCATGTCTTCAATTCATCGTTCAAGAAAAGTTGGTCGAGTAGTACATGCGCAATACAAGGTAGTCAGAAGATACCAAGAACACATCAGACTCCGAACTTTCGAGATTCCAGAAATAGATCAATCACAACCAGCAACGGAAATTGAACCTGATCAAAACTCAGACACACTGTTCAATTTTTAGAATATTTGTCTCGTAGTCACGCTACCGTCATAGAACCACAACCGACCGATCAGTCTGGAGCAGCAACAGCAAAAACAGCACAGGCCGTCCAACCAGCAGTACCACGGAAGACAGTATGTGAGCAGCGGCAAACTGAGCCGTGGCTAATAGAACAGGCCCGCTTTCACGACAGCGAGGTGCACGGGACGGCCACGGAAGCAGAGGTGTACCGCAACCGGAGCAGTTGCAGCATTAGCAGCAGCCAGACGACAGCGACTCCGAGATGCAGGATACGGCCTCCGGGGCAAAGGTGCAACATCAGCAACCGGAAAAGCATGATCAGCAACAGCCACAGCAGCCCACGCGAGTGAGGTGAGAGAGGCAAAAGAGGGCAGCACCGAGGCGCCACAGCGGGCACTTACAGAAGCGCCTAGCCCCCTACACCCACAGTTAGGCGGGGAAGGTATAGTGTTCGCCAGTGCGGGCCACTGGCCCAGGATATCCCGGACCGCTGCCAGAGGGAAGCTGAAGCGTGCCCCGTCGCCACGGCTGAGCGACCGGCGACTTGGAAGAAACTTTCCCCCTCCAGCTGAAGAAGGGGAGATCGAGCAACCACTCCTCCCCAACGGAGAGGGCCACCGCGCGAGGAGTCGCAGCGTTGACACTCACTTGTATTCCGGTTCTCAGGTAGCGAACTTGTAGTAATAACTTATAATGTAAAACGGGTTCGAACGTGGAAATTCGTTTGGATTTGGATATTGTATTTTGTACGATGATCAAGCTTGAGTTTGTTACTCCTGGCGATTGAGACTTCTGGAGTAGTGAAAAAGCTTTCATCCTATGGTACATTGGATAAAAATAGCATTATTGTTGCAAACTTTGTATCTTGTGTTTGATTTAGTCTATAACGCACTGTCACGAGAAAAACTACTGAACGCATTAGAGAATTGGTTTACTGGCAACCAGGTACCAGAAACGGCTAGTATAACAACATTCGGCTAGTATCTAAAACAGTTGATACGAGGCTATGATTTCCAATCCAGCCACACTGAGTGGAGAATGAAATATTTAGTACGATTCTGGAATACGAAGTATAAATAACTCGTAAATCTAAAACTCAAGGTGTTGAGAAACCATTTCAGAAGAAACATTGTTCTATGCACGATTACGCAACACAACATCGCTCTTCTGAAATTTTATGACGAAAGCATGCTAGAGACCGAAATTATCCAAACCATTTCGAGGAAAATGTCTTTTCTGCCCAGAATATTTTATATAGGTACGTTCCAATGACGGTAGATGAGCTACTAAACCGCCTGGGTCGGTACAATCAAACGGAGGTCATGAAAGACCGCGAGAAACCGCAAGTCAATGCAATAAATGTACGTCCCCATGAGAAAGCGACACGGAGATTCAGGTTTTGCAACAGGAAGAGAGGGAGTCTTAGTCCGCAGCGGGCAAAAGCGAAAGGCAGGCTCCACCCATAAAATAGATTGCAGAAATACCCAGCGGAAAGGGGGCAACGGAGCCAGGAAAAATTCAATTACGTCGAAGGGACCTCGAAGGGAGAAACTAACCTCATTCGCCGAGACACCGTATCACTCGACGAATGATGAAGAGATTCGCGTCACAGGGAAATTGGCGATGAATTATGTGTAGTGAGACGCCCAGAATTATTAGATGACATAGCTGAGATTAATGAACAAAAGATAAGCGACTTTTAGTTCCGGTCGGATACTATTTCGGACAAAGAACTCTCATCCTTATTGTCATAGGTTGTAACATCACTTCCACTTCTCTGGCTCATTATTATAGTGTTAAGTAACGTAAAAGTCACTTACCAAAATTTCAGACGAAAATAAGGGAGGACCATCGCCAATTCTCGTTTATCACTAATCATGTGTGTCTAGAATACCTGACAGACGGAAAATTGTTTGAATCTTGTTGCTAAATCATGAAACAACTGGTAGTAGACGTCATCTTCGGGATGGATACTCGTAAGATTCAGGTCAGAAATAGTTGGCAACAAAAGGATGTTTCGCTGTTGAGAATCTGTGTCCAAAGTTGTGGAGATGCTATAAAGGGCGATGGACGTTTAGGAAGATCCATTCGTGACGGCTGCAATATAAAGAACATCAAACCAAGTAGCACAGGCGCGTGACAATACATCGGAAGATTTCCGCGAAGAAGACAATTCTCTGTTTAAAGGGCATTGGATCAATTTATTATAATATTTTCGACCACAAACTGACCGGACAGAGGATACAAGTTTCGACTAGAGTTAACAAACGCGGAAAGTTTTGTTAGATCGTTGTTTGTTCAATCGTACCTCGTACCATTGATTCATTGAGAAATATTTCGAGAATTGATAATGGAGATGCTGAAATTAAACATAATCAAGAGGGTTCACACTGTTTAAGTGATTTTGATAGGGATTAAGAAGTCGATAAAGTTCGATAAAGAAGAGAGGAAAACGTCGGCTATACCGCGTTGTACGACTGCACTTGACGGTGCATGTGCGAATGCCCCTTGACATGCCCATGCGCGAATCTTCCCCAAGTTTGATTGGTATGATTTACAAATCTTCTGGAGCTCGGTTATTCACGGCGCTGGGTTTTAGGTCTCCTATTGGCAGATGGCAATCCCAGAAATACGTCAGTTTTATTTGAAGGTGTCACATTATTTTCCATGTGTCCCTTTTGAATAAATTATTGGAGGGCCCGCTTTAATTCAATATTTGGGTAGGATTGTCACCGATGAATTTACACAACGATCGTATACGTTGACTTCATCTTATTTTCTAGAACCGTTCAGGGGCACATTCCTGATTTGAAGAAACTGAAATTTTTCGTGACAACCTGAAGCTAAATTTAGAAAAATACGAGCAAGCGTCGAGTTTATGGACCACACTATTAACGAGCTAATGCAGATTCAAGACAAGAAAAGATATTATATTTAACGGCTTCTTCGGCTTCTTTGGAATGTAAGGGAGCTCTGAAGATTATTTGAAGTTTACAATTATTCTCGTTTCTGCAAAAATTATGCTATGGTAGTGCAGCCTTTATTGACGCTATTAAAGAAAGGGCACCAAATGAAAGTAGACGTCAGAATGTCAAAATGTTTTTGACACATCGAATGAAGTTCCGAAATACCCAATCTACTATCCTGCCGCGAATCGCAAACGTTTTCTTCCGCCTCGGTGCCCCCTTGGCCGGGGCTCCCGTTCTCCGCTGTCACAGGCAGCTGGCTCTTGCAGACCCCAGCAGCGCAAGGGTGACCGTCAAGTCGTCCGACTCGGCGCTTCCGGTCGCGTGGCGTCCACATTGGTTTTCACTCACACGTTTCTTTGTCTTCCGTGTCTCACGAACAAATCACACTTGCACAATTCCCTTTGGTTCGTGTCCGGTTCTTCAGAAACCCGCATAAACTGAATTGTTTGATTTATGAACACCAGAATGGATACTACAATTTCTTGCACCATTTCCTACGCTAAACCTAATAATCTTCACATTCGCCTCTCTCCCTCGCAATGTTATAATATCCGACACTCGCGGGTTGTATCTTATCTGCAAATCGCATTCTGACAGTTACGTATAATATTAACATCTAATGGCTTCCTCGTCCTACGTTTGCCTCAAAATTTCGAACCGGAATAGGTCCCTTCACCTCGGCGTTCCTAACAAGCAAAGTAGCTGCATTCACGTCGGCGATTCAAATCAGAAGAAGGTTTTAAAACATTTTCCGTTGGTCAGTCGGCTTGCCTCCTTCCCTTGCCATAGATATGGCGCCACCTATTGCGAAGTACGTGTTCTACGTTTCACTACTCAATCAATTTAACGTTACATAGAATCAGATGCTTTTCAGCCATGGAAATGTAGGCGAGTTCTCTGATCTTGAAGAAAGAGGTTTGTAGAAATCCTTTTCATAATTAGTTTGTCAGGCAAGTTATTCGATATAACCTCATCAGGTTATGGGCAGAACACGTTTCTGCGGGTAAGTAACCGGAACAGGAATTCATTTCAGTTTAAATTGAAATCGTTTCATTTTGTGGCGTAGGAAACAATGGCTACTGAGGTAAACATAAAGTTTGAGAAACTTCTGGGCGCGTCTAAATGAGCGTAATGGAAATGGAAAATGCACAGGAATTTCGAACAGTACCACAGGGCAGTCATTGATAGTACGAGGAAGTGACAGGTAGCTGCAGATAAAAAATCCAACGAATGATGAGAGAAAATAATTTAAAACTGGAAGCGCGAAAATGCTTACATAGCAGCGTTGATTGCAAGTGCGTTGAGTCAATCACTAAGAGACTTGGTGATTGTTAACATATTTGTCCCAGCGCAGACGAAAGAAACATTTTCCCTGCCTAGTTGTACGTTCCATGGTTTTTAATAATGGATTATGGGGCCAGATTATGAATTTCGCGCGTCCTACTTAAAAAAATTAAGAAATTTAGTTTTGCTTCTGCCTCCCCAAACAAGTCAGTTCCCCGCTCCTACCGCCAGAGGACGAAATTCGCCGTCAGCAAGCCCCCTCTCATGCCTAACCAAACACGTACGACTGTTTTGCGTCGAAGCTACCGCCGCCCCCTCTCCACTCCAGGGAGAAGGGCTGCTTGCCGCCTCAGCCGCCACCCTCCCCAACGACGCTCTCACCCGCCGCAGGCCCTGCAGCGCAGATACCAGCCAGGGCTCTATATCCGATGGCTTGAGAGACGGTCGGCTTCACGAGATGTGGTGAGGCACTGGGTTGAACCATGGTGGAAATCACCATGAACTGAGTACTGGAGTACATTGGCATAGCGTTCTAGGGGGAGGTGCCTCAGGGATTTGTATTTATGACTACTTTTTCGTGAATAATTCTACGCCTTGGCTGCCAATGTGATAGTGCAGTGAATAGCTAAGAGTTTTGATGTGTTTAGAAACAAAGGTTTTAATTGATGTATTATTGTTTCGTGCTAAATTATTATGTCTTATGATAGCCGCTAACAGGTGTCAAGTAACTAGTTGATTTTCAGTGTGTTACATCAAACCTTTCAAGGTTGTTGTTATTTTTCTTTGTAATGCCTAGGCAGAAGTGAGGGCTGTAAAAAAGCAAACATTCCGGTAGCCAAGCCACTGGAATGTTTCCCTGTGATTAAATACGCTGTTTTATTCTCGTTGAAATTGGTGTACGTGTTCCTTGTCTTTTTCCCTTTCTCTGCAACGATTTAGAAAATTGTGACAAGTTCTCCCTCTTGTTAGCAGTGATAACCTAAAATAATGCCACATACATCTGGAATAAACTGGTAAGTGTGTTGAACAAGCATTTGAGTTTATAAATGAGAGATTTCTTTAAGTTGCAACGTAATCGAGTTATGGAAATTGCTGCGCATGTGGAAAAAGTTGAAAGTTTTTGCAGAAATGAATACTGCGCAAAGTAAGCCAGGATCTCACGACGTTTCTGTAGAATTGTTGCATGGGCTAATTTTATCTACCGTGGTTATTTGAGCTGATTTTATCTACCGTGAGTATTAGAAATTCAGTAATGGGGAATCCCTCGATGTCAATATAAGCACGACAAATGGTTCATTGGAAAAATTATGTAAATTGGAAAGCAAATTGAGACCGATACCGGAACAGAAAATTACGACCGATTCACAATTTACAACTTCAGTTGGAAAAGGTTCATTGGTGTCAAGTAAAAATGCAACAAGTTAATTGGTTCAGAAAATTAAGGTGACAACAAAAAGGGCAATATGGCTGTTTTGCGGAAAAGCGGGTTACATGAAGAAAAATTGCAGGACATAAAAAGCAAAGAAGGAAAAGGCATTGTGGGTGGAACTGGTTCATGATACGTTTCTGGCAGAGAGCAATGGGATGGCACCAGTGGATTCATAAGTTTCCAATTCAGGTGCGACACGCGGAACAAGCAGTATTTTACAAGGTATAAAGAGTATATTTCTCCAATGCAAGTCAGAAGGGCAAATATGCAAAGTATGTTGACCTTTGATTTTGGTGTTGTCAGCATTGAAATACTTGTCAACGTCAAGTGGAATGTTCTGGAAATAGTATGGCATCTATTATCTCTCAAATGCACTTCGGGACAAGGAATTACTGAAAATTTTAAACATGATAAAGTTCGGTTGCATCAGGAAGACCAAACAGTAGGATCCGGTGAGTGGGAAGAAGAAGCACGTGTAAAATCGGTAAAATCAGCGTTACTCGTACAAGAATTAAATACCCGTCTCCCGAAAGATCTGGTCCGTTCCCCAAAACCTAGAGAAATATTTATCTCACTTTATATTCTGCTTTCCTCTTGCCTTGAATCGTCGTAGACATACCAAGTGGGGATGTCCACGCTCAGAAATAGGGGTACGAAATGTGCTGAATCAAAATGGCATGGAAGTGTGACAGACGCAAGTGACTTCTGTGACGCATGTGTTTTGGGAAAAGTACACATAAAACCACTGAAAACACGACTGAATCGCCCTCAAGGTGTTGGAGAATATATCAATGAATGTAAATGGACTATGTTGGTTCAATATCTTGGAGATTCTCGATTTTTTGTGTGCTTCAAAAATGATAGATTGATAGATATTTATTATTTCTGCAGGTAGGAATATATACAACCGGGTGGCAGAACACTACAATTTACATATTACAATTAGGAACGACAATAAGAGTTTTTCTGCCGAAAATTCACCGTTTTCTGGTGCACGAATACGTAACTTTTTCTTATGAAGTACCTTCGTAAGAGCGAGAAAGTAATAATATTCGGAACCGTTAGGAATATAACGGTAAATGAAAAACTAAGTTGGTCCCAAATATAGTTTATAATAGTGTCTATAATATATTTAAATTTTGTTTTGATAGATTCAGTAGTGTATTTACTTAAATCGATTCACACAGATAGACAAGGAACAATTGATTTGACATGAGAAACGTTTTGGTAATTGAATAAGTAAGTTGCAAAAGTTTTTAAATATTGAAAATTCGAAAATCACATACCGACGCCTCCAGATTATTCATCTGTACTGATTGCATTTCTCAGTAAAAGTGCTTCAAATGATTTTCAATAATGTTTCTTGAAAACTCAGTAGTGAAAATAAGCTTCAAATTTCACATTTTCAGAAAACCTGAAACGACACATCCTCAAAATCTGTTGCAAACTTTTCAACAAAAATTTGCACATAGAACTGTTTTTTACTAAAGATTATCCAGCCGACAGCCCGTTACCTTTTACGTCCTGATGGGACGCATATTCGACCACACACTAGACACCAACACACTTGTGGGCTCCTCTCATTTGGGATCAGCAGAACGTGAGGCCCTCCGCGACAAACATGAGAGACAAGACGGGGCTCGAACCCGCGACCCTTCGACCCGTCGCGCGGAGTCGGCAAACGCTCTTAGCCACCGCTGCTATTGAGATCGGCCCCAATCTTACTCTTCTATAATATTTTTAAAGTCAAGTTTCAGTTCTACCATTAGCCGAGAATTCACTTAATGTGAAAAAATGTCCTTTGGGCGGTAAAAGATGGCAGCTGGCCTAGGCAAAATAAGAAAACATCGCAACTCGGCTTGGCAGAATAAGGCTTAAAACGAAAAGGTAGTTCATACTAAAGAGATTACGAAACTAAGCTGTGAGAGAGTCTGTGCCATTTTATAACACCACTAGTTTTTATATTTTTATTAACAACTTTATTTATACGCTTTTTCGTTACTTGGGCCCGACAATAAGTGTTTTTCTGACGAAAATTCGCTGTTTTTTCGGCTGTTAGAAAAATTCGTTGCTTTTTGGCACACGATTACACTGTTTGCATGTTCATGTAGTAGTCTAATGTAGAGGATCAGTTAGAAATAGTGCGTAAAAGTATCCGATGTTTAGTTCCGCTAGTGTTTTATCATACGTTGAGAAACATTATTAAAAAAAATTGATGCGGTTTTTGAGAAAATATTTTTTTTTTAAATTGCATATATTTCAAGCGCAAATTACGCAAAAACTACTCGTTTTTAAAACATTGTACCCGCCCTTTTTTAAAGAGCTGATTTTTTACAACAAATGTTCTTTAAAGAAAAAATAGCCATCTCCAAATTTGTAGTTTTGAAATGTTAACTTTTTTCAATTTTCGAAAAACTGTATGAGAGGCGAAAATGGTACTAGCGCCGTATATTTTACCATTCCTTATTGCAAAGGAGTAGTAAATTTAAAGAAAAAATTGGAGGGCTTTTAAACAAAAAAAGTCTAATATTTAGCTCAAAATTGCAAGGAAACAACTCATATTTACGGAAAATTGAAGATGAACGTATTTAAAGATCCGTCTTTAAAGCCTATTTTACACGGTCATTTTTTCATCCTTTTTTCATCATTTTTCTGTACAGAAACTGGATGGAAATAGGACGTTCGGCTCTACGCGTACCGAAACTGAATGAACGTGATTCCAGCGTTTTACACGGTCATTTCTGGTCTGTACGTAACCGTGATGAAAATACATCCTCCAAACTCCGCAAAAAGGGCTGGAAGTGTAACAGTTGAACATCGCATTTACGGAAACAAACAAAATTCGCGGGAAGCATGATCAGATTGTTACGATTTCGCAGTGTAAGGAGAAGAAAGACGTGTGAGGTATTGTGGTTTACGTGCGAGATGGAAAGGAAAACGATAATAGCTACGGCGGATATATATATATATATATATATATATATATATATATATATATATATATATATATATATATATATATATATATATATTGAGGCATCGCCACAACGCCCACCCCACAACGCCCACGCAGCGTTGACGGAGACGTGGAGAGCGAAGGTATGACCGAACGTCGGTCACTGATCGAAAAAGGCGCTACCTGTTAGTTGCGGCCTGAAGCGCGGCGGCGGTGCACTTTCGGAATATGGGCAGCGCGGTAGGGTTGTACCGTGACGTCACTGCAACATTTAAACGGCGGAGCAGCGAGGAAAAGAGCTTCTTCTTGTGTGAGACGCCGAGGTGAGAAGTGGAGTAAGGTAGCGGAATAGTTGAGGTAGAGAAGCAGTAGTTTTGAAGGTGGTAGGAAGTGGGAAATGATAGAGTAGCGAGGCTACGTGGTGTAAGGAGAACATTATAGGAGATTGCAGTAAGAACTGTGAAATTTAGAACGGATCAGAATAGTGGCTGTGGTTGCGGAACTATGAGAGATTTTGTAAAGCATTAGTGAGGCGACACGCTAACTAGCACACGCGGAGAGACTGGGCAATACGCGTACTCGTGTCGCAAGAAGGCGGGCGAAGAAGACTGGACCGTGGATCTGGTGGCGGGCGAAGAAGACTGGAACATAGATCTGGTGGTGGGCGTGAAGAAGACTGGACCGTGGATCTGGTGGCAGGTGCGAGAAGACTGGTTCCAGGATCTGGTGGTAGGCGCGAAGGAGACCGAGTGGCCTTCAGAGCGGCATCAAAGCGGACCACGTTGCAGTAACGCGAGTGGCGGCACGGCTGAGTTTCCAAATTAGCATAAAACTGAGGTGGGAGACAGGAACTAGAAAGGTAGTGTTGGCACCAGAAACAGAAATACTAAAATTTGCATGTTCGCCTTAAAATTGAGTAACGGTGAAGTATTTCATAACCTCGTATGCCGGAAGTACATTTCATTCCAAAGCTGTATCAAAGATAATTAATTTGTGTTCCTCATTTTGTATGTAATTGACGAGGAAATCTCGTACGCGAATAGCGGTAAGAGTTGTAATAATGTGTGCTGGCAAATTAATTCAGGAAGTGTGAAAAAAAAGGAATTAAACTACTCTACTAAAAATTAAAGAACTCCGTGCACGCATGTTATAAGGAAAAATATCGCTAGCTAGGCGAAAAGTGGAACCATAAGTAAATATTTTTTTGTAAATTTCTCTGAGAGGTCTGACCATCAGTGGCTTGCATGCGTTCAGACGCGCAGCCAGCAATTGAGTATTTTTTTGTTTGTTCTCTTATTTTGATGACAGTGTAAAAGAGCTGATTTGTTCAATATTTCAGAATATATAACTGTTTTACCTAATTCTGTGTCTGGGTGTGTCTTTCTCATACCCTAAAGATCCTGCCCCCCGAGATATTCAAAGCTCGAAAGAGCATTCTTTCGAACGACCGCTACGCGAGTGGTGGCGTTAGATAGATTGGCGCCCATTACGTGGGGCAGTGATAGATCACAGATCGAATAAGCAAAGTAATCCCATATATATATATATATATATATATATATATATATATATATATATATATAATTGCACTTTTGCAATTTTCGAAATATTGAGAATTTCAACGAACATGAGATTTGCATCACTCTCTTAAGCGTTATTTAGGCTAACCGAATAGAAAGTTTAATAAAACAATCGAGTAATTCGTTTGAAAATTTTGAAAACGTTTCTAATGCTTTTCTAATGTATCCCAAAAAATCATAATATCCGTTTGAATCTCGTTCGTCGAGTTCGTTCAGATCGATCGGAAAATATCAATTTTGGAGAAAATAGGCTCAATGGTTTAGGCGCTAGTGTTGACGACAGAGACGTTTTACCATCTATCGATTTTTCAGTATTATGGACGCACAAAACATGGATTCTGGCTTCACCACGTGTTGGAGGAAGTAACTTACTACATAAAAGAAGGCATTTTCATCCACTCTGTCGTTACCAGGGCCCGGCCAAAGACTTTGGTATATAGTAAACTAGTGTGTACCCGGCGCGTTGCTGCCGCAGAAGAAATAATTGAAGAAATATCGATTGAAATTTGAAAGAGCTATCTTGTTCTTTATTTTTATTTAAGAGTTATTTTATATCTGTTTCTCTCTCCCTCTCTCTTTCACCCACTTTCGTTCACTCTCTTTCCTCTTATTCTCTCTCTCTCTCTCTTTCTCTCTCTTCCTTTTATCTTCTCATTTTACTCTCTATCTTTCTCTCTCTTCCTCTTTGTTTTCCATCTCTCTTTTCTTACTCTCCATTTCCTCTCTTTCTCTCTCATCTCTCTATTTCCTCTTTCCTTCTCTTTTCTCTCTTTATCTCTCGCTCCTTTTCCCCTCCCTTCTATCCATCTCTTCTCTTTATTACCCTTATTTTTTCCCTCTCTCCCTCTTTTCCCTCTCTTTCGCTCTCTTTCCTTCTCTCTTATTCCCTCTCCGTCTACTCTATTTTCTCCTTTTACCTCTCTTCCCCTCCCTCTTTACGATCCTTCTCTCTCTTTTGTCCTTCTTCTCATTTTCCCTCTTTCTTATCCATCTCTTTTTTCTGTTTCTTTCTCTTTTTCCCGCATTCCCTCTCTTCCCTCTCCTCTCTCCGACTAGTGCCTCTCGCTCCTCCTGCCCTTCTCGACCTTGCCCCACGTCACACGGCAACGCTCAGCTACAATAAAGTTCAGGTGTATTGGAAATTGCATTTAAATAAAGCGACATTTTGTGCTGCAGCGCCATCTAGCGGAGTTACAAAAATTGTACTATGCTTATATCCTTCCTACAATGACAAGCAATAAAAGAACTTACTTGGCTATCCGGGAGACGCCGCGTCCAGGGCACAGGAGCCCTGGACGCGGCGTCTCCCGGATTGCCAAGTAAGTTCTAATTCCGGCCGCGATAGCCTACGCTCTGACAAGCAATAAGTTGACAAAGTTTTATCGCAATCGGTGAAGGGTACGGCTATGCGTACACTGCGGTTCTACCGCATCGCTTCCGGGCTCTGGCGGAATATATTAAGAACCTCTCTCGTAGCAATAGGAGAAAAATAATGATCATGGTGTATCTACCAGCATATTATTTAAATTATTTATTTTCCGTTTTTTTGGGGGGGGTGAATTAATCTTCACCCAACTTGGACATTGCGTCAAATCCCTAAGAAGAGTCTGCACATTTTTCGTATCAATTCATACATTCCTCATTGTGGAATCGATGTCGATTACATGTCGTTGAATTCACTTTTATTAGTATAGATATGGCCCGGCAATATGAAATATTCTGCCGAAAATTCGCCGTTTTCTGGTGCACGATTTATTTATTTACGTCAAAAACTGTTAAAACTGTGTGACGTGCTAAGGGGAGAAGTTAATTTTGTGCACGGTTTCATGATTTGTGATTTGATTCTGTGATGCATACCCTGAGCCATATAATAGTTGAATTTTGAAGAAATTAGCGTTTTTTGCAAAGATTGTTAACAAAATATTCGCTTCGATATAATAAAATCTACATTCAAGGGTTAATCAGCTATAGATTTCGACTCTTTATCCCTCGTCAATTACAATATCAATTACAATATTTCTCTTCGTAAGTGCGAGAAAGTAAACTAGAGGTGCTACAGGATGGCACAGACTTTCTCGTAGCAAATTTGTCTAATTTACTTGGAAGGTGTCCTTGTTTTTGTAATTTTTCAAAATTGCAAATATTTCTCGCTCTATTGCACGAAAACTACTTTTCTAAACTTTTCGAAAAAGTCTGCATGCCCATAATGAAAAAATATTTATCGGCAATAAATTTCATTTGAAGGAAAAATCTGTGCCTTCAATTTTATAGTTGTTAATATAGTTGTTATAGGAAGACGCCAAAAAAGTCAAACTTTTGCAATTTTCAAATTTTCGGAATTAACCGTGAAAATCGGACCTGTGGCAACGATACGCAATAATACACAAAATTGAACTTTACGCCATATTAAATAGTGCAATTAGTACTAACCGTTGGAAAAATTTTAAGGGGAAATTTGGTGCCATTTTTGAGAAAATGGGTTCGAGTGTTTCTGAAATTTCGGAATTTAGAGCTCATTTTTACAGAAAAGTGTTGAGTTTTTGAAAAAATTATGTGACATAATTTAAAGCACATGTACTCATAAATATAATAATGTGAAGACATTGCCTATAGTGTATATATTTCGGAGGTGAGAGACAAGTCAAAAACATTAAATTTTTGTAACTTTTGAAGAAACAAAAGGATAGAGAAATACGGATTTGTCATCGGATAGGGTGCATTTGGTACTACTCTTCCCAAGTATTTAAAGCAAAAATTTCGAGCCGGTTTGGAAAAAATCTTGTTTTTGTGATTTTTTAAAATTGCAAATATTGCACGGTCTATTGCACGACAACTACCAAAATATTCAAAACAATATACCTGGCCTGAATGAAAGAAATATAAATAAATGGGCAACAAATTTCTTTTGAAGGAAAAATCTGTGTCAATTTTATAGTTGTAGGAACACGTCGAAAAAAATTCAAACTTTTGCAATTTTTGAAAATTCAGAATTAGCCGTAATAATCGGATGTATGCAATCATTAGTCAGTGTATTTTACTCTCTTGTCACAAGAAATTTAAAAACATTGGAGCCGATTTTTGAGAAAATTTTGAAAATGTTTGTTGCGCTTCAAGTAAAGTTCCCCCAACTTTTAAAGAATGTTTTTCAAAGCTTCAACTAGAGCCAGATGGACAGATGTTTCTTCAATTTAGAATATATCTTACGTGTGGTTTAGGCGCGTAGTGTTCACGGACGGACTGACGGACAGACAGAGAAAAAACACTTTTTCGGTATCGGGGCACACCAAAACGTGTATTTCTGTGGAAATCTCAAAATCGCTTTTCCGCAGCATTATGTAACTTTCTCTATAATACGTATATTACTCCCGTATATAGGTATGTATGCGAGAAAGTAACTAGTGGTGCTACAGAAGAGCACAGACTTTCCCGTACTAGTTAGTTTCCTCATCTGTTTCGTCTGGTTTTCAGTGTTGTCCCCATCTCTCGTTCTGGCTGGTACCTATCGGCGTCAAAAATTATTTGTCGCAATTTTTTTTAATTTTTCGGTTGCCTAGTTGCAGAATCGAATTTGTAGTGCTACAACAGAACATTTTTCGGGGTTAATTTAAAACTCACGTAATTTTCGAAAATTTAAAGAGTTCAACGAAAATGAAACGTGGACCGTTTTTCAAGTGTCCTTTGCTCTATCTGAAGAAAAAAATAAAAAAAAAAAGTTTGGAGCGGGTTTTGAAAACTAAAATTTAAATTCACCTTTAATTCAAACATTACTTCAAGCACATTGAAGCAGGGAAAGCAATACGTAACTAGAAATGCTACAGAATGGCACAGACTTTCTCGTAGCAATTTTTTCTAATTTCCTTGGTGTGGACTGGCTTTAAGGTCTTCCTGCATTCTCTGGCCAACTGATTGTTAATAATAAATTGTAAATAAATTGTGAATAATGAATGAATGAAATAATGAACAAAAATCTTCTACACATTTCCATAACCAATTTATAATTAAATCTGAAGAAATTTAATTAATTAAAACACCAGTTTCAGTAGATACTATTATACTACTGTAACTTTATTCTGAATTAAGTGTTGTTATTTGTAAAATGTTTATATGTTAAGAAAACAATCATCAACACCAGTTTTTCACAAATTATTAAAAATTATTACCAGTCGTGTAAGAGCGGTAATTTTCAGGCTCACCAAAACGACTATATTATTTTTCTGACCCTGAAATATGTAAGTATAAATTGTGAAAATAACAATGACGTTTTAATGAAAAAAAATTCTTCTACGCATTGCCATAACCTTTTTCTACACATAAATGTAGAAAATGCTTAGTGAAGATTGTACTCTTCCAAATTCACGTTAAAATTAATCATGTCTTTAAACATTTCCCTACCTCCTCCAGCTGGCATGGAAACTTTGTAACAATATTTACCGTTGAAACAAAAGCATTTTGGTTTCTCCGGGAGAGATAGCTCATGGCAACAATTGATGTCACTGTTAATTGCAAATCTGCAATCACTATTTTCGAAAAGAAATAAAGGGGGTAACTGGACCGGTCCACTTAAACTAACGTCCCGGCAGTCCAGTTAATCCCACAGCACATATTTTCTTTAATTATATGCCAGAAAACATACAAGCCGCGACGTATTATTAAAAACTAAACACACTATTATAAATAACAAATAATCTAGTGCGAATATTTCTCTTGTAGTTTTTATTCAAAGGCAATAAAATTGCAAAGCAGATGAGGGGTAGAAAATACTTCTGATCTTTGAGAAAATACTGAAACACTCTCCGTTTCTGTCGAATTATTTCTGCAACCGGTTTCCGAATTTATATCATTTTTGGGCGCCAGGAAAGGGTTGCGATTTTAAATTTCCCGCAAACACATCTAAAGGGAAATAATTATCCTACTAGCTCTGCCGGTTGGGTTCTTACGAAAATAATCGTCGCCGGTACTTACTTTCTTCCTAGCAAACGATTATTCGATCCGCTCTCCATACGGAAGAAGCGAGGAATCTGAAATTTGTTTCTGGAAAGAAATTATTAAACTGTGGATTGCACAAGATGCTAAAGAAATGATAATCAGCTTTTCCTTTTCAGAATGAGAATGTTATAAGTTTATTTATCAATTAATTCTTTTTGACATGAAATGTCACCTTGGTCATGACCAATTGTAAAAATTGTCTATAGCACTATTATTCTTACTATTTTAGATATCCTTGCGCTCTTGGACGATGAGGCTAGGAAAAATCCACTGCTCCGACCAATCTTCTCTCTTGTATCTTATTCTCGGTCCTCTGCCGGGTCAATGTCCTCCTCAACTTATTAATTGTTTCACTTACTTCCCTATTCTTTGCCACGGATGGGCACTAACTCCAAGACTGTCACGTTTTACTTAATCCACGATACACGAAAGTCTATTTCTGATAATTAATTCCTCCAACTTTTAACGCGATAAAATATATAATTCATCCCCTAAACTACAAGATATGTCTCGGGTCTCTCTTCCCTGCTCTCACGTCCGTATTTTCTTCAAGACCGATTTGCGCACTCCCGGTGACAGAATTATTCAACATCCCAAATAGAATTACGCCCACAAAATATTTATAAGTCCTCATTGCTTAATTATGTCCCGCAAAATTCCACCAAGTTCCGCATCTATCATTTACAATAACCTCTGCAGTACGATGCGTACGGTACGCGGTCTAAAGCTCATCTCTCTGATACAAAAAGTTCAATCCTCGATAACTTTCATACATTCTTGTCTCTTGTTTTACAACACAATCTCGAGTTTCCTTCTACGTCATACCCCATTACCAGTTTATCACCAATCCTACATGCCCTTATATCACAATCTTCTGTCCGTTACTTGCTATGTTTATTTACTTCCGCTTCCCTGGTTGCTAAGGAACGCCCTGTCTGCATGCCTATGCCCTCAACATTTACACTTTTTATGATGAGTTGAATAAATTTTTGTCCCCAATTCCCATCAAAATATTGAGTGACAGTCTGGTATGTTACAATACGGCCTTACTGTAATCAACAATGAAGGCCAGCAACTCATGAACGTGGCTTAGATTATCAACCCTGTCATTCTACGAATACCATCCAGTGGAAGAAGCAGGAATCACTTTCCGCCAACATTTAAAAGCATGGACCACTTATAATCTAACCGGTCCAGTTAATCTAACTTTCCCCTACTGAAAATGCAAAATATGAAGCTTTTTCATAAGAATCTATTGAGTTTTCGAAACACTTCACTTGAAGTCCTTTCAAGTACTTCCACTCACAAATGTAATAATGTATACAAATCAATGGAAATGTGCATATTAAATACGTGAGAGGTATTACAAAATTTTCATTTGTGTAATTTTTGAAAAAGAAACAAAAACAAACGAATACACGAAAATTAACTTTACGTCATATTAAACAGGGCAATTAGCACTATCCACGGGAGAAATTTGAAGAAAAAATGTACAGCCATTTTCGAGAAAATTGCGTTTGAGCGTTACAGAAAATTCGGAATTTTGAGCTCATTTTTCAGAAAACTTGAGTTTTCGAGAAACTTTATTTGCCATTATTTAAAGCATATGTACTAATAAATGTAATAGAATGAAGAAATCCCCTCTAAGGTGAATATTGCCAACATGAGAGACAAGTCAAGATAATTACATTTTTGTAATTTTTAAAACAACAACAACAAAGAATAGAGCAATATGGTGTTTGTGCCATCGGATAGGGTTGGTTGGGCTCAAACCCTTGCAAAAATTTAAAGAAAAAATTTGGAGCCGTTTTTAAGAAAATCTGGTTTTTCTAATTTTTTAAAAATTTCAAATATTGCTCGCACTATTGCACGAAGGCTAATAACATTTTCAAAAAAATCTACATGACAATGAAAGAAATATTTACAAATAACAAATTTCGTTTCAAGAAAATATCTGTGTCTTCAATTCTAAAGAGTTAGGAAGACGCCGAAAAAATTCAAACTTTTGCCATTTTCGAAAATTTAGAGTTAACCGTTAATATCGGACCGATGCCACCGTTATAAGTGATTTTTACTCTATTCTTACGTGAACTTTAAAGAAAAAAATTGCGCCGTTTTTGAGAAAATTCTGAAAATGTCTGTGGAGCTTCACATAAAGTACCCCCAAATTTCAAAGAATGTTTTTCAAAATCTCAAAGCTTGAAATAGAGCCAGGTGGACAGGGATTTCTTCAATTTGGAAAAGATCGTACGTGTGGTTTAGGCGTTAGTAGGGTTCACACACTGACGGACGGACGGACGGACGGACGGACGGACGGACGGACGGACGGACAGACGGACGTTTTGAAAAAAATATACTTCTTCGGGATTACGGGCCCACAAAACGTGTATTTCCCTTGAAATCTCGAAATCGATTTTCCGCAGCATTACATAACTATCTATACTTCTTATATTATTCCCGTATATACGTATGTATAGGAGAAAGCAACTAGAGGTGCTACAGAATTACACACACTTTCTCGTAGTATAATGTCCTAATTTCCCTGGTGTGGACTGGTACTGTACAACTTGCCCTTCCTTCTTGCCAGTTGCCATCTATCGCCGCCCTAAGTAGAGTTTTTAAAAATTTTTCTCAACTTTTGGTTCTCAAATAGTAGAACCGAAATATTATTTTAAGAATATTAAAGAAGACTAAAACCTTGTCCTAAATTGCAATTTTCACTGAAAAATTTGAAGCCGTCTTTAAGAAAACGTCGTTAAGCGTTACTTAAATGCGAAATTTGAAGATTTTTTTCACCAGAACCTATTGAGTTATCGAAAAACATCATTTGAAGAACTTCCACTCATAAAATTAAAAATGTATACAAATCCATTGAAATGTGCATATTAACGGCGTGAGAGATATTTCAAAAAAATTACATCTGTGTAATTTTTGATAAAACAAAAGAATACACCAAAATGAATTTTACATCATGTTAAATAGTGCCATTAACACTATCCGATTTAAAAGTTTGAAGAAGAAATTTGGAGCCATTTTGTAGAAAATGGCGTTTCAGCGTTTTGAAAATGCAGAATTTGGAGATCATCCTCAGAAAACTGTCGAGTTTTTGAGAAACTTTATTCAGGTTAACTCTGAAACGGTTAACTCTGAAATATTATTATGTGAAGCACATGTATTCATAAATACACCAACGTGAACAAATCGCCTCTAATGTTACCGACGTGAGGGACAAGTAAAAAAATTCATTTTTGTAATTTTTGAAAAAACAAGAGAATAGAAGAATATGGCGCTTATGTCATCATATAGAGTGCATTTTGTAGTATATATACTAAAAATTTAAAGAAAAAATCTGGAGCCGTTTTTGAAAAAATCTTGTCTTTGTAATTTTTTTACAATTGCAAATATTGCACGCCATATTGCGCGAAAACTATTACAATTTTCAAAAAAGTCTACATGACCTTATTAAAAGAACTGATTATGAGCAACAAATTCCATTTGAAGCAAAAATATACATCTTTAATTTGGTAGTTTTCGGAAGACAGCGAAAAAATTCAAACTTTTGCAATTTTGGAAAATTCAGAGTTGACCGCGAAAATTGGACCTATGCCACTTTTATTATATTGTTACAGGAAACTACTATATATTTTACTATATTCTTACAGGAAACTAAAAAAGATCCGTTTTTGAGAAAATTTTGAAAATGCCCGGGGGCTTCAGGTAAAGTACCCCCAAATTTGAAAGAATGTATTTCAAAATTTCAAAGCTTCAACTAGAGCCAGATGGACACGGTTTTTTTCAATTTGGAAAAGATCGTACGTGTGGTTTAGGCGCTAGGTTTGTTAACATACGATAGACAGACAGACACTGACGGACGGACGGACGGACGGACGTTTAAAAAAAAAAAAAAACTTTTTCCGTATCAGGTGGACTCCAAAACGAGTATTTCTGTTGAAATCTCGAAATCGATTTTCCACAGCATTAAATAACTTTCTCTATATTACGTATATTACTCCAGTAAATACGTGTGGATTCGAGAAAGTAACTAGAAGTGCTACAGAATAGCACAAACTTTCTCGTAGTAAATTTTTCTGCTTTCCTTGGTTTGGACTGGTCCTGGCCAACACCGCCTCTATTCAGAAGGCCTCAGAACCAACTCGAAAGAGGCGCGTGACGTCATCATACTTAGGCCATCTCCGACCATCTTGTGGGCAGCGTGAAGATCTCATTATGTTCTGAGTTCTTCTCAATTGGTTATATCTTTAAATATTTGTGGCAATTTTACTTAGACGAGCATGTCTTTCAAGAGTAGTGTGCCGTTGTGTCGTGGTAATTACTTGAATGGTCGAAATATTTGTTTTCGGGTGTCCGAAAGATGAATCTGTAAACAGGAAGTGGTTGCGAATGATACAAAGATTTTACTCCAACCAGCAGTTTTAAAATGTATTTAATTGCTTTTGAAATCTTGATGCATTATTGAAATAATTATCTCTTGTGTTGTGCGCGTGTTTATTTTGTATAAGCTAATACATAAGAAAGGAATGAAAATCAACTCATCCAAGCAGTTTCCTACAAAATATAACCTACAAAACGTAGATTATAATGTAACAATGATTCTATTCGCCCGTTTATTTGAAATTTGTTCATTTGCTTGGTCCAGATATTTTAAAATTTTTGTAATTTTTGAAAATATTTAATTAATTACTAATTTAATGTCTACAATATGCGTATTGACTACAGTTAATAACAAATTCTAATATATTGCATTTGCCTGTGCGTGTGAAATGTATTTCCATCCTGTAGATATTATTCAAGTTCTGGAATACTTCTATGAGGTACATTGCAAGATAACAAAAAAATTGTCTTTACCAAGACTAAGAGATGGGACTGTACGCACAGTATTTCCAACGCACCCAGCATACTAGTTTTCTGAATGATCATACTGAGCAAAGAGTATATCTGATACTGAGATACTGAGAAGACCCTAGCGAGAGAGAAGAGAATTTTCTCAATTGGAAGCTCCTATCGTTGCAAGTGTGAACATCGTCTTGTTTTGAAAACACATAAATTTTGGTGATCTAATGACTTTTAAACATTTCATTGTCATTTAATGAAATGTTTCTCTTAACTTTTATTATAATATTTATAAAACATTTGACATTCAAGGGCTTAACAATTTTAAAAATTTTAATTTTACAATTAATTTTCTGAAATACTCTTATAATTTATTTTAATTTGAAGTCTATGCAAAAATGGTATGTTCTTGAAATATTTGGTGTTTTCTTCATTTACCACAGTTAATAAATTTGGATTTCGTATAAAAAAACTCATTCATTTAATAGTAGTATATAATGTTTTCAATTATTTTTAATTTGATGATGTTAATAAATAATACGTGAAAAAATGGAGTTTTACTTTCTTACAAATGTGCCACTTCTACTAAAGACGTTGAAGGTTTCCAGAGTTATTTGTAGAGAATCTGTAAGTAATTTGTTCTGCTCAATCATTTAAGAGGACATCGTCTTGTTTCGACTAAATAACGGTGAACCCACGTGTTTTACCTGAAATTAGAAGTAATGTAGTTCTAAAAATTATCAATTATCGTGAAATTTTATCAATTGACGTGTTAGTTGTTGATGATTTACAAGTATGCATCTAAACTTTATTTACTTTCAGTTACTATTGTTGGGTAGAACGAGGTTTACTTTCAAGCGAAACGTGTTTTAGTTTAATTACGAATGGTAAATTTTGTTCACAGCTTATTAAATGTTATAATATAAATATATTATAAATAATAATAAAAGGCATTTTCTTTGGTATTGTACTTATATTTCTTCGCATTGAACATGGAAAAAATTGCATCCAAAAACTAATGTCCAGTATGTGCGTGCAATGCAGGCAAACGCTGAAGCAGCAATCGTTCTAAATGTGATAACGTCCTCGGCTTGTTCTGAGGTCTTCTGTAGAGGTGGCATTGTCTTCTCCCTCCTTGCCTGCTTCCATCTATTCCGGCCCAAAGATTTGTTTTTCTTTGAAATTTTCGCAACTTTTCGGTTACCAAATAGTAGAACCTAAATTATATTTTAAATTAATTAAAGAAGGCTATACCGTCGTCCTAAATAGCAATTTTCATTGAAAAATTTGAAGCCGTTTTTAAGAAAATGGCGAATAAGCATTACTGTAAATGCGAAATTTGAAGCTCTTTTTCACAGAATCTATTAGGATTTTGAAAAAAATTCATTTGAAGTACTTCCCCTAACAAATGTCGTAATGTATACAATTCGATGGAAATGTGCATTTTAATGGCGTGAGAGATATTTCAAAAATATTACATCTGTGTATTAAAAAAAAAGAATACTGCAAAATGAACTTTACGTCATATTAAATAGTGCAATTAGCACTATCCATTGGAAAATTTCGGAGGAAACATGTGAAGCAATTTTTGAGAAAATGACGTTTTTTGAGAAAATTTAGAGCTCATTTTTACAGAAAAGTGTTGCGTTTTCGAGAAACTTTATTTGGCTCAATTTAAAGAACATGTACTCACAAACCTAATAAAGTGAAGAAATCTTCTCTAAGATGAATATTGCCGACGTGAGAGACAAGTAAAAAAAATTAAATTTTTGTAATTTTTAAAAAACAACAAAGAATAGAGCAATATGGTGTTTATGTCCATCGGATAGGGTGTATTTGGTACTAACCTACCAAAAATTTAAAAAAAATATTTGGAGCCGTTTATGAGAAAGTGTTTTCGTAATTTTTTAAAATTGCAAATATTGCATGCACAATTGCACGACAACTACTAAAATTTTCAAAAAAATCTACATGACCTTAATGAAAGAGATATTTACGAACAACAAATTTAATTTGAAGGAAAAATCTCTATCTTCGATTTTATAGTTGTAGGAAGACGCGGGTAAAATTCAAACTTTTGCAATTTTCGAAAATTCAGTGTTAACCGTGGAAATCGGACCTATGACACCTTTATAAGTGTATTTTACTCTGTTCTTACAATAAATTTAAAGAAAAAATTTGAGCCGTTTTTGAGAAAATTTTGAAAATGTCCAGGAGCCTTCATGTATAACATCACCAAATTTTAAAGAATGTTTTTCAAAATTTCAAAGCTTCAACTAGAGTCACATGTATAGGGGTTTCTTCAATTCGGAAAAGATCGTGTGGTTTAGGCGCTAGGTTTGTTCACATTTGACAGATAAACGGGCGTTTTGAAAAAAATAAATTTAAAAAAACAACACTTTTTTGGTATTAGGGGACCCCAAAACGTGTAGGTCCGTTGAAATCTCGAAATCGATTTTCCGCAGCATTACATAACTGTCTCTATACTACGTGTATTTCTCCCGTATATACGTATGTATACGAAAAAGGAATAAAAAGAATAAAACCTCGTCCTAAATGGCAATTTTCTCTGAAAAATTTTAAGCTTTTTTTTTTATAGAAAATGGCGTTTAATCGTTACTCTAAATGCGAAGTTTGAAGCTCCTTTTCATAGGAATGTATTGCGTTTTCGAAAAACTTCATTTAAAGTCAATTAAAGTACTTTCACTTTAATTCACTAAAACGCAAAATCGATGGAAATGTGGATATTAACGGCGTAAGAGATTTAAAAAATTAAAATTTTGGAAATTTTGAAAAAACAAAAGAATACACCAAAATGAACTTTACGTCATATTAGACAATGCAATAAGCACTATCCACTTGGAAAGTTTGAAGAAAATATCCGTCCGTCCGTCTGTGAACACTCCTAGCGCCTAAACTTCACGTATGATCTTTTCCAAATTGAAGAAACGCCTGTTTATCTGGCTCTGGTTGAAGCTCTGAAAATTTGAAAATCAATTTTTTAAATTAAAATTTGGGGGTACTTTACATGCAGGCCCCCCAGACATTTTCAAAATTTTCTCAAAAACGGCTCCAAATTTTTTCTTTAAATTTCTTTTGGACAATTATTATTCCTCATCGCATTTTATGCACTTAAATCAGTTGTGTGTGTGAGAATCTTCCACCACCTCCCAATGTTTTGTTATTTGGACCTAACTGGTACGAAGGAAGTGAATATAATCATTTATAGGGACTTCAATTTGTAAGTTGGAAACCCTACAAACGTGCTGAAACCGTCAGTTTTGACGGTTAAGCTGTTGGTGTTTCTTTCGTTCGTTATTTGTTTGTTAAGCAATGATTTGAAGTTGAACAGGGAGAAATTGTCGTCGTGCTTGTGTTCATTCTCCTAATAAGTTTTGTTATGTGAGTGGACACAGTAGCATAACGAAATATGTGGGGGCCCGTCCGCAAAACTTGTATCGGAGCCCCCTTTATATCATAGAAGTGTATAGCAAACACAAGTAGCGTTAGCTACAACATACACCTAACGTGACGTTAGTAAACGAGTCGTTAATAGTAACGTCCCTGTTAAGATTTGTTCCGTTTCACCAACGCTTCCGCGGCTTCGATTAGCTAAATGCCAATAAACTTTAATGGGTGTACAAAATGCGTAAGTATTTGTTTTAGAAGGCTGTGAACTGGAAACTCTGTGGTGAGTATGTTTACTCTGCTAAAACAACAGTCTAGCCAAAGCGCAGATAACTCTATGAACAATACGGTTAGCCGTAGATTTGCTGGCCCCAATCTAGTGTGACGTACTAGAGTGAAAAACACAGACGACTGTTCTGATTGAATAAATACAATATATTTACAGATTTTTTACAATTAATGTACAATGATATGATACCAAAAATCTAGCCCCTTGGCAACCTTTCAATTCTCTTAGCCGCGAAACCCCGCGACCGTCCCCTAGGCCTCGCCCAGAACCACTGCTTCGGAAGCAGCAAAAAGCAACGCGAAGTGCGAAGCTGTCGGACATAGAGTCCCGTAACTACACCAGTTACATGGCTTGTCGCCAAACCGATCTTCGACCTGAAGATCACGTGCAAGGATTGCACTGGAGATACCTCACGTCTTTCGACACCCAGCGTATCCCGCGAGGCTCGTGTCGGCGCGGCCTTAAATATCCGACGGCTCGCCCCCACCCTACAAGCGGCGGGCGTCGTACGGCTCGCTGGCCAGCCTTTCCAGAGCTACAACCGACATCTCTTAGACTCGCATCACGAGCGTCCTTTTGAAGGAAATTCCAGCCGGGATTCCTAAGGGCTTTTCCAACCGGCGCGGCGTGGCGCCGCCACCCTCCACCCACATCCGGCTTAACGCGGGTTTCCCCGAAGCGGCCCGACGCACCGGCGCCGGACCAGGCGACGCTACAGACCCTCCCATGCTGGGGGGTGAGAATTTTTTTTCGCAGCAAAATATGCCCAGGAAAAGAATTCTGCTAAGTTACCTGGTCGTGAGACCTCTACATCCTAATTTTTATATGAACATGAACATAATTATACCAAAATATCAAACCCTATTTAATCGAAATGTGTGAAATAAATCTCTGAGCTGTCCCCCCTCCCTTTTCACCTAAGCTATGTTGCCAGTACATTTAAACCTTACTCCTATATACATAAATATACATAAGTATTCTTGACGCATCTTGAATTACATATTATCCTGAAATACAAACATTTACTTTACAGTGAAATATTACATAATTGTGGAATTCGTTACATACATCATGTGCCGTTCTTAACTGAATTTATTGACACATGTATGTATCTACATATAAAAATATCAAAAAAACAAGAAAACAATTTTACCCTTGAATTTACAAATTTATTTACATAGAATTTCACCGACATTTATACATGTCATGAACGTGCGTGTTCCCTATTCTCGCCGGTGGATCAATTCACATCATCAAACATGCGACTAAGTGCATCTGCATTAACATTTTCTGAGCCCTTTTTGTGCCTTTTCCGTAAGACCGATCTGCCAAAAACATTTGCAAAGGTCCAGTACACTTATTATCTTAGCTGCAGCTACCTGTTCTATCCGTTCTTCGAGATTGGGTAACGGAAAGTATTCGGTCTTAATAATTTCGTTGAGGCGCCTATAATCGATACAGGGCCGTGGTTTTTTGCCCGGTGCTTCAACCAATATCATGGGAGACGTATAATCACTCTCCGCCTCCACAATGATATTGTCGCGAAGCATTCTATCGATTTCTTCCCGTAATATCTTAGCCTGCCTCGGCGATGTACGGTAGGGTACGCTTCGAACCACTTTGCTAGTATCAGTTAACTCGATATCCATAGTTGTGATATCTGTCAATCCGGGTTTCTCACTAAATATAGACCTGTACTTACAAATGACCGTTTTCAGAGCGTCGCGAAACTCCGGTTCGACCTCAGTCCCGCTCAGCATTTCTTCCGCGTCAAAGTCGCAACAATCCAATTTAAGCGCATAGCGATCTAGCGCGTCTTCGTCACCTGCGTCTGTCACAGTCGTAGAACTAAGCACATTCAAGTACTCTGTCCGCTGGTGGTATCTCTTAAGCATATTAATGTGATAGACGCGGGGTTCCTTCCGCCCCGGCATCTGGACCACATAGTTATGCTCCGAAATTTTCTCGCGAATCTCGCCCGGCCCTATCCACTGAACCGCGAGCTTCCGCGTCCTGTTAGGTGCGAGAACCAACACCTTCGCGCCTATCTCGAAAGTACGTGAGACCGCCTTCCGGTCATACCACACTTTACGTTTCTGCTGTTCTTCAGCCATTCTATTGTGAGCTAGGTCACGGGAGCGTTTCAAACGATTGATTAATTTGAATACATGCTCAACTACAGAATTTTCTTCACGTTCCGCAGTTCCCGCAAGCCTTTCATAAAGAAGTGTCATGGGGGTACGGAGATTCTTCCCGTACACCAATTCGGCAGGAGAGAAACCTAATGATTCGTGCACACTCGTGCGCAACGCGAACATAATAGCGGGAAGCTGGCATTCCCAATCCGTCCCTGCCTCCAAACACAGAACCTTCATAAGCCGGTTCATAGTTCGATGCATTCTTTCGACTGCGTTTGATTGAGGATGATACGGCGAACTTCTCACCAGTTTAATGCCAAACCGCTCGGCGAATTCCGCTGTCAAAGCACTCGTGAAGCAAGTGCCCTGGTCGGTTTGCAATTCGCGTGGAAATCCTATTCTACTGAATAATTCTAGTAATGCCTCAATTACAGTGACCGAAGTTAGGTCCCGTATCGGAATAGCCTCGGGATACTTCGTGGCTAAACACATCGCCGTTAAAATAAACTTGTTTCCGGTGACCGATTCTGGAAATGGGCCACACGCGTCGACATTCACTTTCTCGAATGCCTCGCCCGTTATAGGAACAATTTTCAAAGGCGCGCGAAGTTTTTCGCCGCCGTTTCCTACTCGTTGGCAACTGTCGCAACTACGCACATAGTTTTCAATATCCTTATAGCAATTCGGCCAGAAGAAATATTTGGCCATGGCATCTTTGCTTTTTGTGACCCCCAAATGGCCGTGAGCAACTTCATGACAGAGTTTTAAGATCGTGCCACGATACACCCGCGGTATTACTAACATAGTGAACTGCTCTCCGCGCTTACTATGCCGGACACGAAACAATAGGCCGTTTTTCATAACATAATCGCGCCGATCCGTCTCGGGTCCTTCCGCACGCTCAATCAACGGCGCGAGCTCCTTGTCTTGTCTCTGAGCTGTAGCAAATTCGGTGGGGTCCAAACGAGCCAAAGCAATGCTACCGAAATCTAATTCAGATTCCTGATAGTTTGATTCCGAGTTGCCCGGGGCGTCGACCTCGCCCTGACCAACTCTATTGTCATCCTCGGTTTCCTCCGAAGCGGTTACCTGGAACGCGTCCTGATCTCGGCCGTTTCCTGTACTCTCGGCAGGCTCTACCGCCTCTATTGTCTGCGGCGCGTCGCCCGGCGCTTCGTTTCCTGCATTGTTGCACCCGGGGGCCCCCGCCCTTACGCGCTCAGCAACTGCTTGCGCCCTAGTCCGCACAGCGCAGATAGGCTGTGGTTCTAAGAAACCTTGTTTTATTTCTTTCAAAATCGTAGCAGAACGATTACTAAAAATGTAATAAGGCAAGTCGCAATTCTTCGCGACTGCGGCCTCTGTAACAAGAGTACCGAATGGCCCTACAATCTCTACCTTGGCTACCGGTAGGTTTTTCGGCGCTTCGTCCAGGGGCTGCTGAACCCATACGGACTCGCCGGTATATTGTGTCGGCGTGACGTGCTTTGCGTTGATGACGTCGATCGTGGCCCCCGTGTCACGGAGACAGGTGACTGTTTCGCCGCAAATTTTGGCAAGAAATGTGTGTGGAGACAATAACTCTGGCGCACTAGCGTCGGCCACGTGACACATCTTCTCGCTAGGTTTATTGTTATATTGAGGACAATATCTTTTTATGTGACCTGGTTTTTTACATAAGTAACACGTCCGTTCTTGCGGCTTCTCGAACTCCGCGTTACTAGCTACCTTCGGCACTGCCGTTTTGGAAGTGGTCGGCGCGCTTTCCGTCGCCTTCGGCCATTTCCGTTCGCCTGCCTGCTCTTTATTGCCGAACCGCGAGAAATCCTTCTTATATCCGCTAGCCCGGTTGTTTTCGTAGGTGTCCAGCCTTCGTGCCAAATCTTGGGACGCAGAAACCTCACCCCACACATCAATGAAATGGTCACGCATAACCGCCGGCACCTTTCGCTTCATCTGGTCTGTTACAATGAGATCTAGCAATTGCTCAAATGTTTCGATCTTTAAACCTGAGACCCATTTTTTACAATAACTAGCTAATTCACGTGCATAGACGTTCCAAGTGGTCTTTGCACCTTTTACGTGACTACAAAACATCTGCCGGCACTTTTCTGCCGTGAACTTGTACATATCTAATAATTGTTCTTTAATTAGGTCATAATCTTGATCCGGTGAATCGGATCCTACTACGAGCCAGTTGTTCACCTCATTAGGAAGTAAACCCATTAAATGGCTTACCCATTCGACCGGCGCAATACCAAGCTGGCGAGCATGCGCCTCGAAAACACTTAAAAACAACGTAATATCGTCGCCTTCGCCTTTGAATTTGTCCATGACTTGGCTGATACGAATATTAGTTCGATTTCCCGTGTCGCTACTACCTATGGAAACACGCGTGGGAGCCTGATTCGTTAGTTTTAACTTTTCAAGTTCAAATTGCCGTTCTTCGCGTATTCTTTCCTGCTCTCTCTCTTCGCGTTCTTCGCGTATCTTTTCCTGCTCTCTCTCATCGCGTAATCTTTCCTGCTCTCGTATTTCTGCAACCTGTTCTTTTTCTTGGTCAGCGAGTTGTTTCACGAATGATTCCTCGTACTGCTCGCTTTCCGTAATGATCGCTTTAAGTTTAACCACGGTCTCGTTCCCTTCTAATGTTTCCCCCATCTCCATCGCGACCCTAACAAGCACCTCTTTCCTATAACCCGCTAAGAAAGCCATATTGCCTGAATTGATCCCCGGCCAGAACAAAAAACACACTTACGTTCAGTTGACCTCGGTGTCGCGTGAGCGCCTTCTGGATCCGGTTTGTGGCCTCCTTCCTTCCTCTCGTTCAGGTCGGTCCGTGATGTGTTCTTCCGGTGATGCAAATATTAGCAGATCAAGTTCCAGTGCCAATATCAGCTCGTTCCAGTACCAGTACCAAGTTTTAGAAAAGAAAGGTTCCGAGTCGGATTGTACCGCCCCGAAACTACCGTACCGAAACACCGCACTTTTCGGTTTCTCGTGGCGTGCGCGACACTGCCGGCGCCACGTATTTACGACGCGTATTCACGTTTAACTGCGTACACTGTCTTTACGCGTGCTGTTCTGATTAATCAGCGCGCACCGATGGCTCTGATGCCGCACTGATGTCCCCGCGGATGCTGCTGCAGACTTCCGCGTTCCCCGTTCGTTGCGAACGTAGTGACTGCTTCCACAAAGCTGAATGATAGACGTGAGTCTTTAATCTGTTGTAACCAATTATTAACTGCAATTGGCACAACCACCCGGTGTGAGTTCTAAGCACCACTGCAACCAATTTTGAACTACAATTGCAACAATTGGCGCAGGCACTCCGGCGTGAATTTACAATAACCGCTGCTACCAATTTTAGACAAGAAAAATGGCAGAATTGGTGCGGGCACACCGACGTGAGTTTACAGTAACCGCTGCCACCAGTTTTAGAAAAGAAAAGTGGCAGAATTGGCTGCGAGCGCCCCGACGTGAGTTTTCGATAACCGCTGCCACCAGTTTTAGAAAAGAAAGGTTCCGAGTCTGTGACGTACTAGAGTGAAAAACACAGACGACTGTTCTGATTGAATAAATACAATATATTTACAGATTTTTTACAATTAATGTACAATGATATGATACCAAAAATCTAGCCCCTTGGCAACCTTTCAATTCTCTTAGCCGCGAAACCCCGCGACCGTCCCCTAGGCCTCGCCCAGAACCACTGCTTCGGAAGCAGCAAAAAGCAACGCGAAGTGCGAAGCTGTCGGACATAGAGTCCCGTAACTACACCAGTTACATGGCTTGTCGCCAAACCGATCTTCGACCTGAAGATCACGTGCAAGGATTGCACTGGAGATACCTCACGTCTTTCGACACCCAGCGTATCCCGCGAGGCTCGTGTCGGCGCGGCCTTAAATATCCGACGGCTCGCCCCCACCCTACAAGCGGCGGGCGTCGTACGACTCGCTGGCCAGCCTTTCCAGAGCTACAACCGACATCTCTTAGACTCGCATCACGAGCGTCCTTTTGAAGGAAATTCCAGCCGGGATTCCTAAGGGCTTTTCCAACCGGCGCGGCGTGGCGCCGCCACCCTCCACCCACATCCGGCTTAACGCGGGTTTCCCCGAAGCGGCCCGACGCACCGGCGCCGGACCAGGCGACGCTACAGACCCTCCCATGCTGGGGGGTGAGAATTTTTTTTCGCAGCAAAATATGCCCAGGAAAAGAATTCTGCTAAGTTACCTGGTCGTGAGACCTCTACATCCTAATTTTTATATGAACATGAACATAATTATACCAAAATATCAAACCCTATTTAATCGAAATGTGTGAAATAAATCTCTGAGCTGTCCCCCCTCCCTTTTCACCTAAGCTGTGTTGCCAGTACATTTAAACCTTACTCCTATATACATAAATATACATAAGTATTCTTGACGCATCTTGAATTACATATTATCCTGAAATACAAACATTTACTTTACAGTGAAATATTACATAATTGTGGAATTCGTTACATACATCATGTGCCGTTCTTAACTGAATTTATTGACACATGTATGTATCTACATATAAAAATATCAAAAAAACAAGAAAACAATTTTACCCTTGAATTTACAAATTTATTTACATAGAATTTCACCGACATTTATACATGTCATGAACGTGCGTGTTCCCTATTCTCGCCGGTGGATCAATTCACATCATCAAACATGCGACTAAGTGCATCTGCATTAACATTTTCTGAGCCCTTTTTGTGCCTTTTCCGTAAGACCGATCTGCCAAAAACATTTGCAAAGGTCCAGTACACTTATTATCTTAGCTGCAGCTACCTGTTCTATCCGTTCTTCGAGATTGGGTAACGGAAAGTATTCGGTCTTAATAATTTCGTTGAGGCGCCTATAATCGATACAGGGCCGTGGTTTTTTGCCCGGTGCTTCAACCAATATCATGGGAGACGTATAATCACTCTCCGCCTCCACAATGATATTGTCGCGAAGCATTCTATCGATTTCTTCCCGTAATATCTTAGCCTGCCTCGGCGATGTACGGTAGGGTACGCTTCGAACCACTTTGCTAGTATCAGTTAACTCGATATCCATAGTAGTGATATCTGTCAATCCGGGTTTCTCACTAAATATAGACCTGTACTTACAAATGACCGTTTTCAGAGCGTCGCGAAACTCCGGTTCGACCTCAGTCCCGCTCAGCATTTCTTCCGCGTCAAAGTCGCAACAATCCAATTTAAGCGCATAGCGATCTAGCGCGTCTTCGTCACCTGCGTCTGTCACAGTCGTAGAACTAAGCACATTCAAGTACTCTGTCCGCTGGTGGTATCTCTTAAGCATATTAATGTGATAGACGCGGGGTTCCTTCCGCCCCGCCATCTGGACCACATAGTTATGTTCCGAAATTTTCTCGCGAATCTCGCCCGGCCCTATCCACTGAACCGCGAGCTTCCGCGTCCTGTTAGGTGCGAGAACCAACACCTTCGCGCCTATCTCGAAAGTACGTGAGACCGCCTTCCGGTCATACCACACTTTACGTTTCTGCTGTTCTTCAGCCATTCTATTGTGAGCTAGGTCACGGGAGCGTTTCAAACGATTGATTAATTTGAATACATGCTCAACTACAGAATTTTCTTCACGTTCCGCAGTTCCCGCAAGCCTTTCATAAAGAAGTGTCATGGGGGTACGGAGATTCTTCCCGTACACCAATTCGGCAGGAGAGAAACCTAATGATTCGTGCACACTCGTGCGCAACGCGAACATAATAGCGGGAAGCTGGCATTCCCAATCCGTCCCTGCCTCCAAACACAGAACCTTCATAAGCCGGTTCATAGTTCGATGCATTCTTTCGACTGCGTTTGATTGAGGATGATACGGCGAACTTCTCACCAGTTTAATGCCAAACCGCTCGGCGAATTCCGCTGTCAAAGCACTCGTGAAGCAAGTGCCCTGGTCGGTTTGCAATTCGCGTGGAAATCCTATTCTACTGAATAATTCTAGTAATGCCTCAATTACAGTGACCGAAGTTAGGTCCCGTATCGGAATAGCCTCGGGATACTTCGTGGCTAAACACATCGCCGTTAAAATAAACTTGTTTCCGGTGACCGATTCTGGAAATGGGCCACACGCGTCGACATTCACTTTCTCGAATGCCTCGCCCGTTATAGGAACAATTTTCAAAGGCGCGCGAAGTTTTTCGCCGCCGTTTCCTACTCGTTGGCAACTGTCGCAACTACGCACATAGTTTTCAATATCCTTATAGCAATTCGGCCAGAAGAAATATTTGGCCATGGCATCTTTGCTTTTTGTGACCCCCAAATGGCCGTGAGCAACTTCATGACAGAGTTTTAAGATCGTGCCACGATACACCCGCGGTATTACTAACATAGTGAACTGCTCTCCGCGCTTACTATGCCGGACACGAAACAATAGGCCGTTTTTCATAACATAATCGCGCCGATCCGTCTCGGGTCCTTCCGCACGCTCAATCAACGGCGCGAGCTCCTTGTCTTGTCTCTGAGCTGTAGCAAATTCGGTGGGGTCCAAACGAGCCAAAGCAATGCTACCGAAATCTAATTCAGATTCCTGATAGTTTGATTCTGAGTTGCCCGGGGCGTCGACCTCGCCCTGACCAACTCTATTGTCATCCTCGGTTTCCTCCGAAGCGGTTACCTGGAACGCGTCCTGATCTCGGCCGTTTCCTGTACTCTCGGCAGGCTCTACCGCCTCTATTGTCTGCGGCGCGTCGCCCGGCGCTTCGTTTCCTGCATTGTCTGCACCCGGGGGCCCCTCTGCCCTTACGCGCTCAGCAACTGCTTGCGCCCTAGTCCGCACAGCGCAGATAGGCTGTGGTTCTAAGAAACCTTGCTTTATTTCTTTCAAAATCGTAGCAGAACGATTACTAAAAATGTAATAAGGCAAGTCGCAATTCTTCGCGACTGCGGCCTCTGTAACAAGAGTACCGAATGGCCCTACAATCTCTACCTTGGCTACCGGTAGGTTTTTCGGCGCTTCGTCCAGGGGCTGCTGAACCCATACGGACTCGCCGGTATATTGTGTCGGCGTGACGTGCTTTGCGTTGATGACGTCGATCGTGGCCCCCGTGTCACGGAGACAGGTGACTGTTTCGCCGCAAATTTTGGCAAGAAATGTGTGTGGAGACAATAACTCTGGCGCACTAGCGTCGGCCACGTGACACATCTTCTCGCTAGGTTTATTGTTATATTGAGGACAATATTTTTTTATGTGACCTGGTTTTTTACATAAGTAACACGTCCGTTCTTGCGGCTTCTCGAACTCCGCGTTACTAGCTACCTTCGGCACTGCCGTTTTGGAAGTGGTCGGCGCGCTTTCCGTCGCCTTCGGCCATTTCCGTTCGCCTGCCTGCTCTTTATTGCCGAACCGCGAGAAATCCTTCTTATATCCGCTAGCCCGGTTGTTTTCGTAGGTGTCCAGCCTTCGTGCCAAATCTTGGGACGCAGAAACCTCACCCCACACATCAATGAAATGGTCACGCATAACCGCCGGCACCTTTCGCTTCATCTGGTCTGTTACAATGAGATCTAGCAATTGCTCAAATGTTTCGATCTTTAAACCTGAGACCCATTTTTTACAATAACTAGCTAATTCACGTGCATAGACGTTCCAAGTGGTCTTTGCACCTTTTACGTGACTACAAAACATCTGCCGGCACTTTTCTGCCGTGAACTTGTACATATCTAATAATTGTTCTTTAATTAGGTCATAATCTTGATCCGGTGAATCGGATCCTACTACGAGCCAGTTGTTCACCTCATTAGGAAGTAAACCCATTAAATGGCTTACCCATTCGACCGGCGCAATACCAAGCTGGCGAGCATGCGCCTCGAAAACCCTTAAAAACAACGTAATATCGTCGCCTTCGCCTTTGAATTTGTCCATGACTTGGCTGATACGAATATTAGTTCGATTTCCCGTGTCGCTACTACCTATGGAAACACGCGTGGGAGCCTGATTCGTTAGTTTTAACTTTTCAAGTTCAAATTGCCGTTCTTCGCGTATTCTTTCCTGCTCTCTCTCTCTTCGCGTTCTTCGCGTATCTTTTCCTGCTCTCTCTCATCGCGTAATCTTTCCTGCTCTCGTATTTCTGCAACCTGTTCTTTTTCTTGGTCAGCGAGTTGTTTCACGAATGATTCCTCGTA
Organism: Teleogryllus occipitalis; assembly: GCA_011170035.1. Taxonomy (NCBI): domain Eukaryota; kingdom Metazoa; phylum Arthropoda; class Insecta; order Orthoptera; family Gryllidae; genus Teleogryllus; species Teleogryllus occipitalis. The sequence continues at coordinate 136,117 of BLKR01001840.1, read as the reverse complement.
CTGCTCGCTTTCCGTAATGATCGCTTTAAGCTTAACCACGGTCTCGTTCCCTTCTAATGTTTCCCCCATCTCCATCGCGACCCTAACAAGCACCTCTTTCCTATAACCCGCTAAGAAAGCCATATTGCCTGAATTGATCCCCGGCCAGAACAAAAAACACACTTACGTTCAGTTGACCTCGGTGTCGCGTGAGCGCCTTCTGGATCCGGTTTGTGGCCTCCTTCCTTCCTCTCGTTCGGGTCGGTCCGTGATGTGTTCTTCCGGTGATGCAAATATTAGCAGATCAAGTTCCAGTGCCAATATCAGCTCGTTCCAGTACCAGTACCAAGTTTTAGAAAAGAAAGGTTCCGAGTCGGATTGTACCGCCCCGAAACTACCGTACCGAAACACCGCACTTTTCGGTTTCTCGTGGCGTGCGCGACACTGCCGGCGCCACGTATTTACGACGCGTATTCACGTTTAACTGCGTACACTGTCTTTACGCGTGCTGTTCTGATTAATCAGCGCGCACCGATGGCTCTGATGCCGCACTGATGTCCCCGCGGATGCTGCTGCAGACTTCCGCGTTCCCCGTTCGTTGCGAACGTAGTGACTGCTTCCACAAAGCTGAATGATAGACGTGAGTCTTTAATCTGTTGTAACCAATTATTAACTGCAATTGGCACAACCACCCGGTGTGAGTTCTAAGCACCACTGCAACCAATTTTGAACTACAATTGCAACAATTGGAGCAGGCACTCCGGCGTGAATTTACAATAACCGCTGCTACCAATTTTAGACAAGAAAAATGGCAGAATTGGTGCGGGCACACCGACGTGAGTTTACAGTAACCGCTGCCACCAGTTTTAGAAAAGAAAAGTGGCAGAATTTGCTGCGAGCGCCCCGACGTGAGTTTTCGATAACCGCTGCCACCAGTTTTAGAAAAGAAAGGTTCCGAGTCTGTGACGTACTAGAGTGAAAAACACAGACGACTGTTCTGATTGAATAAATACAATATATTTACAGATTTTTTACAATTAATGTACAATGATATGATACAAAAATCTAGCCCCTTGGCAACCTTTCAATTCTCTTAGCCGCGAAACCCCGCGACCGTCCCCTAGGCCTCGCCCAGAACCACTGCTTCGGAAGCAGCAAAAAGCAACGCGAAGTGCGAAGCTGTCGGACATAGAGTCCCGTAACTACACCAGTTACATGGCTTGTCGCCAAACCGATCTTCGACCTGAAGATCACGTGCAAGGATTGCACTGGAGATACCTCACGTCTTTCGACACCCAGCGTATCCCGCGAGGCTCGTGTCGGCGCGGCCTTAAATATCCGACGGCTCGCCCCCACCCTACAAGCGGCGGGCGTCGTACGACTCGCTGGCCAGCCTTTCCAGAGCTACAACCGACATCTCTTAGACTCGCATCACGAGCGTCCTTTTGAAGGAAATTCCAGCCGGGATTCCTAAGGGCTTTTCCAACCGGCGCGGCGTGGCGCCGCCACCCTCCACCCACATCCGGCTTAACGCGGGTTTCCCCGAAGCGGCCCGACGCACCGGCGCCGGACCAGGCGACGCTACACTAGTCACCCATCACCCGCTGGTAGCTGCCAGTTGCATAACGTACAGTCGTTAATTGGTGCGATTGACTCGTTTCTGGAAATGAATATAAATTGAAACAAAATTCTAATAACGAGTTCTTATTTTTTAATAAATAACGAACTTAATTATAATATTATGTAATTAATTCATATCATACTTTGAACTTTATGATTTTGTGATTTAGTTTCTAAAGTTTTTGGAATGACTTGTGTCTGAAGAAAACTGTAGCCTGTATTTGGATAAGAATGAATAGTGACACAATTTCATGTATAATGTACGTAATGAACGAAACCAATCATAACCTAATTTGCATTCATGAAGGTTATATAACAAGTTAGTTTTCAATGTGCATGCAAAACTGTTACTTATATGGTTTGGTTGTGGGTGGTGGTTGCTTAAATGGTATGTAACTATTACAAGTAATATTTTCTGACTTGCTTGATGAAAACTCCAGATCCTGCTCAATCAGTTCCAGGATTTCTAGTGTCGATTGCTTGGTACACCTGAATCTGGTTGAAAAGTCCCTATCGTCATACTCATAAAAATAATTTCTTCTTTCTCAGAACACACGCGAGCGCACAGACATTTCCAGGTTTTCTAAAATATCGTCGTCTTCCAATATATATTCCAGAGCTTCCTCCATTTTTCTCTGCTGTTTGCTCGAACTGAACAGAACCGCGCTGCGCTACAATCAGCTTAATCAAGCGTTAACTGCTGCTAACGGAGCTGAGATCGCGCGATAAAGTTTGGTGAAACACGTATTTTCTCTAACGGATCGTTAAAATCTCCTAACGTCTAGTTAGCGTGTTAACAAGCATTGGTGGCACCGGCCTTTAGAACCATAAATAATAAAAATATCCCCTATCATTAGGCCCACTTTAACCTGAGCCCGCCCGGATTGTGGGCCCGAACGTAACGCCACTGAGTGGACAGTTTATTGTGAAGTCACAGAGCCGTTCAGTAACAAAATTCACTCAAAAATTATTATTATTATTATTATTATTATTATTATTATTATTATTATTATTATTATTTTGGTTGTGGTGGTAATCAAGACAAGAAGTGGGCACCTCACGTAGCTTGCATTACGTGCTACATAAAACCCATGGTGGAAATAACCCATGGTGTTATTTCCACCATGGTTATTTCCACCATGATAAAACCTATACTTGGGATTTTCTAACGTGCCTTCTGAGGGTAGTATCTCCAAAATGTAATATGGCACGACTTTTTGCATCTGTCTCGGTCCTGCCGCAAGATGTCGCATTATCGCGTCCGTATCAAGCAGTGCTGCAGATCAAGCCACTCTAGCGGCACGACCGAGAAAAGCCATGCCATATTCCATCTTATAGTTACTACTGGGTGATCAGTTGAAAACGCTACCCTGCTGTTCAAGGCACTGAAGTGAAAGTTTTGCAACACTGCTTCTGGGACAGCTCTTTCGACTGCATTTCAGCGACATTCCATTCACCTCCACCCCCTTCGTTTCAATCACCCCCTTCCTGTGGTGTGGGTCATACCTGCTCAAAACAAACCAGGCCGCGTCTTCATTCATAGTTTCGTACTCGTAATCGTAGTGTAACTGACACTCGTAAGTGTAACTGACACTCGTAATCGTACATTTCAAGTTAAAAAGCGTGAACATGGAGACCATTGTTGTTTAGGGAAAAGTTGAGGGCAAATATGTTTTTAATGAATATTACGGAAACGCTTGAAGGAATCGAGCTGGAAGTTTAGAGAACAACAGGGCGAAATTTATGAACAATTTCGAAAGTAATCACGATTTTGGGAAACGTCTAGAAAATGAATTAAATTAAAAGTATAATTGAAATATGTGTGAAACAAGTGACGCATCGTAGGGACGTCATGACTACTCTCTGAATATGAATCAGTCGCTGAATATGTCGCTGATTCAATCAGTGAGATCAAAGTCACTGATATCTTCAGTCGAAATGTGTAGTTTTGCTCATGGTGGAAATAACACCATTATTTCCACCATGGTTTTGCTGACAATCAGTGAATACGTGAACCTTTTCAAAATGACCGCCAGCATTTCATTGGTTGTCAGTTGGCCGCGCCACCATACGGACTGGTCCAATCATTCACATGCTGTGTTGTGAATGTACGCAAAATGGCACGGCGGAGCCAGTGGAATAGAGGTTTCCTGCGAGAAAACTGACCTGTGTCTGAAGATTGTTTTAATTGCATTAGGTAAGTAGTTTTCGCTTTTCTGTGACTCGTCTTGTTGATAACTGTGAGACGTATTATTTTATGGTGAGCATTTGTCCATACTAAGAAATAGGTTATGAACACGTTGTTAATATCACGTATTTGTTTTTGTTATTAACTTGGAAACTTCTTATGTAACTTAAGAGTTTTAATGTAACTGTTTGGTGATACAGTGTGAAATATCTGACGTGCAATGGATAATTTCGTTTATGAAATTTGTAAAAAGTCCAAAATGCTCTCGATTACACCACAGCAGAGCCGGGCATGCCAGCAAACTAATAACTCATTCTTTGGTTTTTCCAATTTACTTTGACACCAGTCCAGGAGTGGAGTTTTGAAGAAGTGTAAGAGAAAGTGCTGGAGCTAACTGGGGACTCTAACAATGTGAATATTTTGAAAGGTATTTTAATTTACCAAAGACTGCTGTAATACTGATTTATTTTGATCGGTGTTCCTTGCTTTCCTTAGTCACTAAACACATTATATTTTACTCATTTACATGGCAAGGCTAGTTTGGCAGAGGAGTGGGAGTGCAGAAGTTACATCAAAGCCATTCCTGAGGTTCCCAATCCAGACCTCATAATAATTCTGCCAGTTAGTATGATCTTGTATGTAATCTGAAAATAAAGTAATCATTTTTTCCTCGCATAACTTCTTGACCTATCTTTTTTTCTGTTTTAGGAGGGCTCTAATTTGCATCTGGAGGAATTGGAAAGGAGAAAAACCTTCAAGAAAAATGTCCAGCAATATTTGATATGGGTGAAAGGATAGAAAAACTATTCGTGTTTTGTTCAGGGTGATGGTTGGTTTTAACATCTGCCCTTTTTTTAATAATAATAATAATAATAATAATAATAATAATAATAATAATAATAATAATAATAATAATAATAATAATTACCCGTGTGGTGTCGGGGTTTTTAGTAGAATAGCACCTCGGGATCTCCCCCTGTCGTAGAAGGCGACTAATCGGAGCAGCTGTCCGCTGTCACTTCCCTATACATCCTGCAATCCCCACATTCTTGGTGTGTCATTGCTTCCACTTACTTGTGGCACACTTCTATTTTTCTATCCTGTAGGCCAATCTTCATATCGGCCAACTCTTGTGTTTCCGACCCCGACGCTATTAGGTTTCGAGGGCTAGGGAGTCGTTCCTGTTCTACCCTTCTATTCTAACTCTATTCTTTACTGTCCCTTCTTCTTTCTTCCGTTTCCCTTTCAGCTGACCGGAGCTTAAAAACGCTAGGGGAAGGCGACCCCGAAGAAAAAACCCGCGATGGAAGGTCTTTCAGGATCAACCATTACGGTGCAGGGGATCGGAGCCCCAGTACCGGCGGTCGGTGGCGAGCAAGCAGGCCACCGGGCGTCGTCACCAAGCGACTGCAATGTCAGAGACGTGGATCACTTGGCGTCCCTGGCAGATAATGCCACAAGTGCATTTAACCCCTTCGCTGGAAGGCGGAAGCTGCAAAGATCACCTCCTAGCAGCCCCTCCATGTCTGGAACACCTACAGGAGTGAAGGTATCTTCCAGGCAAGGAGAGCCCACACCCGAAGGAGTTGGGAAGTCGAATCAGCAGAGATCACCTCCAAGTACCCCCACGACAACTGGTGTACCCACAGGAGTCAAGGACAGAGACGTGGACTTGGCGCCTCGGTCAGATAATAGTGCGATTAACCTCCTGGAGGTGCGTGAAGCTGATCTCCCTGCAGAGGAGAGCGTGGTGATACCGCCAAGAGCTATGGGTATACTGCTGGAGAAGTGGGCGGCCATGGAGATGTTGCATGGGGCACAGACGAAGTTAATCGACGACCTGGCAACTGCCCTAAGTGTGATAAGTGGTAAAATGCTCCGAAACAACCCACAGCCGGTAAAGGATGCAATGATGAAAGCCTTGCATGACATCGACTCGATGAAAAACAGATGCAAGGCCATTGCGGAGGAAAGAGCAGAGTTCCTGGATCGACTACAAGAGTGCTCAACTACGAAAATAGGAAAGCACTACGCGGAGACTCGCCAAGGGAAGAAGAAAAAGGGCAAGAAGAGAGAAGCTCCCAGCCCCCCGGCGGAAACCACCAGATTGGACAAGAGGAAGGTGACAGAAGTGACGCAAGGAGAGGTAACGGCGGACAACGCCGTGAAAGGGAAGCAAATTGAAGTAGTGGAAACAGAGGCCACGGTGAGCGACGGCGAACAGACATGGTTGTACGCAAAGTCGACCAAGAAGAAAGAAAGCAAGAAGGCAACAGAGTCGGGAAGACCCAAGAACCGCCCCGGTATACAGACCCAGGCGATTAAAGTAGCGGCCGAAGATGGTGAATCCTACGCGGATATCATCAAAAAAATGAAGGAGTCGGTAGACCCTAAGACACACGGGGCAGAGATCCTGAAGATCCGCAGAACGCAAAAAAAGGAGCTGCTAATCGTCATCCGGAAGACCGGTGATATTGACTCCTTGAACAAGGCAGTAGAGGAGGCAGTAGGCACGCAAGCCACAGTAAAAGCGCTGGTGCCAAAGCGACTTATCAAAATAAGGGACATCGACGAGACTGTAGTAGTCGAAGAGGTTGTCGAGGCGGTTGCCCATGGGATAAAAGCAGATACTCGGGAAATCGCTGGCTCCTGTAGAATGCGGAAGGGATACGGTAGCGTGCAAACAGCGACACTACTGCTACCAGCTGAACAAGCTCAAGAGCTTTTAAAAATGAAAAAACTCAAAATTGGGTGGGTTAACTGCCAGATTAGCGAACAGAGGCAGGTAATAAGATGCTACAGATGTCTTGATTTCGGGCACATATCAACCTCCTGCAAGGGCCCCGACAGGAGAAACATTTGTTACAAATGTGGAAAAGCGGGACACAATGCAAAAGATTGCAGGGGGAAAACCCAGTGCATTCTCTGCAAAGACAAGAACAAAAGCGACGACCATGCCCTGGGAGGCATTAGATGTGAGTCGTTCGCTGCGGCATGTAGAAAGGACAACCGCGCCAGATATGCTCCGATTGCTACAAATTAATCTAGGCAGAAGCAAACAGGCACGCGACTTGGCACTGCACGTAGCTGCCGAAAAGAAGATAGACCTGATATTATTTTGTGAACAGCCTTCTGACGACTCTACGTGGTATCAGGATGTGCAGAGAAGAGCTGGTATTAAGGTTGTAAATGGTAACCTAGGCGTACAGAAGTACAAGGTGACGAAGTACGGGTTCGTCTGGGTAGAAGTTAGTAACATAAGAATATACAGTTGCTACTTCTCTCCGAACGATACCATCGACAAATTTATAGCCGAAATTGACGAACTAGACACTAGTCTACAGACAGCCAAATCAAAGATATTACTTGCCGGCGACTTCAACGGTAAATCTCCGGAATGGGGTGAGACACGCTCCGATAGAAGAGGAGCTATTGTTAGTGAGTTCGCGGCAAGAAATGATCTTATCATTTTAAACTCGGGGGCTGGGAGAACCTTCCAACGAGGGAACGCCTCCTCCATTCTAGACCTGACAATTTGCTCAACTAGCCTCGCTAGATATGCAAAGAGCTGGGAAATATTAGAGGAGGAAACACTAAGTGACCACCTATATATAGTGTCCTCAGTTGAAACAGCGGGTACAAAACGACAAGCGACTATCCAGGAACAATAAACGACCACCCTGGAATCCTAAGAAAATGGATGTGGACAAGGCAAAAACGTCCTTGGAAGAATCCAAGTTGTTGAATAGCCTGGACTGGACAAAAAAAGCAGAAACACTCGACGAAATTACAAAAACAATCGAGACAGTAGTAGCTGCATGCGATGCCTCGATGCCTAGACGTCGTGGCCCTAGACGCAAACAGCAGGTCTATTGGTGGACACAGGAAATAGCAGAAATACGTAAGAAATGCATCAAGGCGAGAAGGCAAGCGACGAGAGCAAAGACGAATCCCACATTTAAAGAGCAGTACAAGACGACTCGCAAGCTCCTCAAGAAAGAGATTAAAAAAAGTAAGATCAGATGTTGGAAGAGGCTCACCGAAGAGGTCGAAAGTGACCCGTGGGGCATGGCCTACAAAATTGTGACCAAAAAGTTTAGAATGGAGGGGAGGACGCCTGGACTGAGCGACCCAGACTGGGTGAGGAAAGTCATAAGTGACCTATTCCCCATTAGAGAGTGCTGGACAAGACAAAGACCGAGCGTCTTTTCTTTTGACGAGGGAGTCCTGTTTACGACGGACGAACTACGGAGGGCTGCAAATAGCCTAAAATGTGGGAAAGCTCCGGGATTCGATGGGATTCCAAGCGAAATGCTCAAGATTGTTGCAGAGCAACATCCCGACTGTTTGCTATCCGTGTTTAACTCGTGTCTCAGGAATGGAATATTTCTCAGAAGATGGAAGAGGCAGAAACTCATCCTTCTCCGGAAGGGTAATAAACCGCTTGACAAGACCTTGTCTTTTAGACCGCTTTGCCTCCTGGACACCATGGGAAAGCTACTAGAGGGACTAATTATATCAAGGCTGGAGGTATACCTATCAGACCTATCCCCTAAACAGTATGGCTTCCGGAAGGGGCGGACGACAACTGACGCCATTCTCGAAGTGGTCAGGATTGCGGAACAGGCCAAAAGGGGTGACGGGAAGAAGAAAGGATTCTTTGCTCTGGTGGCCATACACATCAGGAACGCGTTCAATAGCGCCAGATGGAAAGACATCATGGAGGCTCTGATAGATAAGAAAGTCCCTGAATACCTCCTGAGAATGGTTGAAGACTATCTTCACGAGAGGAGTATAGTCTATACGGACCTCTTCGCAATGGGGGAAGACGTGACGTGTGGCGTGCCCCAAGGTTCGAGATTGGGACCATTCCTATGGAACATAATGTATGATAAGCTGCTACACATAGACACCCCGCCAGATACCCACCTTATTGGGTACGCAGACGACACTCTGATCATCTGCACGAGCAACAAAGTCGATCTGCTCGAAAGGAAAGTGAACGAAACCCTCTTCAGGGTAAAAAGATGGCTTGACAGGAGACTCCTACACATGGCTGTAGAGAAAACAGAGGCAGTACTGGTTACAGACCGCAGAGCATTTCGAACCCCCAATATTAGGCTGGGGGAGGCGAACATTACCTGGAGACGGCAGATAACATATCTGGGAGTCGAACTTGACCACAGGCTCAACTTTGGGCCTCACATCAACAAGATCGCCGATAAGGCCATGAGGACTGGGGCCAACATCTCCAGGCTAATGCCAAACGTGGGAGGCCCTCGAGAGGCGAAACGGAGGCTGATTGCTTGTGCTGTCCAATCACAAATGCTGTATGCAGCCCCAGTGTGGGCGGACAGACTCGCGAAAGCCTCCATGAGATGCAAGGTCGCACAAGCACAAAGAAGGGTAGCATTAAGAATAACGTCAGCCTACCGCACGGTCTCCGACAGCGCCGTAGGGGTTCTGGCCAGAGTTCCTCCTATAGACCTTCTGGCAAGAGAAAGGAAGGACGTTTATAACGAAGCGAAGAGAGTCACTGACATCTGCACGGGACCTCTACGCAAGCTGAAAGAAGACATAAAAGAGAGGGCACGCACGTCTCTCCTGTCAGCATGGCAGGAGAGATGGGAGAAAGAAACAAATGGTAGATGGACATATGAATTAATACCACACATCGAACCATGGTTCAGTAGAGGTCATGGGGGGGTAAACTTCTACCTCTCACAGGTGCTCTCTGGGCACGGCTGCTTCAAGTCCTACCTGTTCAGGTTCAGAAGAGCAAACGACTCGAATTGCGTGTTCTGCGGACAAGTGAACGACGACGCAAGCCACACGATATTCGAGTGCGGAGCATGGGATAGTCGGAGGATTCAGCTGAACAGCGAGTTAGACCAGGACATCTCGCCAAATAACATGGTGCAGCACATGCTGAAGTCTGAGAAAGAGTGGTGCCTCATACAAGGGTTCGTGACGTTCATCATGAAAAGGAAAGAAGAACGACTCCGCCCGTGAAGCGGCTTGAGCTTTAAAAACAACTCAGCCACCTGCCTGCTCCCTCCATGAAGTAATGTCTGATTGACGGTTCCATGGAGGGAAACTCAGGGCACAAGAGAATGGAGGTTAGGTTTTAGTCGGTAGGCCATGATGGAGAGTCCGACATAACCGGCTTCGCCGGTATCTATAAAAGATTTCCCCCTCCATTACAAAATAATAATAATAATAATAATAATAATAATAATAATAATAATAATAATAATAATAATAATAATAACAATAATAATAATATTCCTTCACCCATTGCAGCATTTGACTTAGTGTTTAAATTAATATTTACAACAAATTTGGCATACTCAACATCATTAGCAATTTTTTTTCATTTTTAGCAGTATATAATGATTATATCCTTCAAATATTTAATTTGAAATAAAAACTCAGTTGGGTTTCTGTAATAACCCCCCCCTTCTGGGAAATGAACAATGCTTTTTCAATTGTTCAATTATCATAACCTTCTACCATTGGAGTTAGTTTTGTTATATCATAGAAATTTGATTCTTTGGTTCTGTGTCCGGTATTGACTTCATAGATTGACTTTAAGATTTTCCCAATATCGAGGATGGCCCAATTCTCAATTCATCTAATTTCTTCCTATTCAGGTGATTTTCATGTTCTATGTACACAAGATCTCCCTTTTTAATTCAATTTGTCTCCTGTGTAGGTTGAATATTTTTTTGTTGTCATTATGAAGTTTTATTGTATTCTTGAGTGCTATTTTCCTCTCTCCTTCTAAATCTTCGGCTGTGCATTTTATTTTTAATTCATGCTGTAGGATATTTATGGTTTTACCCTCTAGCAAGTATTTTGTTGAGAATATTGTCACTGTATGCTCTGTCTCGTATTTCTCCACAGCTTTTTTCACAATAGTTGTCCATAGCAATAGCAGCCTCTTTGTTAGTTTCATTCATAATACATCTTATTTTATTCACTAAAGTCTGGTTTAATCTTTCATTGAGACCATTGGAGAAAGGCGCATCTATGGCAGTAAAAATCAATTTAATTTTTTTCTTTACTTTGAATTGTTTTAATTCTTTTGAATTTATTCCTGGATATTGATCCGTTAGTACCATCTGGACATAATGGTATTTTGTTACTTCCTCAGTTTTATGAAGTCATCAGCGTTTTGATTTTTTGATGTTAAAATATAAGCATATCTTGTGAAATGGTCGACCAGTAGGTGTAGGTATTTTTTTGTTGACCGGGAACCTCCATAACCTCCGATGGTATCTATAGAAACTATCTTGAATTGGTACATTGCTCAACCTAGGTGTGACATTAATCCATATTATGATTTTCTTCATGATTTATTCTTTAAGTAGATGTCACAAGTTTCACAAATCTTCTCTATGTTTATGTTTATATTTTTCGCTGTAAAGAATGGTGTTACTTTATTTATCATCTGCGCTCTTCCCAGGTGACAATAAGTATTGTGTACATATTTTAGTAATATTTTACTAAATTCTTCTGATAATGAGAGTTTTTCTCTTCTTTGAAATTTTTATAATAAATTTCATTTAAGAATATTAGTTTTTTCTTATTGTTTTGTAGTTTTGTGCATCTTCTTTGATCCTTTTTTATGTCTTCTAATTTCACTAGGTTTACTATTTCTAATATGTCATCTGAATTTTCATCAGGCTCTAGAACTGGATGCCTGTTTAAACAGTCTGCCTCTTGGTTTAATTTTCTAGGATTATATTTAACTTTAAAATTGTATTGGGACAGATAGTATGTCAAATCACCAGTTCTTAATCTGTTATTGCTTTTATATTTAAATTTTTTAAAGGTTTATGATTGGAGTGTACCAAAAATTCTCTTCCAAGTAGCCAATGTTGCCAATATATCACAACCTTTTTTATTGCCAAGCACTCAAGGTAAATTGCTTTTTTTTTCCTTTTTAGCTTCACTCAATTTTTTCGAAAAATATGCCACTGGCTTATTATCCCCATTTTTGTCCTTGGTTTAGTACAGCTCCGATTTCTTTTATGCGTGCGTTCTTTTTCCAATTGTTCCATTCTGATTCTACTGTATTTTTCAAAATCATACTTGAGTACCAATCTGCGCTTGCATTGTCAAGGGAAAATTTTAGAATTTCTCTTCCACAAAACAGTGTTCACACTCTTTTTCAAACTCGTTTATCCATTGGCATGCGTTTGAGTTTCTTCCATTAAATATCTATCTATATATTTAAAAAAATAAAGCATTCTGCCATGGCTTCGTTTGGAGCTTCTACTGAATTGATTGTAATATTTTTTCCTTTAAATGAAAGAATGTGATCCCTAGATGTGTTATCAGGGATTGTGTTGATTCACCAACATTTACGGTGTAAATTAATTAAATCATTCTTTAATACTACGCTTATCAGTAGTCAATTGTTTTCTTCCAAAATGCTGTTTCAAAATCGATTATATGAAACGCTAGATGTGAGTCCAAGCTGCTTGATGTTTTGTTTTGATTGTTGAGATTTGTTTACAATTCGTCACGGTTTTGTTTCAGTGTAATAATTGCATTGTGGCTTTGACAGTTTGCATGTATTTGCTTTTGTGATGTATGTTTTAGAGAACATTCGGACAGTGGGTTTTGCTCAGTTGTACTGAAGTAGTGAAGTTGTTCACAGGTTATGTCGAATTCCGAATAGTTGTCCACGCGCCCCCAAAGAAGCAAACGTACACTAGACGCAGAGAATGAGAAAGTCAGCGCAGAAAATGTCAGTTTTGTTCTGCTTTGTACTTCCCATGCGAGAGAAATTCTGCAAACGTGTTTACTCTGTGTTGCTTAAATTGGAAAGTAAGTTTACCTTCAAGCAATATGCCAGAAGTAATCAAATGACACATCAAAAAACTTTAGAAATAATATCCGTCAGTATAATAGTGCTCTTTCTTTTGTGTCATATCGTGTATTATTGGAATATGTGGGCCATTTTGCATTGCCACCTGGTCATGGACCATACGTGTTCAAAATTTTGGGAACTACACATCACAGAATTTCTTCGTTATAACCCGAAGATCCAAGCAATGTGAACAATTGTGAACATTAGTCTGGGCACAGTATTTTACATTTATCTAAGATCTCACCGTCAAATTTTGACGGGTTCTCACTAGTATTGATAATAAAATCATTGACAATTTTTCTCAAATTTTTTACTTCAGATATTTGTTGCTTATCTTCTAAAACTTTCTTTAAAAGTTTCTCAATTGTTTCATCTGAGGTACTCGGGTAGATTTTTCAACTTTTTCCTCTGTAATCTCTTCTATGTAGTAGTTGTAAAATTGCAAATTTTCCTCTTCATCAAAATATACTTTTGATAGATTTTCTGATAAAGAAATCCAGACTTTGATGTCTCTTTTTTTAAAGTATTTCTTACCTTACCAAATATTTGTGTTGTAATTAGCTCCTTGTGAAGATTTGTGTTTTGGAGTTCATCTGGTAAGCCATTTAAAGTTTTTACCTCAAGTGAATTAATAGCTTAGAACTTGCGCTTCTTGACACATGCCATCATTCATCAATTGTATTCCTGTCCTTGAAATCAGTGGCCAGGTGCCTCCATTGCGGTGTCAGGTATCAGTCATTTGTTCGGTAGCATGGCAGATTCAAATTTTTAGGAAACGACACACAATAGTCTTTGTTTTCTTTATACACATATATATGTGCATATATACATATGTATACATATATATGTACATAGAAACAAAGGCATGCAGTGCTGTTAACATTTCCAATTTTAAGCTTGGCAATGCTGCCGATTTTAATTATGAAAATTATAATTAGCAGAGGAAGCTGATTAAGTTGCCCTAAAACTTGCCAAATACTTGTAATAATATCAAATGTTTATTTGTGTTTTTACTTTAAAAATTTTGACATTTAATGTTCTCTATTTATTTTTATTGTAAAATTCACATAAAAATCCATTGAAATGTATTTATACACATTTAAATTATAAGAGGATTATAATTCTTTCACTACTTTCTTTTCATAATTTGTTGTATTGTCACCAAAATTGTCAATAATATGTACATAAAATAAAGAGTGTTAACTGCAGGCCAATTTTTCTCCGTAGTGAGTTTTGAAAAGTTCCTGAACATCGGTTTTCTTCTGTTGTATGTTTTTCATTGGTTTAAATAAAGACTTGTATTCACCTATCTCACTTAAAAAAGCAGTATCTCCGCAACGCGCCAGCTGTGTGGTTGCTCAACCAAAAAGCTCTATCTTCCCCGTGTTAAATCGAAGGACTAAGGAGTAAAAACAATAACTTCATTAATAGAACCAAGAGCGTGGTGCAATTCCTGACAAGGCACCAGACACCGGAGAGAGCGCCATTTGGACGCCCTTTCGTTTCAAAATGATTTCATATACATCGCTATTGCTGCAATATCTTCAATAATGAATGTTTTAAAAGGAAAATGTATATTCCTAAGATATAATGAGATCTTTTTCATTTTCTGGGGGTTGTGCAACCTAAGCGCGAGCAGTCACTGCTGGGATAGCAATGCGATATTTCACTGATTCAAGCAGTGTAGTTTCACTGATTCAAGCAGTGAAGTTTCACTGATTCAAAAAGTGGTCCCGATTTTCACTGATTCATTCAGTTCAGTTCACTGATTGTCAGTGGTCGGATTTTAACTACCACAATCAGTGAATAGTCACTGTCAATCAGTGGCTTTTCACTGATTCAAATTGGGAGTACGTCACGACAGTGAACGAACTAAAAACGATGAGATTTAATAAAATAAGACATCGAAAGGGAAAAAAAATCGCGCTGTAATTATCGGAGAAACAATAGACAATATTGAGAACCGGTAGCGAGGCATAAAAACGCTTATAAACGGGAAATTAAGAAACATTCTGTTATCTTGTTTGTGGTCACGGGCGAGTGATCGGCGCTTGTTCAAGAAAAATCTATATAGGATAGTGGACAACAATGCTCGAGAGAGGAAAGAAAGTGCAGTGTTGTATGGTTGGTGAAGACGCGAGCTCCGTGTTAGAAAAATGTTTTGAAAACATTTTTGTTTATATTTTCAAGTGAACAAAACTAATGTAGTGAGCGGATGAACGGATTTAGAAATAGGAACAATATTTTACGGGTGAACGCAACGCGAAGACTGATTTTACGCGATTGCAATGTTAAGCAACGGTCGCGGACATTTTGTGTGATAAATTTCATGGTACGGAATTCAACATGCTTCGGACAGTAATCGACAGACGAACAGAGTAGTTTCGTTTAGTTCACCGCGGGAAGTTTAAAAGATTCTTTTCACCAGTATTCGTGAAATCAATAGTATTTCTTCGCCTCGGGAACTTTAAACGTGGTGGAAACTTCGCGTTTTACTGCAGAACGCTTCGCAGTGTGCCCAGCAGTGTGAGTTGACGGAACATATGGTCTTGGAGCTGGTGGAAGCTGGAGCGTGATCTCGCCGTACACGGGAAGTGTACGAATCGGTGGACGGCGACGTGTGACGTGCGCCGCGTGTCACAGCATTTGTCCGGCACAAAGGAATGTGATGCATGAATATTTGTTTGTTCGTTTTTCTTTTCACCTTCAAAAGCATCTGTCGAAGATCAAGTTTTGTTCATTATCATAAGATAAGAGGGTCAACAATTCTAACGACAGAATGCGCATTCGGAGTGAAAGAGTGTACGTATTGTTTTTATAATTTTCAGTGTGAATGGTTATTGTTTATTTGTTGAGTTTTAATTTTAAATGTATTGTTCTCTGTTATGTGTATTTTTTGTACCATCAGAGGGCATTATTTTTTCAGATGTATTTGATATGTTGATTTTTTGAGGAAAGAAACCATCCAAAAGTAGTGAATAAATTAAGATGAATACATTTGGGTTCATCAATAACCATTAGAGAATGTGTTGTGATTAAAGTAGTTAGATGCAGACCCATGCACGTGCACATAAGTACCTCGTTTGTAGCCCTGTATAGGGCAATCACATAGTCACGCCCAGGGAGAATTTAGAAGTTGTATAAATTTAGCTAGCTGACGGGCAAGTACAAAAGCTAAGGTAGGTTTAAGGAAGGGTATGTGTGTTAATGACAAGGCGCCCAGATGTGTTTAAAAAAAATAAAAATAGGAAAATGTTACAGTGGCAGAAAGAAAAGAAAATTATTGTATTGGCAGTAGAACGAGGGATTATTATATTGGCAGCCAAACGTGGGGCGTGAATGAAAGCGGGGTTTATTATAACTGTAATTGGCTATGGCGAATTGTTAGCGAAGGTCTTAATGCACTTGATAAAGTGTTTTTTAGTGATGAGGTTTGGCTTCATCTGGATGGATATGTTAACCAGCAAAACAGTAGTCTCTGGGTACCGAGAGACCATTTTATTTATTTATTTTACGTCAAAAAAACAGTTAAAAACCGCGTATGTACAAGTACAAAAGATTGGAGTATAGTGTGCCATTTATCGACGCAGATTAATTGGTCGTTGTTTTTCAAAGAAACAGTAACGGCCGATACGTATCAGAATAAATTAAAATATAATTTTAATAAAAATAAAAATAATTTTTATTATATTTCAATTAGTTAATTATTTGTAAAGTAACCTTATTCAATAATAATAATAATAATAATAATAATAATAATAATAATAATAATAATAATAATATGGTCAATGATCAAGTTGCTTTGTCAAGAATTCGATCAAACCATTCTAAATTATCTGTTATGATGTTATCTTTGCTGCCTACGCTCTAGGCGACATTGTGTTGCTAATTTCACAACGTGATTTTCCTTAAGCACTCATAAAGACAATATCATACATTTTTAATTGAAAAAGTCCCATAACCTTCTTGTACCATCTGCAATAGAATTCTATCAATTGAGCACATCCTTCTGGAATGCCCATACACATCGAAGACAGAAAAAAATTGCCTAGGAAATGAAAATTTCAATGAAATCTTATCATCGTCAAGTTTCCAAGAAAAAGTGTTTCAATTATGTAAAACTATCGATATTTTCTCAGAATTGTAATTGTATTACTGTGGCTCATGACCTATGCAGTTTATACAACCTAAAATAAAAATTAATAATAATAAACATTTGTTCTGCGAATCTGAATTAATAATTTATTAATATTTATTTAAAACAGACAAGTATTAACATATACATTTCAGGAGCATATGTTCTGGAGCGTATGTATCTTGTTATGAAACTAAAACAAGCAAAGTTTACTATTAAATTTACCTCAATGTATTCTAACACACCCACCTACTACCTTCCATACGTGGGGAGAGCGTGATAGTATGAATGCTCGTGAAGCGAGCTTAAAATTCTCAGGAAGCAGGACCTTTTGGGTATGAGAAAGGTCTGAGCCCTTGACACAATGAATCAGATAAAATACGAATAAAATGAGCATATATTCAATGCAAAAATTACAATGGCACAATTATATAATAGGATTATGCACTTTAAATAGTTGGTCACTGAAAAAAAAAAAACAAGGCAAAACAAAAAATTGGCGTCACCTCGATTGCCTGAACCCACTTTCACCAATTACAATTCACAATTTGCTCATTCCTCTTTCTGAATTTTTATCTACCACATTATTTTACTCTTTCTACTCTCTATTTTTTCCGTGCACGGCTTTTAAAATGAATTTTACACTTGTCTTAATGTATCCCGTTCACAGGTGCTAGCCTTGGGCTTCGCACTCACTTTAACACTGTGAACTTTAAAGAGAAAAAACAATAAAACGTAACATACACGTTACTTAAATCTGACCCCTTTACATATCACATAAAACAATTACTTTTAACACAATACAATGTACTATGACTTTTCCAAATAACATCAACTGTACAACATGTGAAAATCATGAATTATTTAAGTAAAATTGTACAAGGTATGGCCTCCTTGAATGAATTCAATAACACGCGCAGTAAATGAACTTGAAACTGCCACTCATATCGTTCGGAATACTTCTACCACCTTTTCCAGACTTTTCACCCACTTTTAACACGAATTGTCGTGTATTTACTGCTATTATCTTTCCCCAACTGATCGCCGCATACAAGTTTCCAGTTCCGCGTCGCTCGCCTGTAGGTAACTTTGGGGATTTTCTGCCACTCGCAGCCCTGCGTCGCCACTCTTCTTCCGCTTGCTGTCCCACGATGTTACCAGTTTCTCTCCCTCGGACTCTGAACTCCGCCACGCCTCCAATTTCCACACCCTTCTCCGGGCTCGTACGATTCTCGTTCCAGTCCAAATCTTTCACACCTACGCTTCGCTCTTCCTGGGGTCGTCCTTCTTCTTCTGCCGCGCCTCGTACAAGTTTGTTCGCGCTTCCAGCCTCGAATAATTAATGTTGCTGAAGTTATGCTTTAAATGCTCGGCCTACCTACCACACTTCGGGCGTGTGTGGTCTCAGCGTGCAATATGAGATGCTGGATTTAGTTAATGTCCTTCTGCGCGAATTTTACACATTTGAAATTATTTCGAAGTCAAACAATCACTTCACTTGCTCTCTCAAATATTGTGAATGTTAATGCGAAGAATGTTCGTTCACTCCTCTTCTCAATTACATCACTTTCGTTGATACGCTTCTCGAGCTAACTTTTAACTACCAAGTTAAAATAAACTCTTATGCTATCAAGTTACAATCGCCTTCAGAACTCAGTCTAGTCGCCGTCGCTGCTGCAATCAAAGAGAGCTCAGTCTAGTCGCCGCCGCTAGTTCGAGCGTCAGAGTTTGAAAAGCTGTGGGTAGATGGCGCGTTTACAAACCATCGCTCCGCCGCGTACCCCACTCCTCTCTGTTCGTGGGCTTCTTCTCGTAGCTGATGGTGGCGTTATGGGGTTGTCTAATCCATGACGTCACAGTATATTTTACATTGCAAGTTTATTTCACTTTTAAACAATATACGAAGGAATAGTCGTTCTTGCTTGAAACCACCAGCCGCTATCCGACCCGCCCAAACATGGTTGCAAGTGCATTTCGCTCTGCCTGCTGTGGGTTGCGTTTTATAATGACCACCCGGTACCACCAGATGCCACGTTAGAAAAACCCAAGTATAACTGAATGGTTGAAATGAAATAAAAAAAAAGATATGCACTTCGGTGTTCCAATGGTTTGGAGAGAATCTACAAGTCACCTGGGAGTCTTTTTACTCAAAAGTTAAAGGCTTTTCGGAAAAGAAGAAAGGTAAGATAGAATATCCAAATATGCCGTGAGCTCGTCGACAGGTTCAGCACGGCGAAAATATACCGATTCCTAATGCAAAATGTCAATAGAAAGACATTTCAACTTACGATGAAAATTCCGACAGTGAAAATGCAGGACCTGTCATGAGTGATTCTACATATGATCCTAGAATCCACAAGATGTCACAACGTATTGAGCAAAACGAACTCAATGATCTTGTTCGAGACCTTCATCTATCGAAATATGAGGCTGAACTATCGCCGAATTTGCAAGAATGGAACCTATTGGCTGAAAATACGAAAGTGACCATATTTAGGAAAAGAATTGAAAATATTTCTTCTCTTATCACTAAGGATAATGTACTCTATTACTGGAAAGATATTAATGCTCTAATGAATTACTTAGGATTAACGTTCAATCCAGATGAATGGCGACTCTTTATAGCTTCGTCCAAATTCAATTTGAAGGCTGTGCTCTTACAAAAAGGGAACAAATCAGTGGTGCTACAGAATGGTACAGACTTTCTCGTAGTAGTTTTCTAATTTCCTCGGTATGTTTCATTACCATGTGTGGTGGTTCCGTATTTCCTCCTGCTCTCTCTAACTTATTCTTTCTTTACCCTATCTATTAAATAAGTGTTATATTAAATGCTAGCCCTGATATGTGCGTTACGGAGTACCATCGTAGAAAATGTTATAATTAGGTCGTGAGGGCGCGGATTGATCCTCTACAGGAAATCAAAACAATAATCATTAGTATATAAAAAAGAAGAGGAAATCATCAATAACCCAGTTTTCATGTAAATATCAACGTTCTGTCATTTATTGTCACTTTCCTCAGTGATGTCCTTGCTAATAAAACAGAACACAATGCAACACAAGATAACAATGTAACAATATTCCTTACGTACTATTGCAATTATTACTACATTCACGCATCATACATTTACCTCCATTTTCATCCTAACTTCATTAATTAATTACTTAACGAAATTCAATAAACAAAAATTATTCTGACATACTCATTATTAAACAAAATCGTAACATTCTATCTCCACTAACTTACTATTTATTTCTTCCTCGTGTGAATCAAATTTGTAATATTTTATTGCATCAATATTTCATTTGCTCAAAAAACGTTTTGCGTGAATAAAACATATAATACTTTATCAATTAAATATCTTTGACTTAAAGAAAATGTTTGCGTGAATAATTTCCACATTATCCTATTTGTTAATATTTCTTTTACTCAAAAAATATTTTGTGTGGCCACGTCTTCAAAGAATTGAACTAAAACACATATCTTGGCCGTCCCATATTAGCTCCAATGTAGAATCATGTTTATAAGTACTTCCCTTTCGATGCACTCAGTGATCTTGCTCTGCAGAATTTCATTTTCTCCTTTCACCAAAGTTTTTGTTCATCTACCATTAATTAATTAAATTCGCGTAGTCAACATATTCCAAAAAACAAAGTTAAACTACACTGCATTTTACATTAACATTACAAAAAAACAATTCGACTCTCATGAGAATCTACGTCGCGACCCGCGACATTCACTAGCATTCTGACCAATTTTCATCTCCCGTTTCACTAAAACAAAAGACGGCTTTCCTTTTATTATTTTTGCTAATTAAAATTCCCTAATACCTTGTAATTGTCTTTCTACAATGCATAGTGGTTTTTGTTGTCATCTACCCGTTTCACATTTAATTTCACTGTTCTTACTTTGTCCCTTTAACATTGTTGTTGTTTTGTTTTTTTAATTCAACACGTTTTTCACTGATTCTCTATACGCCATTTTAAACAGATGGCCGTCTGTCCTTCTTCGTCAATATTTCTACAAGTTTTTAAATTTATTAAGATTTCGAATTTCTATTTTGTGACACGCCAGCCTTCACGAAAATACGCCTTAAATTATCCACAAACATTTCCAAGTCCGTTTTGGATCTTCCGCTTCCGAATATTATTAAAAATTCGCCGAAATATGCTATGGTGGAATATATTGGTATATGGTGGTATATTCATCTGTTTATTTTCACTTTTTTTTGAGAATCCCATGTTATTTCTAATAAATTATAAACAATGTGACGCGCCTGATCGGACCGTCACACATGGTACAAGGTTTGTCCGGAAAGTAATGCCAATGATTTTTTTCTGACGCGACTGTACGTTCCCAATCGCTCCGCTAGAACGGGAATGGTGGGGGGGGGGGTTAAGGAACAATGCCGCCTTTACGCCAGTTGCCTGCGAGCTGCCATAGAGTTAGGACAACATTTTTCGGGAGAGACAATTTCATGACGCGTCAGAGTTCGAAATGCAACGCTCCATCGAGCAACGCATGGCCATTAAGTTTTGTGTTAAACTCGGCAAGACTGCTTCCGAGACTTTCAATGTTGGAGACGGCCTTTAGCAATGATTGTCTGTCGTATAGGCAAGTTTATCGGTGGCACAAGGTCTTTGCAGAAGCCGAGTGGCACACGCCAACGTCCCCTCGCCCCAAAAAGGAGAGGATGTCAAAATCAAAAGTCAAATCAATGCTGGTTGTGTTTCAATATCTGAGAGATCGTCCATCACGAGTTCGGACCACCAGGCACAACAGTGACGGCAAATTTTACGTCCAGGAGCTCAAGAGGTTGAAATTTCAGGTCCAACGCGTCCGACCCAACATCGCCACGTTCTGGAAGCTGCATCACGACAATGCATCCGCGCACACCAGCTTCGTTGTGACTACCTGGCCAAGACAGGCCTCACAACAATCCCACGACCTCCCTAGAGCCCGGATGTCGCGACGAGGACATCACAAAAGGAAACGTCGATGCCATTTACAAGTTAGCCAACTGCAAATGAACGAATGGAGGGAGTCTAATGGGCTCAAGGACACAACGACATTCAGTTAGGTTAAAACAACTGAAGGTTGACACAACCTTCAGTTATGTTGCCAGCACTTGCTGTCAGTCCTTTCTTATAAAAATCGCTCTATACATCGAAACTATTACCTTGCATGCAACAAACCATTTACCACCCTCATTTGAAGATATAGTTGGCAGATTGGCTCTCAGCGACCATCAATCCTACATTCAAGAAATATACACCGGTAGCCAGGAATTATAGACACGTCTTATTGATCTCTCCCATTAGGGTTATGGAAAATATTGTCGTTGCCACAATATCTTTTTTGGCGAGAATACCTTTCCGTACAACCAAAATGGCCTTCTTCCAGTCAGGTCTCTGTTCCAACCTCCTAAAATGGTTGAGCGACTGGAGCTTACCAGTTGATATCTATATTGACTTCGAAAAAGCTTTTGATCGAGACCCTCACGGTAAGCTTATGTTCAAGCTCGAGCCCTTGGGTTTACGAGGTAACGTGCGTTGGATCCCTGCTTTTTTAGAAAACTTCTGAGTTAGAACTAGTAGTTTTTTCTTCTCCGAAAAGCCTGTATTCAGTGGTGTTCCACAAGGTTGCGTTTCGGGCCCACCCCTCTTCCTACTTTACGCAACTTGATGTTATCTCCCAAGAGTGATTTGCCGACGTTAAACTCTGCGGTAACATACTCGTGCTCAATATTCAACATGATCTCGACAGGCTACTTCAATGGTCGAACGTCTACTCACTATCAACCCACTGAAAAGTTTTTATTTGACGAAAGAAGAAAAAAATGCAAACGTGCAATGCGTAATGCGTGCAAACGCCATCTCTGAACCACCGATATATTCCTCACTTTCCATTTCAATTTGACCTGGGAATCAATACTTCACAGAATCTGAATTGGAGTACACACACGAAAAGAGATTGCTATCTGGTCAACAGTCTTCAAGCACCTGCCATCTCAAAACTTTTCCGCATGCCAATAATTGTATCTGCTTGCTGTACTTCACCCAGGGTACATAAAACATCGTACTGAGAAAATCTTCGAAGCATGTTCTTGCGACACGTCATATACGCCATGTTGAAGAACTCCACCTGACAACTGCAAATGACCGAACATCGCGGGGAGATCATTGAAACTTACAAAATTCTAAACGGCCACTACAACTGCCCACATGTCCACGATTTCTTCCTCAAAACCAATTTCGTGGTCATTATTACAAACTGAACAAAGACAACTTATTGCACATCCGTACGAGTATTTTCTGTGAAACAGAGTTGATCACTTGCATTGCCTTCCTGCTGCTGTCGTCAGTGCTCCCATGACGTGAGAGACAAGTCAAAAATCACATTTTTGGAATATATTGTGACATACCAATATGTGGGTCATTTTTATTACATGTTATTTGTCGTAAATGGGTGGAAATGCTAGGGTAATTAAATAGGAATATGGCGCCTTGGTAACGGCGCCCAAGTTGTCAAGATAAATAAATATTCATCTGGCATTGAAAGTGGCGGCGTGGCTAGTCAGATTTGAAAACGATTTGGGGATTGGTTGGAGAGAGCAACGATAGTCTACTAGTAGTAGTACGGAAGAATGTCTGATTTTTTGGGAAGCCGAAGTCTGGAGGGCTGAGCAGTAATAAAAAAAATCACATTGTCATATGTCGTGACGCTGTGCGGGCCGCTCGCGGATACATAATTTATGTAATTGGAACTTGTAATTTTTCATGAGATTGAGGAACGTTGGACTCCGAATAATTTACAGTGTGTTAAAAGTATAACTTGTTATTTTTCGCTACTAATTATTGAACTGATAGAATTTCGAACGTTCACGA
Source organism: Teleogryllus occipitalis (assembly GCA_011170035.1). Lineage (NCBI taxonomy): Eukaryota > Metazoa > Arthropoda > Insecta > Orthoptera > Gryllidae > Teleogryllus > Teleogryllus occipitalis. Next base: position 112,427 of record BLKR01001840.1, on the reverse strand, counting down.
ACAGTTTGGACTTTAATTATTTTTACAACACGCGGAAATTAGAACTTGTGAGAAGTCTTATATGATAGGACTTGGAAATATTCTGGACAAGTAATTAATTTGTGGAACTTTAAAACATTTCCGCTGTGTAATCGTAAAGAACTGGGTATTAATTTTTGCAAGTTTAATCGAACTAGAACTACGAATATTTGAAGTAGTGCGGATCAGTGGGTCGGCAATGTTCGCGTGGAAGAACAGGAGAGAAGAACGCGGTACTTCGACTCTGGAATTCGCATCACCGGGGAGAAAAGATGGTCCTTCGTCGCGACGTCGATCAAGAGCGCGCGAAGTATAGTGCAGTATAAAGGTTCGAACAAGGTCATGACCAAAGGACAGTCTTTCTGTTGTAAATTTACATTGCAATAAGCAATAAATCCTAAGTATCTTTTTGAAAGCAAAAAACAAAACAACTATTTTCATTGGCCAATTCAGGCTAATAAGTAGCTAGATAAAATATTTTGTTTTCAGATTCCTCGCCACTCTGTATGGATGGCAGATCGGGTAATCGGCTATCAATAGGTAATAGCGATTATTTCAGACGCAACCCATCGCCCCAGCTAGCGGGACAATATTTAGTTTTCTTTGAAGCAATAATAGCTAAAAATATTATCGTAACCTTTTTCCTGCCGCCCATGTTAACATAAATTCGGAAACGGGTTACGACGAAACGCCCAATAATTGTGAGTAGTTTGTGGGCATGTTTCAATATGAAAAACGGAAATAGAGCAATTTGGCATATATATCATCTTATGAAGTACATTGGCACTATTCCTATCAAAATTGTAAAGAAAAAAAAATTGGAGGCATTTCCAATAAAATCTCGTTTTTGTTATTTCTTAATATTGCACAGAAACTACTAATTTTTTTTAAAAAGTCCAGGACTTTAAACCGCTTTTGCCAGGGTATTTTTATTACATTTTTAGCAAATAAATTACAAAGATGTATAGTTAATTTTTAAAAGAAATTTATGGATTTTTCTGTTTCCCTTTTCAAAATCTGGACAGTTCCAATATTGGAACTCCTGGCACAAAGAGGTCCAGGGGTTTTCAACAATGCCAGATCTATAACATTTTTTCTTTATTTAAACTTACAAAGAGGCTACAATTTGGTTATTTTCTGTATCAAAAGAAAAGTAAGTAGTAGAGACGGGATTTTTATGTAATTACTAGACATCGGATGTTTAGGCACTAAAAAATCGTCTTTTAGGCGCCTAAAAAGGCACTGAAAAAGTCAAGAATAAGGAGGGAAACGGCACTGTCAAAAGTTACATACACAATAAAATGGAAAATTGTAATTTTTGTAAATATTATTTTGCAAACTTAAGTGCACAAAACCAGTTCGTATATTTTGATGTAAAATTAGATTTACATATTTACAACTCTTCTACATTTTATTCTTAATAGTTTCCATTAACTAGTAATATTTACACATTACCAGTAACTGTTCAAGGATCACAATTTCAAATTTGCGACGACTGGGAGACAGAATCAGTTTGAATGCGGAGAAGGATATCTGAACGATGTGACTGGCATATATTTTAGCAGCCCAACACTAGCAACACTGAAACCTTCTGGGAATTTATATGTATTTCCACTTAAAATTTCGGTTCCCTCGGCGTATTGTCAATCGTCCATGTTCTCAGATCATGGCTAGTATTTGTGAAATAGGGAAATGGAGAAAAAGCAGTTGGTATACTTTCAGGAATTCTCTCGTAATTTTACATTTCAAGACGTGAATTGAAGGTTTCGTAATGAATGGTCACGTTGGACCATCGCCGATTTTCCGATATCTTAGCATTGTATATAAATATACTAAATAAAAGGCAAAAAAAACCTAAAAAGGTATTTATGCAAAAAATAGGCATTTATGCTAAAATAAGCATTATAAAATTCCGTCATATGTCATCATTTGTCATGATTCGTGGACATATATTATCGGCCTTTAAATAAGTTCTCTAGAAAAAAATAGGCATTTCCCTAAACATCCGATGTCTAGTAATTACATATTTTTTTGCCTTTCTATTTACGGTTCCCAAAATTGTTATCTTGGCGAATAGTCGCTCCCTGAAGGCAATATCCAATATTTTCGTTACATATTTTTAAACACCTAGTACTATATTACATATTTTGCTATTTTCACAAAAAAAATATTCTATTGACTTTGTTTAATTTTTTACATATTTTTTTAATGAAAAGTATTTAAAAAAAATAGGCATTTTCTCTACATCATAGGTGAAATCTAAGTGTGAAAGTAACATTGACTGTTTCGTTACTTTTTACCTTAAATTCCAAGAAACTTTTGCGATCACCGACTTTTAATACTTCAATGAAAATGCTAGTGATGTTTGCTGGTTGTAGATATCGCCAGTTTGTAGGATGGCTTCTATTGCGTCTTGTCTGGATCAAGATACTTATCAAATAACATAAATGCACCTTGGTCTGGATGCTGAACTACGGTCCTGGATTGCACACACACACACACGAGATTGTTTTCAGAAGATCCTAACGGTATGCTCCCTATTAGGAGCTTGTCCGTGCACTTTTATTTGTGAACTGTTTTGTAGTTGTTTCACTCTTGCCGGTTGTCCCGGCGTTGAGTGAATTTTTGTCTTTTTAGTCTCTTCTTTTCTCGCGTGCTTGCGTTTTGATGTGCTCCATGCCAAGAAGCTGCTCCCATTCGAAGTTTTGTCATTTCCCGGTTCGTTTCCGTTCTCCGGTTTCACTTTTTTCTTTGTTTTTATTTGTTTATTTACATTTTTTTTATTAATACTAATTAATTACTACTATTTACAAGTGATGTGATTGATTGCTATTATTTTTTACATTTACCTTACATTTCTATTATCTTAAAGCTAACTTATTAACTACTTTACATTTTCCTTACGATTCTATTCTTAAAAGACTACTTCTATTTTCTACATGTTTAGCTATTTACATTCTTAGTATGATTGATGTGATTATGAGTGATGGAGATGGTTAAGATGACCTAATGCGTTTGAAGCGGGCGCGCTCTCTCTGGACGGCGGTCTCTCTGGACGGCTCTGGAGGCTACCTGGACGGCGAGGAGAGCGGACGCACCTGAAGAGCGCTCCGCCCACCGAGGGACCGTCAGCCGTCGCGGGAATAAACAGCCCTTTTTAGGGCTAGAAAAGAGCAAAAGGCCGTGCTTCGCCCTTCTAAGGGCGCCTTCATATAAAACAGCCCTTTTTAGGGCTTATTTATAAAAGCCCTTCTAGGGCTTTTATAAGTCAAGATGTCGTCGCCAGCAAGTTCGACCGCGTCGACACCGTTCCAAACCCCGCGCACGGGGGGCGGAGCGGGTGCGCGCGGAAGGACGAGCGGGCGAAAGACGGAGCGGGGTACCGTAAAGCGAAGAAACGGTTCCCCATCAACTGAGCGAATCTGCTCTAAGAGAACGCCTTCTGCCCACAGGAGGACAAGGAGCGGGTCGCAGGAACCAGGGCCGTCCACGTCGGCCGCCGCGCAGCCCACCGCAGACGCAGCCACGCCGCCCGCTGACGCGGCGCCCGCCGCCGCCAGCACCACGCCGCCGCCCGCCACAGCGGGCGCCACGACGCCTGACGCCGCACCCGGCGCAGCAGCAGCAGCAACAGAAGAGGAGGAGGATGGCGAGTTCACGCTCGTCACCCGCCGTCGCCGCCCACCCCCCATCTTTCTGTACGGGGTGGCCGACATTTTCGGGCTCCTCGAGGTCTTGCGAGCGGCCGGCGGCGACGCCGATGTCACCGCAGAGGTGGCCGGCGACGCTGTTAGGGTGCGCTGTGAGACCATCGGGGCGCACCGGGATGTGCTGGCCGCCCTGGAGGAAAAAGCTGTGGAGTACCACACGTACTCCACAGGAAACGAGAAGGTCCTGAGGTATGTCCTACGGGGCATCCCTCTGGAACTCTCCTTCCAGAGCCTACATGATAACCTGGAGCGTATTGGTTTCCAGGTTAAGAAGCTGGAGAGGATGACCACGCAGCGGCCGGGACGACGGGGCCGGCCTATCCCGCTGGCCATCGCCACGCTGGCCGACACGGAGCGTCACCGGGCGCTCCTGCAGGTAGAATCGATACGTGGGCTCCGCGTTCGCGTGGAGGTGTATCGGCCACCGCGCGGGCCCACGCAGTGCCACAATTGCCTGGATTTCGGGCACGTGGCACGAAACTGCAAGCGCCGCACGCGCTGCAGGAAATGTGGGGACGCCCACGACGCGGAGCAGTGCCCGCTGGGACCAAACCCCCCAGCGGAGGAGCGTAGCTGCTCCAACTGCCTCGGCGATAACCACGGCGCAAAATACAAGGGTTGCCCCGAGTATAAGCGCCGGTGTTTCAGGGGCAATGCAGCTCAGCAGCAGCGGCACGAGCGACAGCAGCGGGACCGCCAGCGACGCGCCCGCATCAGTGAGAGGCGAGCGGCCGACACGCAGTCGGAGGCGTCGCGTTCTCCCTCACGGGAGCGCGTACCTTCGCGCCGCCGCACCTCTACGCCCCCGCCGCAGCCACCACCGCAGCCACCGCGGTCTCAGCGTTCGCGACGCGAACGCCCACGCGCCCAGCAGCAGCAGCGACGCCAGGAGCGGACGTACGCGGACGCCCTGGTCCCACGCACCCGCCCACCCCGGGAGCGCCAGCCGGCGGCCCCCGACGCGGCCCGCGAGGAGCGCACCGCTCGCGTGGAGCGGCGGAGGAGGCCGGCGGAGGCAATCCCCGCTCCCTCCTCTATGAGCGAGCAGGAGCGCGTGCTGCACAGCACCATAGATGATCTCGCCCGCAACGGGATCGATTTGGTGCGAGTGACGCAGGCGCTTATGCGAGCCATCACCGGCCGCGACCCAGCTGAGTGGCCGGCGGCCATACTCAAGGTGGTAGTGTCGCAATTACTTGCGCACTCTCACGAGATGACGGCGGCCGCTGCGGCGGGAGCGACGGAGGAGGCACGCTCTCCCTCGTCCTCACCTCACACCACCCCCGCACCCTAAATAATGGCTGTTTCTCCTTTTTACAGGAATAGCTGCACCGTTGCGTATTGGAATTGCAACGGCATCAGCTCGCGACCGAAGCAGTCAGAACTTCACAGTTTTCTCGCTCGGCATAACATTTCTATTATGATGCTGGGTGAAACATGGCTGAGCCCGCATCTTTCTCTTTCTATTCCAGGCTTCATCTGCTACAGGAATGACAGAGCAGCACCAGCACCAAACACGACGAATCCCCACATCGGAGGCGGAACTGCTATACTAATAAGACGCAGCATAAATCATTATGTTTCAGTTTTACCGCAGCTGCAGCACGCTGAGGCCACTGCTGTTGTCGTGCAGACGGAGCGCGGGCCGCTACGCCTTGTCTCTCTCTACGCTCGTCCTGACCGCTCCGCGGAAACGTGCGCCCTACTAGCTGCAGATATTGCAGATCTAGTCGCGGCAAACACAACTCCAACAATTGTGGCTGGCGATTTTAATGCCAAACACACGGCCTGGAGTTCCCGCATCACCTGCCCTCGCGGCCGTAAGCTGAAAGCAGCTGCTGATGCGAACGGTTGCGAAATATTCGCTCCCACTACACCCACCTTCTATCCTTACACGACAAATGGCAAGCCAGATGTTCTAGACATAGCGCTGTGCCATAAACTTCATTACCCTCCCATATTGACCACCATATACGAACTTTCCTCAGACCACTTCCCTGTGCTGGCGGAGATGAGGCGGGGCGGCGCGACTCTGTCTACTGCACCCATGACGCAGAAGCGGCGCACAAATTGGCAACAATTTCAGATGGAGCTGCAGCAGCGCATCCCGGACGCATCTGCTCTTTCAGGGCCGCAGCAGATTGAAGCAGGAGCAACTAAATTCGCCGAAGCTGTGACTGACAGCCTCAACGCGGCAGCTGAGAAGCAACGTTCCTATAAGAAGGAGCAGCCACTAACACCATTTCTTGTTTCTCTCATCCACAGGAAAAACAGAGCGCGCAGAGTGTGGCAGAGCACGCGGCACCCCGCTGATAAGCGAGAGCTGAACCGATTGAAGCGTAAAGTTGAAATCGAGTTAGCCGAATTCCGCAATCAGAAGTGGGACAAATTTCTTTCAGGCCTCAAACCTGAGGATAACTCACTATGGAAAATTACACGCATGCTTTCTAGGAAACCTGTTACAGTGCCACCGCTTCAAACCAGCACAGGAGACTACGCGGAGTCCAACGAGGCGAAAGCGGAACTTCTTGCTAATGTCTTAGAATCTCAGTTTCAGCCGGTCGAGGAGACGCCGCCAATACCGCACGTTGTCGAAGTGCAACAAACGGTGATGGCGGCACTGCACGCGCCCGCCGACGAGCCGAGTTTCACTGATGAGACTGAAGTTAAAGCGGCCATTGCAGAGCTGAAAGCTAAAAAAGCTCCCGGCCCAGACGGCATCTCTAACGACGTCCTAAAGAAGCTGCCGCAGCAAGCCATAGTGTTTTTGGTTGCCTTATTTAATTCAATAATTATGTTTCAGCATTTTCCGAGCCAGTGGAAACACGCACATGTTATAACATTACAAAAACCGGGAAAGAACCCGAAATTGCCCGAGTCGTATAGACCTATTAGCTTACTCAATACACTCGGAAAACTGTGCGAAAAACTCATCTTAAAAAGAATTCTTAAATTTGTTTCAGAAAAAGATATTATGAATAAGGAGCAGTTTGGCTTTCGCGCGGGCCACAGCACGACGCATCAGCTTGTGCGAATTACAGACCGCATCAGACGCAACTTCAACGAGAGCCGATTTACAGGCGGAGTGTTCCTCGACGTTGCCAGCGCATTTGACAAGGTTTGGCACGTCGGTCTCCTTCATAAACTTCTCACCATTAACCTTCCTAGTTACCTAATACACCTTGTCCACTCTTTCCTAGCAAACAGAACGTTTCAAGTAACGCTTCTGAATGCTAAATCTACCCGCCGCGCCATACGGGCCGGAGTGCCACAAGGGAGCGTGCTAGCTCCTACGCTCTTCAGCCTCTATGTGCGTGATATTCCTTCGCACCCTCAGACGGAACTCGCCCTGTACGCCGACGATACGGCTGTAATAGCCACGTCGAAAAGTATCGAGCTTCTCCAGAAGTACTTGGATCAACATTTGACACAGATCCAGGAGTGGCTGAAACTGTGGCGGGTCAAAGTCAACGTGAGTAAAAGCACAGCCGTGCTATTCACGCGGAGACAGAGATTCACGCAGCCGAGGCCGCTCGCGCTATGCGGAGACGTAATTAACTGGGCCAAAAGTGTAAAATATTTAGGAGTGACATTAGACAAATCACTCACTTTTAACCTGCATATTAAAAACGTGCAGAAGAAAGCGCGGCAGACCAGAGGCCGCTTGCGATGCTTATTTCACAAGCAAAGCAAACTGTCAACGGCAAACTGCCTCACGCTTTATAAAGCAGTTATTAGGCCACAAATGGACTACGCATGCCCCAGTTGGGCAATAGCAGCTAACAGCTATCTAAATAAACTGCAAGTAGTCCAAAATGAATGCCTAAGGGCCGCCCTCTGCGCCCCCAGGTACACCCTTATAAGAGATTTGCATCGCGATACCTTAATGCCACTGCTTAAAGACCACTTTAAAAGTATTACAGAAAAATTTTTTGAAAAAGCAGCTGACTCGGAAAACACTCTCATTTCTGAGGTCGCTTCATACGAACCCGATAAACGGGCGAAGTATAAGCGACCCAAACAGTTCCTGGAGTAAGAGAAATCTGAAACAGCGAAATGAAACTTGAAACATAAGCATTGAATCACTGCACACGCAATGCGCGCGCCGGTAGGCTAAAATCTTTTTTTTGATCTGTTTTTTCTCTCATGTTGCAGGATTGGCCATAGATGCCCGTAAGGGTAGGAATGGTCGCACCGCAGTGGCGTGAACGTACATTGCACTTCGTGCGTTCACAAAACTGCACAAGTTAGCTCTCGCGCGCTCTCTCTGCGCACCTCCAAATCGGACGGCGCCGGAGAGCTGCTTTTGACCAATAGCGGCCGCTCCGCCGGCGGCGCCCGATTTGAGGGTGCGGGCCCGTGTTTGTGGTTGATGAGTTCTAATTAATGAAATGATATTTACATATTTGATGGTTTTTTATTTTTAACATTTTTATTATTTTTTTTGAGATGAATGAATATGTGATATTGTGCGATGATGCGGTGGGGATGAGAGGTGATAGTTCTTTATGTAATCTTCTTATATCTACACTTATCCTAGTTCGTAGCTACTATTATTTATTTACATTTTTTTATTTAAAATTAGCACTTTTCTGAGAAGAATTGAAAGAGAGATTTTTATTTGATGGTTTAGTGAAGGGGTGGGAGTATAGGTGCGTGGGAGCGGGGTCGCTATGCTCTTTACTTTACTTTGGGATGTGCATGTTACGTGTATGGGTGTAGTGTTGTGAGTGGTTGTGTTGTTATGGCGGTTTCAGGTATATAATGTCAGTAGGTAGTTTTTTAAGTTTGTATCTTGTTGGTTTGGCGTAGTATTGTGTGTATTGTTGGAAAAGGGGGTGGGAGTCGATATGTGTAAAGATGTCGTGAATTCTTTCCGTGGCAATTTCGTGTAGTGTGTTGGTGATTGTGTCAGTGTTTCTGTTTGTGAGTTGATCTGCGTAGACTGAACCTGGTGACGGACGGAATGCGGAGCGAATAAAAAAGTTTTCGGCATTTGTGAGAAGCTGAAGGCTTGTCTCCGCTGCCGTGGCCCAGACCTCGCATGCGTACAGTCCCGCGCTTCGCACACACGCGAGGTAGAGATGGATTTTGATTTTATCTTTGAGAGATTTGCAGCGAAAGAGTGGAAGTAAAGAGGAAATACGCCAGGTCATATTTCTGCGTGCATTTAGTATGTGTTGCTTCCAGGTCAGTCTACGATCGAATGTAATTCCAAGATATTTGACTGTGTTTTGCCACGGAATAATGTGTCCATTTAGGCGGATGGGTGCGACTGTGTGCGCGTTGTGTGAGAATTTGTGTGTGAAAAGAATTGCTTGACATTTCTGTGCATTCAGCGTGAGGCCGTTTTCCGTGCTCCAATTCGATAGCGCGAGTGCGGCGCGCTGTAGTCGCTGAACCGCAACTTGCACTCGCGTTTCTTTGACCGCGTACGCTATGTCATCTGCATAGATGAACTCATTCACTCCGGCAGTAGAAGGAATATCATTTAGAAATAGAGAGAAGAGGAAGGGAGAGAGCACAGCGCCCTGGGGGACGCCGGCGAGAATAGAGCGAGGAGCTGAAGTGTGTGTGTGATAGCGAACTGAGAAATAGCGTGAGGTTAGATAGCTAGTGATGAGATTTAGAATGAATGGCGGAACATATGGGCGTAGTTTTTGAAGGAGGAGCGAGTGGTGTACAGTGTCAAAGGCATATGAATAGTCGAAAAAAAGAGCTGGGATAGAGCAGCGATATAGAACTGCAGAAGAAACGCAGAGAGAGAAGCGTAAAGCTTGAAGGGCCGAGGAGCGGTTTTTCCTGAAACCGAACTGCGTTCCTCTTATTATGCCTCGCTCCTCGAGATCCTTGCGGATTCTGTTGAGAATTATTCTCTCCAGGATTTTTCCGAGGAGCGGCAAGAGGGAGATGGGGCGGAAGTTCTCCGGGAGACGCGAGTTTTTGCCCGGTTTAGGAAGAAGCGTAACGGTCGCAGTTTTCCACGCAGTTGGAAAGTACTGCACAGAAATGCAAGCAGTGTAAATTGAAGCTAATAGAGTGGCGGCCCTTCTAGGTAAATGTCTAACCATTTGTGATGAAATTTTGTCTGGGCCGCCTGCTCTGTTCGTGTTAGTGTGTTTGAAATAGTCGCATACCTCATCCGCTTCAATGTGCCAGTCAGGTGGAATTTCGGAGCGGGGCGTGGGCGTTACTGGGATTTCCGCGGCGGTGGCAGGAAGATTAAAAGCTATTTGGGGAGGCGTGAAGCGCTGTTCTAATAGTGAGGCGAAAACTTCGGCCTTTACGGCGGGGTCATAGGTGGGCGGAAGATTGTTTGGGCGGTGGAGCGCTGTGGTGGCAGGCTGTGGGTTGCGTAGCACCCTTTGCAATTTCCACAGGTCCTTAGCATTATTTATTTCATTTTGTTTAACATATTTTTCCCACATCGCGTTCCTGTGCTCCCGCAGAAGCCTGGAGGTTTTGCGCCGAATAGACTTATACGCTGCTTTCGCGTCGCGGTCGTGCGTGCGTTGGTAAATACGCTGCGCCTTTCGGCGCTCCTGAATCAGGCGGATCAGCTCGACGGGTGTTTGAGAGTCGGGTGATTTTTGGTCTAATATTGGAGACGAGTTTTCGTCAAAAGATGTCCGTATTTGATAATTAAGGTGCTTAATTGCCCTGTCAATGTCAGTCGGATTGTCAAGTTCTGGGTGGCGTAGTAACTTGTCGTTTAGTCTTGTCTTAAAGTTTGTCCAGTTAGTTTCGTAGGTAGTTTTTGTCTGGTATGGAGGCGGAAACATTTCTCTGTCAATTGCGAAAATTATTGGCAAGTGGTCAGATGTTAGGTCGTGTAGTGGCTTTGGGGTTGTGATGTGAAAAGCAGGAGTGTGAAGGGCAAAGTCAAGAATGTCTGCTTGGATTTGCTGGGTGAAGAAATCAGTACGAAGGTGGGTGATTGAAGATGGTGGAGAAATGGCGAGCTGATTGCTCCTGTTCAGATACGCTAGCAGGCGCTCTCCCGCCGAGTTCCGCACACGGCAGCCCCAGTCCGTGTGCTTGGCGTTTAAGTCACCTGCTATGATTAAGTTTTCCCCTAGCGTTAGCAGCGTATCGAGATCCGCTTCTTCGAGTTGAATCTGAGGCCGCTTGTATGCGGAAACTAGTGCTATAGTTCCGCGCGGCGTTCCGATTTCAACTGAAGTTGCTTCTATTGCGGCGAGAGGCGGATTGACCAGGGGCGTATGCGGGATATTTCGTTTTACTGCTATTAGAGTGCCACCGCCGCGGTGGGGGCCTGAACGATCATTTCGGGAAATATGAAAATTTGGGAGAGTGAATTTATCGTTGAGAAGAAGATGTGTTTCCTGAATAAGAAGGGCGTCGGGGGAGTAATCTTTGAGAAATTGGAGGATTTCGGGCTTCTTTTTGTTCAGGCCCCCGTTTGCATTCCAAGAGACAATTTTAAATAGGTGCGGTCTAGATGTTGTTTGTTTTGTGCTCATTGGAACGCGGAGGAGAGCAGGGGGATGATGGCTATGGCCTTAGATAGGATATTGCCAGGGCCTTTAAGTATTTCTATGGCTTGGCGGGCAAGCGATAGCAGCGCGCGCACGTCCACTCCCTGCAGAAGCTGCAGGAGCTCTGAGATTTCTCCCAGGCCTGCGAGAGAGGAGAGCGAGGATGACGTCGCTGGCGGGGGCGCTGCCATTGGTCCGCCGGCTGCGGCGTCAGCGAATGCGGTGCTGGGTGTGGTGGGGGGGTCGGCGACCAATCCTGGCAGTGCAGGAAAAGATTCTTTTTTTTTTTTTTTTTTTTTTTTTCCTTTTCTGTGCGTGGGCGTCCGAGGTCGACGCATCACCCGCTCCCTCCGCCCCCGCACTGAAAACGCGTCGCGAGGTAGAAGCACCGCCCGCTCCCTCCGCGTTCCTCGCGCAGCGCTCCGCCGTGTAGCAGCGCCCGCCGCGCTAGCGACCGGCCATCGCCCGCCCCCGCGCTTCTACGCCTGCTCGTAGAACACCATTACGGCAATCTGTGCTACTGGTCGTCGCGAGGAGATTCCGAAAGAGCAAACAAAGAGCAAAAAAATTTTTTCTCCTTGCGTCGCCAGTCACTATTGCCTGTAATGCGCACCTGACACCGCCACGCTGAGGACGAAACTCCAGCCACACCGCTCCACGGCGGCGGCGGCCGCCCGACGGCCTACTGTTCTATATGGAAAACTAAAGCCAGTTCCGAAGAGGAAAATCTTCACCATTCCCCTGAAGGACGGCAACTCGGCACCCGCCGACGCACCATCATCTTCACCGATCTTCGACGGTAAGGCCGGCCAGCGGAAGCGTGCAATTGCAGCTCTTAGTAGGCTTTCTCCCATCTGCACCCCTGTTGACAAATTAAATGTAGGGCCCTCTGGCGACCCAGCTATCCCCGGCGCCATGGCACCCCCTGACAAAGACCCAAAAGACAAGACAAACGACAAGACCGACGAAAACAACGTAGGCGAGAGCGGAACTGCTCCACACGCACTAACGCCGAACGTAGTAATCCTGGAAAACGGAGTAAACGCAGAGCCCGTAAAGCGAAAAAATGCCGTAGATGAGGACGGTTTTATCACGCCTAGTAAATTTTTTAAGAGGCGGGAAATCCCAGAACCGCCCTCGGTGCCAATAACAAATAGATTTAATAGCCTTTCGACCGGAACCGCACCAAATGAAACCCCACCAGACTTAAATGAAATCATTGAACTCCCCGATGTTATGGAAACAGAGCCTCAAGTAACAGCAAAAATCAGCGCACCAAAGCCCACTGCAAATGTGCGGAGAGCGCACCAAGGCAGCATAGGCGCGTTCTTCCTCGACAAGAGCGCAATCCAGAACCCGACTGCACTCCTCCAGCACTTGAGAGATCAAGTGGAGAAGCCGCTGCGTGCGCAAATCACTAGTACTGAACTGATCATTCGCCCCAGCACGGTGAATGATCATCAAAAAGTAAAAGAATTTCTGCAGAAAGTTAAATCGGACTCGGACGCCCTCTGCTCGTACCACTTTCACCGCGCAACAGCAGAACGCAGGCACCGCCTGATGATTAGGGGCCTCGACCGAAACATCAACTGCGAGGAAATTAAAGCCGAAATTGAAAGCTCAAACATCCAGGTTCACCACATCGGCGAACTAAAGAAAAAAATCGGGCCACAAAACTTTCTGCCACTTGGCATCTATCAAATTGAGATAAATTACAGTCAAATTACAGCTATGCGTAATCTAAAATACCTCCTTCAGTACCGCGTGTACATAGAGGAACCTCGTGAAAACGACCGAATCCCACAGTGCACCTCATGCCTACTGTGGGGTCACACAAAAAACGGGTGTCACCGCCCTGCTCGCTGCATGGGATGCGCTGGCAATCACGCGACATCAGAATGCAAAGCAGACAAAAACACAACTAAGCCGAAATGCGCGAACTGTGAGGCGGAGCACCCAGCCAACTTTAAAGGCTGCCCCGTTTTTCTCAATGCGGTGGAAGCCCGTAAAACAATGGTCAGGAAACTTCAGGAAGCCAAAGAACAGCGAAACGCGTCCCGCGGAGCACCGCAAAAAACTAATAAAGATTTTCCAATTCTAAAATCCACCGCCCCGTCAGGCGCCAAGTTCCCCTGGCAGACGCAACCCACCGGACAGGAAAGCACTGCGGGTGGCGGCCAGCCAGGCGCAATATCCGAGTTAGGCGAACTTATCGCCCTCATTAAAGAAATTAACTTAACAAAAGTCATCACTGGCATTAAAACAGCTCTAAACATCCTAAAAGGAGAAGGAGACATGCTTAGCAAGGTTCTTACCGCCGTGCAAGCAGTCGCTTCCCTATTCTAAATGACTCCCCCACAAAACCGTCTCTATAACATCGCGTCCTGGAACGCAGGGGGCACCGCGTCCGCTAGCAAAGCCGAAATTGAGAAATTCTGTGAAGACTACTCCGTTGCTATTCTTCTAATGCAAGAAACTTTCTTCACAACAAGCCGCTCCTTCACGCTTCGAGGTTACCATATCTACCGCGACGACAGACCGACCGGCCGCGGTGGCGGGACCGCAATTGCAATCCGGCGTGCGCTCCCGCACACGCGAATAAACACCCCGAACTTGACAACGATGGAGGCCACAGCGGTGGAAGTAGGCACCGCAACGGGTCCCGTCACCTTCGTCTCGGTGTACCGCAGCCCTTGTCGGCAATTCATCACCGACGATCTAACTGCGCTCGTCTCTCTAGGCGAAACCGTCCTGCTAGCAGGCGACCTAAATGCGAAACGCGTCGAATGGGGCTGCAGACGCAACTCGCAGGCGGGCGACCTCCTTCAAAATTTCCTTCACGATTCCACTTCTGTCATCATTCTGCCTCCTTCCGGTCCCACCCATCTTATAAATGACGCCCCTCACGACATTCTTGATATCTTTATCCATTCCCCCTCGCTCAACCCGACAGTACCAAACCCGCTTCTAGAACTACGCTCCGACCACCTTCCCATCATCTCCGCAATTTATCTAGGCGCCTATCCCTACTCACTTTCAAACTCCATATCCACCACAAACTGGAAAAATTACCGAAATAGAATAGCCCACAAACTTCACCCTTACAACCGCGCCCCCGCATCACCTATCGAAATTGAACAGGCAATAGAAAAATTCAACAACCAACTTCTCTCGGCTTACAACCGCTTCACGGTAAAAACCGAAATTAACCGAAAAGACGCCCTCCCGTCTTTCATTATATCAGAAATACAAGCCAGGAGACGGGCGCAGAGGAAATACTACGCGACAAGGGACGCCGACGACAAGGCCGCGTTTCAGCGCACCCGCAGAAACGTTTCTCGTTTACTAAGCGCTCACAGAGCAGAACAATGGGAAAACTTCATAAAACAAGCTGACATTAACGACCGCACAGACCTATGGAAAATACAAAAAACGCTACGTAAACCGCAAGCACCCGTGACAGGACTCCGAGATACTGAAAACCAACTACTCACCTACGACCCGGCAAGAAAAGCGGAAATATTCGCCAAAGTATTAGAAGAAACTTTCTCGCCCACCCCCATCAGGAGTTATATGAAACAAAATGGTGTTTACACACCTACTGACGAGGAAATACATGACAACGACGAATCGGTAGATATTGGTAACCTCATAAATACCTTCACTGAAGACGAACTAACTGCAGCACTCAAAATTCTGAAACCTAAAAAGGCTAGCGGACCGGACCGAATCAACGGAAACATGCTAAAGCATCTCCCCCGTAGCGCCATCAAAATGCTGTTACAGATTTTCAACTCCTGTATTTCGACCAGCTATTTCCCCGAAAAATGGAAGCTAGCCACGGTAATTCTGATAAACAAACCCGGGAAAAACCATAGAGACCCTAAAAACTACCGCCCGATAAGTCTTTTATCGCAGACAGCGAAACTTTTCGAACGCCTACTGCTGCCGAAAATAAGAACGCATCTGGACGCCAACAGCACCATCCGCGGCACCCAATTTGGGTTCAGGAAAGGTCGATCTGCGGCAATGCAAGCCTTCCGCCTGGCAATGGAAGCATCTTCTTCGCTCTCCCGCTCCTGCGCACTTCCCGCACTTTTCTTTGATTTCTCCTCCGCCTTTGACAAAGTCAACCACCGCCTTCTACTCCTAAAATGCCACCATCTCCTTCCTAAACACCTTTATCTTCTTCTTAAAAGCTATCTTCAAAATAGAACGTTCCAAGTCCGTTACCAACATCACTTTTCCAGCAAAAAACCGATTCTCGCCGGCGTCCCACAAGGAGCCGTGCTCTCTCCTACTCTTTTCACTCTATTTATACACGACTTACCTACCTTTCCTCTCGTTAGTGAATTTCTCTACGCAGACGACATTGCCTTCACCACAAAAGCCGCGCATCTGCCATACGCAGTCAAAAGACTACAAAATGCAGCAAACTCCCTCTACCACTGGAGCGTTTTAAACGGGCTCTCTATAAACCTCCAAAAATGTCAAGCCATAGTATTTTCGTGGAGTCGGAAAGAAAAGCCCCTCCCGATTGAAATAAACGGGTACAGATTACCGTGGCAAGCAAGTGTAAACTATCTCGGCGTCACCTTTGATTCAAAATTAAACTGGAAGGAGCAATGTAACAAATCAGCTAAAAATATGGGCTCCCGCATAGCAAGAATTGCTCCACTGCTTCGGGCGAAAAACCTGAAAAACAAAACCAAAACCATCCTTTACACGGCGTGCATAAGAAGTGCAGGAATATACGCCTGCCAAGCATGGGCAACGGCAAGTAAATCAAACCTACAAAAACTTGTAAGAGCAGAAAACCGCTTCTTACGAGTCGCATTCCGCCCCGAACCGGGAACCGCCTACAAAAACGTACGGACTAAAAACAAACTTACTGACATCCAGACATATATAAACGACACCGCAACCAAAGAAATAGACAATATCTTCGCTCAAAACTCTTCCTCCCCACTCTTCCAGAAATACCTGCAATATTACTGCAAGAAATCTAACAAAGGTCGCATAAAACTACCGACTGACGTACGCTTTCTCAGACCTCCTTAAATAAAACACACTCAGAAGCGGAATATCCGCAATCTTAAACAAAACACTTTACCCTTCAACTTAAAACAACTTACCCTTCGACTATACTTCAATAGAATCTTTCCATCATTTCCATTTCTCTTCAAAAACTGCAACTGCACGCCAAACTGGTACCGCGCCTGCGGGATGCAACCAACAATACAGGGGCCGCGGCGCCGCCCGCAAACGCGAGCGGCGTAAGGTCCCCCGCTCGCCATAGAAGCTACTCAACGCAACACCATGGCGGAAGAGCGCCTCATGGCGTAGGCCGCCTACAGCACAGAAGACCCTACCAGCGCTCTTCTCCGCGCAGTACTACGCTCTGAGGAAGGTCGCAGAATGGCGACCGAAACGTTGGCACTTGTGCCCTGGACGCGGCGTCTCCCGGATAGCCAAGTTAATCATGACTCCGGCCGCGGAAGCCTACGCTCTGACTTTTAGGTAGGATTGGGTACGGGACTTGTTCCTAACCTACCTAACATGCAAAAGTCTGACTGGAAGCGTGAGTCCCCCTGTCAGGTTGCTTAGATTCCGGCGGTACTCACGTCGATAGCTTCAAGGTGGAGGCAGTGAGGAGACGGGTTGAGCCACCTGGGGCTCGTTCCGGGTGGCCCTCAGATGGGATTTTGGTTTCCTCGTGGCAGTGCCCAATTCTCGTGGGTAATTGAGCAGGGATTCGTCCCGACATAAAGTGAGCGGCGCTTAATTTGGCTCCGGTGCTAGCCTGGAAAGCTAGTTGCTCTGAGCTGGCAGAGTGCCCTCACCCAGGCTTAATTGGGGAGGTTCCCGTGAAGAATAACTGCGTTCCAACGGGATCCGGATTCCAGCCCAAGAGTGTGTACTTGTCAGCCTGCGGGGATTGCGGATAGCGGCGAGCGCCTAGGTACCCACCCCAGGGAGAAATTTCTCCGGTAGAAAATGCAAGTGCGGGTATAGGGTCTAGATTTCAAGGGCGATGTTTCGGCATTTGTCCGCAAGCGATATAGAAAATAACTAATCAGAGCAAGCGGCCTGTGACTTCAATCCTAACCAAGGCAAGGAAACGTTCCAAAATTCTAAATATTACGCAAATTTCTGGCACGTAGATGGGGAAGACTAGTACGCTCGATTCGTAAACTTCTTGCCTTAACCCCAGCATTATGCAAGCTTGGAGACTCACTGATAATTGTTTTCTATGGGATTCAATTTTTTAGGATGTTGAAAATCATTAATATTGTTTATGATGTGCTTCTTGATCAAAATATGTTGACATAAAAATTAAAAATTATTTTTTAAATTTTTTTTATTTATTCAAAATTATTCATTTATTATTAAAAATTATTCATTCAACACATATTTTGGTACGATGAATTATATTTTATTCATTTGTAGAGCTAGAAACTGAATGTTTTTTTATAAAAATGAATGTACATCAATGTTATATCAGTTTGTGAATTAGTGAAAATCGATATGAACAATAAATACAAAAATTAGGCGGAGGACTCCGGAGACATCGCCCCAGTCAATTGTTAATTATTTTGGTATTGCTAGTGTTAACAAATATTTATACGAGTCGTTCCTTGTTTCTGACGACCAAACATTTGTGTTGACTCATATCGCCACTTCAATACTGCTGAGGGTATTATAAGGGTGGTGAAAAACTTAGTCATAAGATACGCGCGGAAAATTTTGCAGCGTAAATATATCTTAATAATGTTGAGAAGATAATAGCTGTCACTGAGTGGAAGAAAATCGGACTTAAACGCAAATCACACTATCTACAAACAGGTAAAAGTACATTAAAAACGTTAGAAATGTTTGTAAAATAATCAATTTTTTATTGTTTATCGATTTGCATACAACAACGTTGAGTATGTGCACAGCATTATTTCCTAAACATTTGTGTGTCAAAATACTTCTTGCAAACACAGAGACGCTTCACACTCGGGCCGTCGTGGGGTAGGGCGGGGATGATTTTGATTAACGAATACTCTGTCAAAGCCGGGAACTTTGGTTCGATATTAACAGATGAAAATGTATTTTCAATAAAAACTGTAAAGTGGGTTATATTTCGTTTTTTACCTAAACATGTGAAGAATGTATAGGTATGAGTGTTAGAATGAAGCATCTTTAGCCAAATTTTGGGCTACGCTATGTATGCTAGCTATCAAAAAGAGAAATGTAATAAAGAAGTTCCAAACTGAAAACACTTGTTTTCTTAAACTAGTACAATATAAAGTAGCAGTGAAGTATACTTTTGAACTGCAGTTTGCATCGCCGCGACGTACTTCAACTTGTATTTCAGATGAGAGGAGCACTACCGCAGCGACCAAAGCATTCGCTTACTCCTTGGAGGCGGTCCTCAAATTACGTAAAGCAAATTTTAGGAAGGTATTTTGAATAGACTCTTTGTAACGCGCGCTTGAATCTTCTCTCCGTAATTAATTAAGTAACGCTTGCTACAATAGCTCCCATTTGCCATAAAGGAACTAGATGTGCTACAACAACACGTACTTTCTCGCATTATTGGAAATAGATACGTAAAAAGTCAAATTCAATCAATTAAAATATTGCGCTTGCGGTACGTACCTCCTGCAGTCCTCCACCAGGAACCGTGAACTCCACGGTCGGTCGTTCCCCGCTGCAAGGAAACCTGAGAGCAGAATAAACTGGCTCTCTGAGACACTGACGATCAGGGTCATTCCACCACAAGTGGGGTGTTCACTGGGAATGGGCCCATTGAAGCGGTAGCTACCGCGAGGTGATCTGGTAGGTCCTCTATGCGCACGTAGAAGGTAGTACGTAGAGGAAGTGGCAAAACCGTTGAGGTCGCAATAGGAGAGGAACCTAACTTATACGAGAACGTTTGTGCCATCTAAGTGTAAACAATGCTGTTGAACGAGCTTATCTCTTGATAGGCGGTCCTCCTGCGTATCACCAGAAATTCGTTAAATACGAAAACGTTTGTGCTATGATGCAGCATCACTAGCTGTATTTTTTTTTAGAGAAGGGAACAACCAGAAATAGACAGAATTTAGCGATCGCAATAAAATACACTTCTTTACCTTGGTATTAACTGCAACAACAGAGACAGGGTTGTGATGGCAAAATTGTAATGAAATGAACTTACAAAGGAATTTAAGAAGTAATCCGGAAACTATGTCCTTGTGACTATGTTCATTGTAATTAGCATTCACTCAATTTGGCATTGTGCAATTCATGCAAAATAATAAATGTTAGAAATTGCAAGGAAAGTGTTTAGTCTATTACAACGTTTTTAAGGACAAAAGTATGAGTATTACAAGCAAAAATTAAATCCAATTTCAAGATGACTTCATACCGGAAAATATTGTCAGCAATATGTCAAGATGTTTTTAAAATAAAATCTTTTGAAATTAATGAATATTTTTAAGGCCATCATAGAAACATGAGAATAATTGAGCAATTATAGAGACATTGAAACTTCATCTAAAGCTTCTTTGTACATAATCCATATTTCAGATGAATTTTCTGATTATCTTCGTTTCTTGGCACGCGTTTTGTGATCTATACTGAACTTGGGTATAACACTGAATATCGTGTTGTTATGAAATCAGCAGTTGACCAAGTCGATATTCAGCGATTCAACGTTCTGAAAATGTGGTTATGAGTATTGAGCAAGTAATTTAGAAAGAGGCAAATATCTGAAGCTTTATGTCTACTCAGAGGTGTGTATTCCAAAATTGATCCACAGATTTCATATCAATGTTCCAAAGGACTCTCCAGAAAATTTCTTCCACATTTGTTGCCATTCCTCTCTTAGATCTCTAGATTTTCAGACCAAAAGGATATCTTCTCAACTTTGTACTACCACTTGATACCATCTTTTTGCTGTCAGAAATCATTAAACACAAATAGCTTAGAAATGTATAAACACGCAATAAATAGATATCAATTTACAACAAAGTAATATTTACTGAATTTGAAATGCGGCAAGTGTTCTGGCAAATAAATTATTCAGATTTACCATAATGTGCAATTAAAACTCTAGGTAAATGCAATAGGGAACTACACGTATATCCATATATATATTCTATTAATTCTTTCTACCACATTACCTGAAACCACGCGAAAGACGTATTTCAGAAAACAAAGGGAAATAAATAACTCGACTTTGCAAGTATTTTGTGTATTTGTCACCTAGAAAGATATATTGGATTTTGTATGTAAATGCCCCTTGTCAGCAGATCCATATCGAGATAATCATGCTACACAATATGTAAAGAGGCCATAGTTATAAATATGGATGGTTGAATAATTGAATCCTTCTAAATTACGAAATTGCCAGAGTCACAACAGAGAAAACGCTACTTTTTAGACGGGAAACATTTATTTAGAACATCAAATATGCTCTCAATGCCAAAAAAATTGATTTACATGAACTGTGATTAGTCAATAATAATGTAGTTTACATGCTTTAGCTAATAAAAAAGAATTGACGCGTAGTGGCGATGAAGAAACGAGAATAGGTTCGCCGTGCACTCAGTCTTTGAATGTTTTATTAGGTTAATCGCAGATACTGCGAAAGTTGGGCCAATCATTAGGCGAGCTGGTAAAAGCAATGTGTGGAGTGTTTACGGAAGTGAGAAATTATAATTTTTGTTCCACATTACCTGTACACACGAACTGCTAGAAAGAGGCTAGACGAAACAACGTTTATTATCTTTTTTCTTGTATGAAACATAAGTTCCAGGATTAAAACGAAATTGCTCCGAAAATTTATTCCAAATATTTCCCATACATTTTGAATTTTATTATTAATTACTGCAAATCATGTACTAAGTAAGATCGTCTACCCACGCCAATCATACATTTCTACGATCAGCATATTAGATGAAGTTGTTAGCCGGTCGAGTAAGTAACAAAAATAAAGTAAATCGAAGAGTGGATCGTAATATCGACTAGTTTTCAATAAAAATGATACGATAATGTGTACCTCTCATTTGTTCTCTTCATTATTTTTATCATTATTAATGTTAGTATTAATATTAATATTGCTCCCCCCTAAATGAGAAGAATACTTACAGAATGATACATACACTGCCACAATGATACAATTAAAATAATTTAGAGTTTTGGAACTATTATTACGCTGAGACACAATAAATGAAAATCATTGTCAAAAGGAAATATTGAAATGGCTCACAATGCAGATTAATTGCTTTCATTACTCTTGTTTAGTCCAAATGACCCTCACGGAAAACGTAAAGATATGGTCTTGTATATAATTAATCTAACATATAATGTGACTTTTCGAATTGGTGCATCTGAAATATCATAATAGGATGGTTTTACAGCATCTAGCCATATTGCTGGCACTATTATTGGTAACATAGCAAAACACCGGTAACGTTCCCTAGGTAACAATTCACATTCATCAGCTTCACAGACACAGCCGGACTAAATCCTTTTCGACCACCAAGGCTGAAGGAAAAGATAGGAAACTAGGAATTTGCGAAAAGTTTTCGACATAGAACATGTTCGATATTTCAAATATCAGGAACTTGAAAAATAATAATATTCAAAGGACATCCGTATTACAGAACTAATGGAAATTCAGGAAAAGTGTACATGCGAACTAGAATAATACTCAATGAGTTATAATGCAGAGACACTGGAATAGAGAGCAGGAGCGAGTGTAGCCATCCTGTTGGACTCTACATGGAAAAATAAGTGTTCAGTTATACGTGGTCTAGCGAAATAATAATGACATTACGATATAAGATCAAATGAGCCTACATTACCGTAATAGCAGTGTACGATCCTGAGGAAGGGCGTAAAGAAGAGATGAGCACATCTATTATCAACTACAGGATATACTAAATAATTGTAATAAAAATTACGTCCTTGTAGTCTCTGGGGATCAGAATGCAAGAGTACCAACCAATGCCGTATGTAACAGCAGGGACTAATTGAGAAAATATTTTTAATGGAAATGGGTAACACCTGAGAGATTTTGACAGCTTTAATAATTTACGTGTGATGAATACTTTCTATAGGCACGAACGAATTCATACATATACCTGAGCAACTTGAACTCGGTAAGTAATAGATTCTTTCCTTGCAAACGATGAAATGATTCGACAAATCGATGACGAAAGAGTTTATAGACGACCTGACATGAACTCTGATTACTTTCTTGTAGAAGAGAAAATCAAACATCATGTAAAGTGGCAAAAATTTGGGAGACGTCAAATTAAAAAGAATTTTGGAAATCGCATCTCCTCACAAAAAAATCTATAATTTTTCTCTACAGAAAATGAATAACAGACATAGAGGAAAGAGAATATTGATATAAATATTCAGTTCAGTTTTACAGAAACGAGTTGTCAATAACAATAAATATTTATAATAAAAACATTGATATATATAAAAAATGTATGACAGGTGCATTGGGTTATTCAATTTCTGTAAAAATTCGTGGCCAGATAAAATATTTATATTTAAAAGATTAACAGAAAAATATCAAATAAATTTTAAAAAGTAGAGAATATTAATGATCAGAATGAAGGATGGCGAAACTTCACGCAAATAATTAACTAAGCAGATAATGAATGCCTCAGTAAGAGGAAAAAAACGTCTAAAAAAGAAAAGACTTTACGTCTGGAACGAAGACCCCAAGAATGCCATTAAGGAGAAAAGATACAACACTATAATACAATACAGATAGCATACTATACAGTAAGCAAGGATGAAACATCATCGCCAGATATATAAAGAAATGGCTAACCAAACCAAAGCAATGATGAGAAATACTCAACGAGAAAACTGTGACAGATCTATCTCCAACATGGAGAATGATGTGCAAGGCAGGCAGATGAATGCAAACAAGATTATGAGACGTCTGACTAGTGCCCAACGCGATATAAATATGCAAATATAAATGTAATTAAAGAAGGTGAATGGCTCCATTGTTTTAAACAGCAGTGGACAATAGAAATCGGCAATGATGAAAACCTAAACTGCTATCTGCAGCCTTCTACCCTAAAGAAAATAGACCCAAAGAAATGAAACAATTGGAACAGACACTAAAGATGTAAAAGTAGGGAAAGCCCTGGCTGAGATAATATTAATATCCAGCTTTTAAAATACTAATTGGAAAGTGTCAAACTAAAAGTATTGCGGGAATTCTGATTCGGTGTTGTTGACGTTCTTATGCGAAGAAATAAAAGAGGTCATCTTCATCAACATAGTACCTCGGATAGAAACAGTTTTGTGATTCACTTCTATGTTGACGAAGATGACCTCCTTTATTTCTCCGTAAAAGTATTGCTCCTTCTTAATATCTGCTGAAGGAAAATATCCATATGAGATTCCTGGATAGATGCCTATGTAATTTCCTTGTTTAAGAAGGGAGAAGGGAACAGGTGCAACAACTATAGAGGTATGAGTCTCCTAAATGAAGAATACAAAATTTATGCTAAAATCATAACTGGCATATTACAACATATAGTAGAAGACATACTGATGGAAGAACAATCATAGTTCAGAAGGAGTAGCGTCATGTGCAGATAACGTATTTATCATCAAACATTTTATAGAAGAACAAAGAATTTAACTAGAAGCTACATGCTGTAGGATGTGCGTAAATACGAGTATATCAAACTTAAACCAAAACATCAGACTTTTTTTGTAAATTATAGAACATTGTAATGTATCACTCAGAATGGAATTAATACTTTGTATAAAATTCGTGAAATAATTCCACAATTCTTAAAATGGCCCTCATCTACAAAATACACAAGACCCTCATTTAGGCGAACATGTGCTACAGTTTTAGCAAATTCTGGAGCAAATATTCTAACTTTTGAGAATAATGGCAAAAGAAACTCTTTTTAATGCAATCGAAGTGCTGAAACACTTATTTGTGAAAATGTTAGGTATGTGGCAGAAGCTTTATCAAAGTAACAATATTGTTCAAAGTCATTCTGTTGATCTTGACCTCGAATTAAATATAATGTAGAACCTCTTGAGGGTAGGTCAATAAAAGACAAGTTTTTTTACATTTACAATTATATTAATACAACTATATAAATAATAATTGGCAATATATATACAATTTATATACATACATACCCAAGTGTCGTGGATGGGGGAGGGGGATGGATGATGTTTGGTATGGTACAACGTGCGGGAAAGTGGAAGGACTGTAAGGGCAGAAGGTGCCCTCTGGGTCGTTCCCTATTCTCTTAAAGACCTAAGGCGGATGAGAGGGAGCAATAAGAACAGGGATGACCCTAGTCATGGCAAACAGCAGTTTATTGGGGTGGTATACTTTCATAGGCACCTGACATAGCCCAGCCTCGCCAAGGACGGTTCTCGGGAAGAGACATTTCGCAGCGGCCATCGGACGGGTTAGCGCAAAGAGTATATCTCAGAGATGGCACTCAATGTTAAACGGAGAAGCCTTATTTGCCAACTTCCGGTGCCGCCATATGCAACTGTATTGATTTCTATTGGGCAAATGAACAGCCAATAGCGTAGAAGTAACCGAAAAATTTGAAAAAAACAGTTACGCGGAAAGTTTAAAATTTTCTCCATATAATTTTCAAAATCACTCCCTATATTTTCAACCTTAACTATTCAAAAAATAAAAAAAATAATTGTAAGGATTTTATGGACGTAAAATCAAATTAGAGCAGTAAAATCTAGTATTTATTGAACATATTGACAATATTACAATTTTATAATTTCAATAGCATTAACAATTTTGTTATACATAAAGCAATAAACACAGACTAGTACACAAGTTCAAATTTAACTTTTCTTGTTTCTTCTTAATAAAATTTCCAATAATGACTTTTTATAGACAGTCACAAATCCATTTCTTAAAACAAAATGATTTTTACATTACAATAGTATCTTGTAATGTAAGAAACAGCATTTTATTAAGAAAAAAACTTATTAACAGACAGCCTGTTTCATTTTTGTAACTTAACTTAGAGACATACCAAATTAATGTCAATACTATGGAATACTATTTTATTACAGAGCACTTTATATGAACAGTGCTTAAAAGAAATGAAAACATTTTCGCATCTTTGCTCAGGTAAAACAAATCGTTACGATACAATTGGTAAAAGTGCCATTTTATTTTGTGAGTAGGAAAGATGGTGACAAGAGGCCAATAGGTGAAGTGCCCCAATCTTATAAGCAAAATGAAATCGCTTTCACTGTGAGTCTTAAATCAGCATTACTGCCTTTCATTTCAATTCAAAAATATAAATCACCTAATTATGTAGTTACACTAGTGCTAAAAATTGAACTTTTAGCATATTGTCCAAACCTCAAACGTAACTGCACTTACTGCTTTAGATATAATAAAAATAACAAACATTCTATTTTTGTTATCTACATTTCCTTACAAGGTTTAACAATCTATCTTTCCAGTTCCAGTTTCAATTTTATTGAGATGCATTGTAATGTCTCCCATGATTTTCTCCCCCATACGTCACATACAGTTTTTGACTGTTTTTGAATAAATAAATATATGTCACATGCATTATAACATCCCATTTTTTAACCAATGAGTGAAATTTCCCATTGTCCAGCTCTGATCCAAAATGTTCATTATAACAGAATACTGCATTTAAAACTACAGCTCAGGTGCTTATGGCATACAGATGGTGAAAATAAGGATGCACTTACAATTTAACATTTATGAGAACGTAACTAAAAATATGACTTGGAAAACTATATTTTTTTACAATACCCCATCAGAGGTACAAGTATTGTTTCTTTGGTTGTAATCTATTAAATGAGATCTTTTTGGACCCTATATTACATTTTTTGTGGTTTTGTTGTTTGGTTACAAAGAGTGGAGTGTAACTGTTCCACAATACTTATGATCAAAAATTTAATTCTGGAAATTGATTGTCAATGTGCAATAATTTGATTGCACCAGGAACTGAGCCTGGGACAGATATTCAAACAACTGAGCTGTTGAATTAAACACTGCATTCATTACTCATGACAATTCACAATCTAATAGAGATCAGCATTCACATTCAGAATGTAATTGGCATGAGGATGAACAAAATAGAATGATACACACATTACAGAATAAAAATTGAATCAAGACAGTTTGTCATGAGAAACAATTATTGCCAGAACAGTATAACATGACATATGCAGCTTATATCAATACCAATAATACAAATTAATTAATACTAATACTAAAAATATATCACAGACCAGATACTAAGCATTAAACAAATCCTAAAAATGCATAAAAATAGTCTCTGAAACAGGGACACAAAGTTTTTGTATTCCTAATTTCTCAACAAAGTATCTTAACATAGCAAAAAAGACATTCCAAATTTGTGAAAATGACTATCTTTTACAGAATGAATTTCATCTTAAAATTTAATTTAATTTAATTAGAATTTCCTAATCAGATGTGGGAAATATAGTTTATGTAATGGATCTGTATCCAATGACAGAATATACACTGATCTTAAAACGCTCAATACTTGTACCATTACAAATTTAGCGTAGAGGTATGTTCACAGACTTTGTGCAGAATGAAGAAAGTCATTCACTGCACATAACAATAATTCTTTAAAATGATCTCCCTGAGTTCTCAAAGAGAACAAATTTAAAAAGAAAATCTTCTTTCCATGTTAATCGACCTTATTGGGGTATAATTTTAACATTAAAAATATTAGATCAACATTGTTTTCACTCATATGAATCTGTACCATGGTTTTTAACTGCAAAATATACAGATTATCTGCAATAACTTTTCACACATTTCATACCAGTGTGTCTGCAATACCAATCTCATGATATCTCTAATAATAAAATAAAGCAAATGTGAGTGGACCAAATATGTGCGTAGCCAGAAAAATCTGCTGATGAGAAACACTTTATTCACATTATTTTACTATTTTATGGCAATGCATATTGCCCACAAATTGTTGTCTGAACAAATAAATTATACGTATTTCTATTGAAAAGAAGTCTCACCAAGAGTAACATCCACTGAAATTTCTGGATTTCGAATCTGGACATCTGAAACCGAAAATATACATTAGAGAATCACTTTACGACACAATACTGAAACGCCTAAATGCATATTGAAGAAAATGAACTTACTTCTTTCAACTGGAACGCTTGCATCGAAATC
Organism: Teleogryllus occipitalis; assembly: GCA_011170035.1. Lineage (NCBI taxonomy): Eukaryota > Metazoa > Arthropoda > Insecta > Orthoptera > Gryllidae > Teleogryllus > Teleogryllus occipitalis. Next base: position 84,975 of record BLKR01001840.1, on the reverse strand, counting down.
CCGCAAGGCTTCCTCGCAAAGGGGATTTCGCGGTTCCGAAAATTTTATTGGAACAGCATATTCATACGTCCTATAATTCGCAGATAAATGCTGTTCCACAAAATGTTCTTTACAAACAAATCTGGTTGTTGTCAATCTCTTCCAAGAACATTTGGCAAGAGCTGGGTCCCCAATTGCTTTTAACCATTCTCAGCATCTAAATCATAAATATATTTATTTTACTGACACAATTCAACAAAATAATAATAAAAAATCAGTGTTAATCAACAAACTACATGCATAGAAACGTAAGATACGAAAAATGTTACTCACTTTTTAACGTTTTTCGGAAATCCAAATAGCCGCGTTGTAACGGCTAATTTTGGTTTCGAATTGGTGCAATTGGGCACCCAGCATCTTCTCGTAGATTTCGACATTACAAAAACGCAGATATCTTCCCAGACTCGAAATCACCTGTCGCTAGCAACAACAGCATACAGATATACTCTGAATTTATTGCACACAGCAAACGCTCGCCAGGGCAGATGCAAGCTCATCCAACGCCTCAGAGACAAACGCCTTTGAATCAACCACCTCAGTCACGCCAAACTCTCAAAATGAGTAGTTCACAGATTCACCGTCAGAGCGCGTTGGTGAAAATACAGTTGCATGTGGCGTCGGGCTGAAATTCAAATAACGACTTCTACCGGCCTATCTAGTGACATATCTAGTGGGTTAGCGACACTCGAAGTGCACAGCGGTCAGAGGAGAGGGCGGGAAGCTGCCAGCAGGACCCCGGAAGGTCGATCTGAACAAGCGGGGCGCAGGAATGTCAACAGGGCCAGTTAACCCTCCGTTGCTACTGCGCATACGAACAACTTCGTTGTTACTCTGGGTCTCCCGGACCCAGAATTGTTTCCTATGACCAGGGCCGTCTTTGGGTTTGAAAGTACCCAAGGCACTCAGAGATTTCGGGGCCCCTAATTCTTAGTTCAACAAATTACGTTCTGGCGATCATAAGTTATTAAAAATTGAATATTACACAGTTAATAAGCATTTTGATTCCTCTTTTTAAGGTAAGGAAGGATTTGTAAAAAAACTAGATAAACGGAATTAAATAGTATCTTTAAACTCTGTATTTTCTATAGTAATATTTTACTAATAACTCTAACAATAGTAACATAATAAAATATGATTAAAAAACAACACAAGCAATATTTACATAATAAGATCTAAGTAAAAAACAAACTAAGCATTTGTCAATGGTACTTTACGTAGTTTCGCACGCACGAAGTCGTCAATTACATCGTCGAAGATCAATTCGTTCAAAATATCGTACTCAGTGTTTAATACAGCTAGCGAAGAAAGTCGTTCTTGAATCATATTACTTCTTAATTCATTTTTTATATACTTCAGCTTTGAAAATGAGCGTTCACCCGTACAATTAGTGACCATTAACGTTAAGAAAATTCTTAACGCTATTTCAATGTTAGGAAATGTCTCTTCAAGATTATCTTTTTTTAACAATTTATACATTTCTGCCAAAGATACGCTGCTGTTTGTTGGATTTTCAATGCGAAGATAATGTTGAAATTGAAAACACTCCGATATGAGCTCTTGTTCATTGACATCTGTGTTATAAAACTCAACAAATTGTTTACATTTATTAGACAATTCTTTCTCATCAATAAGTTTTAATTCTGATAAAAATTCAAATCGTTTCCTTATAATACTGTATGATTCAGCTCTTCTATCCAATTCACTTATTAATGTGTCGATAATAGGAATATAAGTTTGTAATTTAAATTTTTCTTTGGCAGAAAAGATGACTTCGTCTGTTTCTGAGTCAAAATAAGTTACACGAGAACGTCTGTTTGTTACACGGGAATTTTGATATTCTGAATCGAGAAACTTTTCTTTGGCGATTGTTTCAAAGTTATCAAATTCATATCTTATGACATGCAAACAATTGATCAATGATGATATCATCTTTGAAGCAACATCCAATGAAAGATTTTCTTTTTGCAACGTTTTGTTCGTTTCATTGACTTTTAAAAGTACAGCACTCCAGACTTCGGTTAAAATAATATTCTCTAATTTTTTCGTTTTCTTAGCTATACTGTAGGCTTCATTTCGCGTTTCTGCTGGGTTTTCTTTATTATTTTCAATAAATTCCAAAGTTGATATAATCGGAGAATAACCACATTTTAAAGCTGAGACTGCATCGTATCTAGCAGACCACCTAGTATCAGATAAACTTTTTACTACTTGATATTTTCCCAAGAAATTTTTTAATATATCCCAACGATGTGTTGAACACGAAAAGAAGTTGTACAATTTTTGTACAAGTTGGAAATAACTCGTTGCTGTCATCACGCAACCAGCAGCTTTAGCCCCGACTAAATTCAGCGAATGTCCAGCACAAGGAATGAAAATAGCGTATTCACATCATTGACGCAATCTTGCTTGTAGTCCTGAGTACGCACCTGACATATTCGCGGCATTGTCGTAAGTTTGACCGCGGCAATCATTAATTGATATCTGATTATTTTCGAGAAAAGCTAAAACCGTATTTGTTAAATATTCGGAACCATGTTCTTGAATAGGTATGAACTCTAAAAACCGTTCAATCGGTGTGTTATCTTTTACATATCGAATCGTAAATGTTAACTGATCAACATGGCTACAATCTGGAGTAGAATCAATACTAATTGAATAATACTTGGCCTGTTTCAACTCAGAAAGTATTTTTAGTTTTACTTGTTTACCCATAATCTCAATAAACTCATTGCAAATGTTCGCTGATAAATACGACACGAATCCTTTTCCTGGATTACCATATTTGTTCAAATGCTCTTTAAGAAATGGATCAAATTTGCTAATTAGTTCTAAACAACCCAAATAATTTCCATTCTGCTGAGAACCAATTATTTCATTATCACCACGAAACGGCAGTCCGCGGCCAGCAAGAAATTTGATTGTTTCAACAATTCTAATCAAAACACTTTTCCAATAACTGACTTCTTTATTGAATTGGACAAGTATTGATTCATTTACAGTACCCACTTTCTTACTTCGAACGATGTAATCCATAGTTGCATATCTATGCCGCAAACTGTTTTCGTGTTCAGTAATTGCACGGTTCAAATTTTTCCAGTCGTGAAACCCGTCCGGAGAATTAAACGCCGAATCGGAAGATGCAAAAAGACGGCATGCAAAACAGTATAACGCATTTTTAGAAGGCGAAAATAGAAGCCATGATCTACAAACAGTTTCACTGTTTTGCAATTTACGTGTAAATACAGATTTAGTAAGATGTCTAATTACAATTTTCCCATTTCCATCTTCGTATTTTCTTGCTGTTTTTGAAAAATCACAATCTTTATTTTGAAAAAACATAGCTCCTTTCTGAATCTAAAAAGATCGATCTTCTTCACTTATCTTATTCCATTCGCCGGAATCGATTGGTGTGCACCTGGATACTTTTGAAGAAGTCAGAGCATCACCTATATTTTCAGATGAGAAACATTTTTCATGCAATGAAACATCTTCCAGATGAGAACTACCTTCGGAGGTACCTGATTCTGGCTCCATTTTCTGGTTTTCTGATCGATTAATTTCATTCGGTGTGTCCAAAAGAATTTCTGGTGTGTCATTTGAAGATATACGAGTACATGGATTTACTGATTTTGTAAAGAAAGATGTCAGTTTGGGTAATTTTTTAATTCTTTCGTTCTCCTCAGTCGCTTGTTTTCTCTTAGATGCACCGCTTGGATATGAGCGTTTCGACATGGTACCAGTAAAATGAAATACCAATGAACTCTAGAAGAAAATACAAAATACTGTTATACAAATTAGTTTATTTACAGATACTTTCTGCATGCGTCAAATTCACAGTTCACAAAAGCAAACATTTTCGGTGCTTTCAATTTTTTATAATGTCACTTTGCATGTTAAAAATTGGGTTGATATTTCTTAATCATATTGATTTTTTTATTCATTTACACTTGTTATATGTTATCATATTTGTATTTAAAATAATATTTTTGTCTAAATGATTGATTCGTTAATATATAATTCTTAAATACTCTTAATTTTCAACCATGAAACTTTATTATACAAATTATAATATAATAAAATTGTACACTTTTTAATATCCTTTAATCAATTTTTATTTGTTTGTTGCTCTATTTTTAAATTCATTAATTATAGTGTTATAGCATTGTTATTTATTAGTTATAAAAAATATAATTTTATTAAAATAAATAAACATTGTGGTTTACAAAATTATACATTAAAATGTAATTAAATGTATCTTAAACTTACATTTTTTAGTGTGTTCCGTCGTGGGTTCAAATGATATGATAAACCTTTCAGATGTTAATTATGTAAAGATGTATTTTATATTATACTTATAACACTTAACACAGTATTGCACTTGCTCTTCATTCGATTTCTGACTGCAAACTAAATTCATTTTCAATATTTGCCGATTGCTGCCAAGCAATACGAAGGTCGTTTGATAAGTCTGGTAAATTTCTATGAAAAAGCGCGCATTGTTGTTAAACATGTGCATTGTTAGAAAGAACGATTCTTTGTAGATAGTTGTTTGACTTGGCGACAGACTTCGAAAACTGAACTGATCAAACTATAAGTGACATATTTTATTAATCTCTCGACATTTGTACCATTGATGTTAGAAATATATAATATTACTTTAATCGTTAATATAAATTAATTCAGATGCAGTCTATATTGGTTCCACTCAATATATTTAAGTTAATCAATATATGTATGTATATGTAGTAAATATTACAATTTTTCAGTTTTGTTATATATTTTTTATTATCTGTGGGGACCCTTTGATCATGGGGCCCTGAGGCACGAGCCTCGTCTGCCCGTGGCTGCCTGTGGTAAAGATGGCCCTGCCTATGACTTTATTGGCCAGGAATTGATGGAAATGGATATGATTTTAATAAAGAGCGTAGTAATATGGAAAAAGAAATGTTTAATTGTACTTTAGTACATAATTGTTTTGTTTAACTCAATATTCCCCTTAGGGTTCGAATCACATATATCTTACTTTGTGTTTATAAAGTTCACAGATATACTATATTATAGGGTAAACAAAAATGTTCGTGAAATCTTGTAATACAGTAGCGTAAATAGTAAGAACTGATTTGTTAGCCCAAACAATCTTTACAAAGAAAATTGGCGTGCTTTCTCAAACATAAAAATTTGTGACACTTGGCACATGAAAACTGTGACTTATTGTCCTTGCACAAATAGCACCTTCCTTTTTGAGGACGTCCATCCTCTCCAACATCCTGTTTCTCAGGTTCTTCCTCACCCAACATTCCTCGGACTCGTTTTCTCGTTGTTGGCGGGACACTGTTTACTTCGGTTCTTTTCACTAAATGATTTCTGATCAGCTCTTTCCCCAGATTCTTTAGAAAATCTCGCCTTCTAATAGACGACTTATTATTTGATTTGTAAATAATAAGACTGTTGATAGCAGCAACATTCATAATACAAAAGAACAAAGCAAGTGGCCAACGTCTTGTAGTTCTTGCTACGTCATATGTTGCGCTCATTTGATCAACCAAATCAACTCCGTCTTTCGTAGCATTGTAGAGAGTGATCATTTCAGGCTTCCTAGCTTCTCCAGTATTCTCGTCAATTTTAGTGTCATGGTGCATGGTACTCATTAGTATCACACACTTGTTTTTCTTCGGGACATAGCTTACAATTGTGCAGTCTTCTTGCAGGCCGAAAATACTCGAATAGCATTGTCTGCTTTTAGCAATGGTGAACCCGGGAGGAATTTCCCTTTTGTTTTTTCTTACAGTTCCTAACATGGTAAGTTTAAAATCTTTTACTAAAGAAATTGCTAAAGTATAAGTGGTAAACCAGTTATCCATTGTGATATTTCTTGAAGATCCATGTATAGGCGAGGAAAGTCTAACAACCACATCGTGAGCCTTGTTGCTCACTTTATAAGGGCCATCTGATTGTTCTCCTACGTAAACTTCTAAATTGCTGCTGTATGCTGTTCTTGCATCAGTTAGATTGAAAATTTTAATGCCATACTTGGCAGGTTTTTTTTGCATGTACATCCGGAAGGAACAGCGACCTCTAAATGCAACAAGCATTTCGTCCACTGTAACGTACTCTCCCAAGCAGTCGTGGGATTTACAGTTGCTATTGAATAGTTCAAATACGCGCCGGATAGGTGCAAGTTTATAAAATCTTTTTCTTTCTGCGCGTGTCGCCTTTTCATCGAATCTTAGTGATTGTAGTAGAAAGCGGAATCTCTGCACTGTCATAGTTACCTGAAATATTTCTAATCCTGTACCATTCTTATTCCAAAATTCCTCTACATTTACTCTTCCTGCCTTGAAAACACCCCCTAAATACAATAATCCAAGTAATGCTTTAATTTCATCGACATTTGTCTCTTGGATGAATGATTGGCGTGATGAATATCTGGAACTTGCATCTTTAATATATAGGTTGGTGCATCTAGTAATTTCGTTCAAAATTTCATCAGAAAGGAAAAGACTAAAAACATCAAACGACCTTTTTTGTTTTGCTGTATCTTTTACTTCTGGAATATGTGAAATGATGTTATGTGCTCTGGTTCTTACGCGACGATTTGGCATTTCTTTCTTCCATATTGTTGTCTTATCCTTTCCTAGATATACTCTGTTTTCTACTTCGGCACTAGATTCTACCATGCATTCTTCATTGCCACTTTCCTCACTATCTGTGTCATGTTCACTCAATATTTCGAAATCAGGGTCCGCATCACTGTCATCGTCCGATTCGGCAAGATCAGAATTTACCTCACTGCTTACTTCATCCAGCATTCCAAGAATGCGAAAACGTTCGCTTTCATCCATTATGACTGAAATATAAATAGTGAGGTTATAATAATCCATCTTGATAGCAATATACTTGCATTGAACGTAAGAAGAATACGCACGCAGCGTTGCTACCTGGGTCTGCCGAACCCGTATTTCACTCACCCGCTTGCTACTCTGGGTCCACGAAACCCGTAACAATCAAAATTACGGCTGGGATGGAGTACCACAACAAAATTAATACAAATTATTGTGTCAAAACACTGTTAGGACTGAGACAGGAAGCTACAAGACATATGACGATCGTGCAGTATTGGCAACATTAAAAAAGTTAACGGCGATATGCGAGTGGGTCTGCCAAACCCAGGAGTAGCAACGGAGGGTTAAGGCCGATCTGAACCGACGGAGGGGTGAAGGGATGTCGGCAGGGCCAGTTTGGGCAGATCTGAACCGAATAGGTGTGAAAGGAGGTCGGCAGGGCCAGTTTGGGCCGATCTGAACCGACGGAGGAGTGGAAGGTACGTGCACACGGGCGACGAGCTATAAGTAGCATTTGTTCCCCCGCTAAGCGGTGGTCAAGCTGTTTTATAGGCCTTTACTGCCGAGACGCTCTTTCCGAGGTGGAGATACGCAACATGCTTACTCGAGTGCCAGCTGTCTGCGGCCACGCAACATAAGTAAACAACATTGCGGTTGGGAATAACGCATAGACATCGCTTATCCCGTCCGCGGGAACAACATACCATATAAAATGACATTAATTTAACACATGCTGCCTAACATATCCGTAATTACAGGTAATTAGTTATTATGGTTATCTCTTCCCTATTGCGTAGCAAATTATAGTTGGAATATTGTTAGTTTTCGTATGTAATGACACACCATTTAGAAGCGCACTCCCTGTATATTTTTCTTGTATTATTGTATATTTATAGCCCTGAAGCAGGCCAAATAAAGGCTGAAAAGCAGGCATTGTAAAAAACAACTTGTCTTTTATTGATCTACCTTCAAGAGATTCTACATAATATTCTTTAAAACAGCATGTTGCTAAGGCATTCTTTCCCTCTCGCTCTCTGATATTTTGCTGCGTGTTTACCATGTACTGAATGAAATAACAGTATTATTAATAACGAACTTCAGTTAGAAACATTGGAAACAAATAATAAAAAATCGCGCCTTTTTCTTCACAAATAATGTGCAATAAACAGTATTTTAAGAGAAGTAAGAAAACAACAGCATTAACATTCCTTGCGCTGCAAGCCTGCACAACAGCGCATTCTTTGTGCCGTATTGTAAACTACTTGAACAGGAAGTAGCGGGTTAGAAGTAAACCGACCATAGACCTCGTTTACACTAGTTAGAAGTAGAAGAGCGAGCATTCACAGAATAAGAGAAGATAAAAACATTAATTTTTTATTGATACGATATTGCTCTTTATTGCCTTCTATACGGAGCTCAATAACACTACATAACTTACCCGAATCGATAGGATCATGGTTACGAGGGAAATATGAAAACATTTGACGATGCTACATATTCCTTTATAGAGGGAATTATGAAAGGAAAGTATGAGAGGCAAATATGAAATGACAGTCTAATGAAGTTAACATCTAGTTAATTAGTGAATTTATGAATCTGAAAAATTAAAATTAAGTATACAATAATTTTCTTTCAGTACCACGGGCGTTAACTGGTTCTAATGATCGAGGCCAAAAGACCGAGGGCCAAAGGACTTTACAAAAGCCTTTACTACGCCCTAGGTGCATCAATATTTTTAACACTCGTGAGTGATACAAGAAGAATTATTGCAGTACATTTCTGACCATTAACAAGAGCTTTTAACCTTCTGAATAAAATAAAAGATTACAATGAAGAGTTTTTCGAAAGTATTTTTTTTTCAAGGATTCGGAGAGATGTACAAGTACAAAACGTTTATTGCAATAAATAGTTGTTACAATAATAAATAGATGATAACTTGCATATTTATAATACAATTAACTGATACTATTAACAGAGAATAAATATATGTACAAAAGTGTTTTCAGATCATGTTGTAGAGATGAGAGAAGACGAAATGAGGATCTGCTTGGGAGATGCCATCTGAAACAAACGAAGGAAAGCATGAGAATGGGCTTTAAAATCAATTTCTACTCCCATTGTATAATTCTGACATTTGATGGCTGCAACCCGTTGCATAATGATACTCATTATGATACAGGTTCTTGATCAATCACAGAGAAGCTTACAAACGAAGTCTTGACATCGTATCGTGAAACATTTAGAATCGTTATAGTAAATTAAGGAAAGTTCGATTAAGTACCTAAAAATTGCATTTAATATTACATTATGCTTGTCAGTTTTAATTTCTTTTATCATTAGTAATTTTTTGCGTGGAATATTATTTCAAATAAATTTTAACGTAATTTCACGTTGATCCTAATTGACAAACCAGTGATAGTTACAGAAAGGAACATTTGACTGACGCTAAGATCTGAAGGCAAGTCATTTTGTTTATATGTTGCTGCCGTGTGATTGTCCTCAAAAGCCGACGAATTCTTTAGTTTAAAATGTCTAGTGAATCAAACGTTAGTTGAAACTTCTAGAAATAAGAAAAAAAACCGAAAATGGTGGCGTCGGAATTGTTGCCGCAACTTTTGTACTCCCTCGCAGGCAGTCTGGTAAAACAAAGCCACATGCTGTGGGTTGGATAGAAAGCTGTCCGCTAGGTGGCCTTGGCTGAATCCTGCATTTCTACTGCTACGAAGTAATGTAATAGGTACCATAAGTCATAGAAAAAGTACCGTATGAAACTCGATGTAATGGGTTTTAATACACTCGTGCCTGTGAAGTTTACGATACTCGCTCGTGTGGTAATATAACATTCGTGTATTAATACCCATCATTACATCATCATTTTGTAATGTACTATTAGTTTATTTACCGGCAAAAAGAGTAAAAAATGTATATGACACGTGGGGGAGAAGTATTCGTTAAGTATATTTCAATACCGAAACCAAAGGCGGCGGTGTACTTATCGCGATCAAATCTACTCACACGCATAACCAGGTAACTCTTCCGGACACACCACGCTTAGAAACTATAACAGCCTCAATAATAATCAACAATAACTCTTTGAAGATCATTGCTGCATACAAACCTCCCTTGACAAAAATAATAAATACAAACCTCCAAAATCTATTTAACCTCAATGATAAAGTTGTGCTATTAGGTGACCTCAATGCCAAACACAGTAACTGGGGATGCCAATCCAACAACCAAGATGGTAAAACACTAGCCCAATTAGTAAACAATGCCAATATTAAAATTCTCTCCCCGAGTGAACCTACTTACTACCCACAAGACCGTTCGCGCAAACCAGACATTCTCGACATTGGTCTAACCAACACAAACCTTAACTTCCATTTATCGGTAATATTCGAACTTGACTCTGACCATATACCATTCTTACTTCGCAGCAAATGTCACCTCAACATGCCCCTGTATCTAAACCGAACTCACTAAAAATTAACTGGAGGAAGTTCACCGAAACAATAAAAAGTACAGTACCCAAAATAAAAATACTAAATACTCCCCTTGAAATAGATCAATCCGTTAATTTTCTAACTGACCTCATCAGCACAACCATTCAAAATTCTCAGTTGACTACCACTCCGAATACAGCCTTCAAACCCTACAACAAATTACCCTCAGGCATTTTAAACGCAATAACTGTAAAGAATAAGACTAAAAGACTCTGGGCTCAGCTAAGAACACGAGAATTAAAGAGAGAACTCAACCTAAGCTCCAACGTGGTCAAACGACTTATCAGAAATCATAACAGCGAACAATATCATAAACTCATACAATCACTCAACACCAGTAATAACACATTATGGCAATTCACTAAAAAAATTCTCAAGAAAAAAAAACACGGTCCCTCCTTTAAACACAACGACAGGCAAGGCCTTATCCTCACTTCAGAAGGCAGAAGTGCTCGCCACGCATTTCGAAACCACATTCTGTGAGAACACGAACGCCCACCCACAACATAATAATATTCTACAAGCTACAAAATTAAACTTCTTCGGTCCGTATCAGAGAATAAATTTCTCATCGCCCATTGAAATTTCTAAAATCATAAAAAAGCTTCCTAACAAAAAAGCCCCAGGTCACGACAAAATAAACAATTTGGCATTAAAAAAACTACCACCAACGGCAATTGCGTACTTAAATAACATATTCAATTCTTGTTTCAGAATCGGATATTTCCCCCATAAATGGAAACATGCAATCATCATCCCCATAGCAAAGCCAAACAAAACCCCATCAAACCCCGAGAGTTACCGCCCAATCAGTTTATTAACAACCCTTTCCAAAATATTCGAGAAAATCATATTGCGAAGACTGAAAAACCACCTATATTCAACCAATGCTATCCCCAAGGTACAGTTTGGATTTACAGATAGAATCTCAACGCAACACCAGCTATTAAGAATTTCAGAGTACATTTATTCCGCTTTTCAAAAAAAACACCACTCCATAGCTCTATTTATTGATATTACACAAGCTTTCGACCGAACTTGGCACCAAGCTCTTTTATATAAACTTATCCAAATAGGCACTCCACAATACTTAAAATCAATAATAATAAATTTCTTAAGCAATAGAACTTTCTCAGTTAATGTTAACAACCATTTATCCAACCCAAGGACAATAAACGCTGGACTCCCCCAAGGCTCTCCGTTATCACCCACCCTATTCAACCTCTATGTCGCTGACCTTCCCACACTTAATAAAATTACTATTGCTCAATTTGCCGACGACACAGCCATTTTTGCCTCCGGTACAACCCTCACTGAGTTAAGAACCCACTTACAACTTTATCTAAATATGATAGACAGCTGGGCCGCTAAATTTAAAATTCAACTAAATCCTAACAAAACCGCTGCAAAAATTTTTACTTTAAGACCCCACTCTCCCTCACTTCCTCTCACTCTAAATAACAAAACAATAGAATGGTACCCCTCCAATAAACCTGTAAAATATTTAGGCTTGTATCTTGATACCAAGCTAACTTGGGGAAAACATATAAATGCCAAAGTGACCCAAGCTAAAATAAAACTAGCACAACTACGACCACTAATTTACAGAAACAGCTCAATACAATATAAATCAGCCATAGCAATTTACAAGACAATTTTAAGACCATTAATGTTGTACGCCAGCCCAATTTGGATCAATTCTGCTAAAACTAATATCCATAAACTACAAGTCCTGCAAAATAAGTTCTTAAGAATAGTTGCTCATGCCCCATGGTATATAACCAACAATCAACTTCACAACGAATTTAATTTGGAACCCATTGAACAATACATCACTTATCTGGCCACCAACTTCTATCATAACCTATCTCAAATCCCAGCACTATCACCATTCAAACTAGCCAAAAACCCCAATTACCAAACACGAATCAGAAACGAATATCCATATCACATATTCCTAAAAAAATTTGCAGATTTAAATCCGGACTGAGGACCCGAAAAGGGATTTCCTCCCCCTTGTAATAGTATGTAAAATTAGATTTAAGGTTAGCATGTAAGTCTGTAAATACATATGTATAGTTATTTTTACTGATCTATGTAAATTCTTCAAACATTAATAAATTAAAAAAAAAATTTCATTAAGCCTTTATTTATAGGATATGTCAAAAGTTCTTGAAGTTCGTAAGAAAATTAATTATTCTTGCTTCATAACAAACAAAAAGTGAACATTTAAGGATATTGTTATAAGTACTATCCATTGTGTTTGAATGACTTCGCAACTTCAACGGATTGTTTTTTGTTTGTTTGTTTTGGAGCAAATCCTAAAATGATCACTTACTTTATTTCTGGACACAAAATGCGATTTCCTCCTCTGGCCATGGCACAAAAAACGGACCCGCTTCAATGCCTCGATGCCGGTGGCAGCGTTTGATGTTTTACATCACGATCTGAATCGATGCCGGGCGAACATATCGAGGTCGTAATCATGAATGAGCAATCAAAATTTTCAAAAATGTATTTATTTATATTTATTTTTGATTCAAATCAAAATTTTATTTACAGGCTTCCAACAAAGTGAAACTATTCAGGCTTGGAAAAGCTCGAGTTTGCTTGCCTTAAAATAAATTGTCGTTTGAACAATTGCTGGGAAAAAGAAATTCTGTGACCTTAAGTCAACCAGCAGGATATGAGTCGTAACAATAACACGATGGAGCGATGAAAATGGAAAAATATTATGTAAGGATTGCAAAATCCTGTCAGAACGCGATGTACACCGCGATGCATCTTTGGTGTGCAGGTAGGCATATTCACAATAACTCTGAAGGTTTGATTTAAAGTGAGACGACATCGATGCATCGACGGCAATCGTGACCTCCAACTTCGAGGCATCTTCCGCCCTTTTACAGTTATTAAAATTATTGCTGATGTGGAGTAATACGCAAATAAATCCTTTAATAGATATTTATGTCACGAGTCCTCTAAACGAGTCTTTAAGGACGCAGCCAGAAGGTTAACTGCGAGGCGGAGCGATAGCGAAGCCGAGTAGTTAACCTTCCGGCTAAGTCCTTAAAGCCTAGTAGAGGACGAGTTACATACAATTATTTTTGTTATTTTTTGTTATTTTAGTTTATCGCTTATTAAAAATAAACTTTTATCACTTTCGCGAGTTCAGAATTGTCATTACTCTTGATTTTCTGTAGCAAGGGTTGGTGGTACTGGATGCTTTGTTTGTGATCAGACAGTTGAATGTTTTTTCTACTAATGCAAGCAGAATCTAAACCCGAGAGTCCGTAGTGTTCATAGCAACGGCCGCTAAAATGATCGAGAGTCCATTAAAAATATTTTAGCGGCCGTTGCTATGGACGCGCTCTTAAAGCAGTATTTAGATGGTTGGTTGCTAAGGGGCTAAGTGCGTGTTTAATAACGTAAATAACAAAAAGAATATTAAATTGTAATATGATAAATGCGTAGAGGGATTTCTTTTAATAGAAAAATGTGTAATATTCACTCTCAAAGGCCAAATTCAAGATTAGATACTGGATGAAAGTTTGCTAATCGTCTCAGTAATGCAAACGTTCTGACGACACGCAATATTTATTTATTCTTATCGAAAGTGAACAAAATTTTCAACTTGTATTATCTAATTAGTGTGAACACGCAATGCATACCGTTCATATCTGAAGTACACTTATCATTCCCCGAACCTGGTCTTTGATCATAATTCAAAATTACCAGAGAAATGTGAAAATATTATCTCTAAAATATGCGATAAACAAATCAAATGAACATCTACGCAGAAATCAGATAAGTTCTCAGTATGAAAGCAACAAAAACCATTAACCTACAGTAACGTTATCGAAGAAACGAAGATGGAACATTTTATTAGATGGAACTGTTTATTAATTCAATTGAAAATGATGATTTTATTTCAACTTTTAATCTCACTTTTATAATGTATAATATTTATCTATTTGGAGTTTTTACTAATATAAATATAGTGAAGAAGCCTACCCTCACTGCAATTACACTCAATCGTATAACACACATTCAAACTATTCAATGAAATAAAATACTTTTCTTGGATAGTCTTACAGCTGTAATGCCATTCAAAGTGACACACACCTACATGACATGTTAATTACGGAGGTTAATAAATAAAATGCGTAATACCCGTGAGTAATTATCTTGCGTAATGTTTGCGTGCGATACACAAACTATTGTAGGAATTTTAAATTTAAATAAGTAATGTTTTAAAGCTTGTTCTCAACATTCAATGTTTTACATTTAAAGGAAGGGCTTCACAACAATATTATTCAACATTTAAAAGGAAAAGAAATGTTAATACTAAGAAATTTGAATTTAAATTAATACTAAAAAGTCCAAATTCAGCCACCCAAATTTTCGAAAAATGTTCACTTACGGATTGCTTTCTTTTAAAAAAGAACGAGTAGTTTTCTTACTACTTCAATTGTAATGCCCATTTGTAAGTTTGAAGAAAGTATATGGAGATGTAAGAAAGTAACTACTTCCATAATTTGAGCAGTGAATAAATATCTTGAAAATATCTCCGTCAAACACATGTTATTTCATCACACAAAAGATGGAACAAGATTTTATTACTATATGAGCCTCTCAAACTTTGAGAGATGGATGACTAAGAGCCATCTAAAGTGAAAAACAAGGTACAGTCGATTCGGGTTACAGTGAACTGAAGTCACTGGTCCCGTTTCACATGCATTACAAATAAGCATAAGAAGATTCGGTTATAGTGAACCTGAATCTCGGCTATAGTGAACGTACGAAATACGTCCTGGAAATTTCCTCCTGGAAAAACAATATCTCGCCTCAGTGATACAAATTTCAACATTAGGTAGCTTAGAAAAAATATCTTCGTTCAAAGGTCATAATCGAAGAAGTCTCCCCTGGGGTGTAGGTAGCGGACCCGGAATGTTTCATTCAGCGACCAGTTTCATTCGCCGCTTGCGCCATCCTTCAACCAAAAGATCTCGTATGTATTAGGCGAGTAAAATGGCCTTCGGAGAGTATGACGGTGTTCCAAAAGTGCATGAGGCATTGAAGAGTAACAAGACTGCTTTACGATACATAGGGACAATGCAGAATCAAGTATGGAGAGAGCACAAACTCTGGAGAAGGATCTAAAGAAATTACTAAAGAAAAATGTACGAATCAAACTATTAAAAATAATTCCTTTTTAAGGATATATAATGAAATTGAAATTTTCAAATGGTGCTGTTAATGTATTTTAATGTATCTCTATATTAATATAATTAATTATAGTGGGGAAATTCTATTTAATTTTGACATCGTGGGATATAGTGAACATCTGATGTAGTGACACAAAAATGTTAGTCCCAAGAAGTTCACTATAACCGGAGTCAATTCTATATACAATATTTGGTCGAGTTACTGTTCCACGAGATCCTTATTTTAGGTTTGTTAGGTATTGTGCCATATTTTAATTAATTTAATATCCCAAAATATTCTAATATTTATATTCTACAGGAAATCACTTGGGAAGATTGTGATACAAACAAACTCGATAATGAAACTACTGCACAGAACGATTTAGCACCGATAAATTCAAACGTTTTACTAGATGTAGTAAATTAAAAATTGATATTAGGTAAACCCAATAGTTTCCCACCTCACAACACTATTGATTACACGTAATATTTCTTGCTTCTTTTACTCTCCATCCCATTCTGTATTATCAGCGCTACTTAATGGTTATAGGCCCCATGAAATGTGGGAAAAATGGTTCCTGGTAGCTTTCTTTGAGTTTTTTTGCTTTAATGTATCTACTACAATCTTTGATATTATTGAGATTTCGATTACTTAATACTCATTATGAATGACAATAAGATTTCTGCGACTATCAATGATTTCAAAGAACGTTTTAGAAAGTCCTACATAATTCTAATTGAATGTTATTGAATGAATCATATAAAACTCGACAATTCGGGTAACATATACATTTCAATAAAACGTGTGAAGTAAAACGTTATGTTCAAGTTTTTTATTGAATGAAAATTGGAAAGTAAAACATGACCGCTGTCAACAATATGAAGCAGAGAGGATGGAAGCAATGTGGCTGAGAGACCTATGAGAACTAAAAGTGCGCCAAGATAACCATTCCAATACGATACAGTAATTATCTTAGCGTTCAGGGAAACTAAAATCGTGGCGACTAAAAAAAGTGTTTTATTATCAGCGGTTCCCTACATTTATAACACTTTTGCTTAGCGACTAGAAAAAACATGTAAACAAGGAAGTTTCGTTACTATCTTAATGCGTTCAATTCTCTAGTGAAGAATTAACATTCTCATTGTAATGAAAGAGGGAGTTCCAGGATGCAAATGTAATAAAACAATTTTCTAAGCCTGGATTATTATTTAGAACCTACTATTATTTCTGTATTTCTATATTGGTATATTTCAGTAAAACTCTTGAAAATCGTCATTTCTGTGCTAAATGAAGGAATATGATAATGAAATGGTCTGTTTTTACCAGACAAATTCATTAGTTTACAAGGTAGCCAGTATATGATGGCGCTTAGTCTTCGGCTACGAAATAAACTTCTCTACTTCATTTAAAACTTCTACTTAAAAATACTTCTTCAAAATGACAAGTTCTTAAGTCACTTTTATTGCGCATCAATGAAATTGATTTTATATAACTTTATATAGTACTCAGAAAAATATATCGTTTGGCAGATCAGCGAAAGATATGACAGCAGGGAGGAACTCCCAAAAGTGCTCGGGGTAAAACCAGCTGCTCCTTCCTTCCCGCGTTCGGAAAAGAAGAACCAGATAGACTGGAGGCATTCCGTTTGGAAAGAATCTTACGCATACTTTAGGCTTTTGGGTTGTACACAGACGGACGGACGTTAAAAAAAACGACTTGTCGGTATCAAAAACCCACAATTCATGAAATCTGACTACATTAAGTGTAAGAAGAAGTAATTTACTACATATTGGAACATAATTAATCCACTTTTTCGTATCAGGGTCCCACAATACGAGTTTTTATGTAAAAAAATAGCAGATTTTTTGCAGCAGCAGTACATAACTTTCTCTTTACTACGTATATTACTCCGTACGCACGCGAGAAAGTAAAATCGTGTCCTACCTGGGCGCTAATGGACCTCCCTGCACGAGCCCCGGAACCATATCTTCCCGTTCGGGCAGCGCGGCTGAAAGTTGAAGAGGTGCGCTCGGTAGGTGTCGGCGTCCAGGGAGTCCCCATACCGCGACAGGGCTTCGAGATGGGCTGCAAGGGCCAACCCGAACACCAAGAGTCCCAACACCAACAGCATCATGAACAGGAAGCAGGCGTGGCCTTTGCACCACCCCGTCTTCTCGTCCTCGTCATCGCTTGACACGTGCAAGGGCACCGTCACGCTCGTCTCGCTGACGTCGTCCACGGCTGAAGGACTCACCATCCTCGGTTCGAGAACTCCAACCCGCCCGGCCGCCCGCCCGACGCCACGGCTCCCTGCACAGTGCGGGCGTCTTGTGATGGCAGTGAAGGAAACGTCTTATCAAATCTTATCGCGATACGAGATTACGGAGGGTTTTGTGAGAAAATGTCAACGCATATTTCCAGTTTGCCAATTAACCTTTTCAGGAAGGAAAATACTCTTCGTACTCTCTCCGTTATGAAATGAGGGCGAAGATCGATTGATACAGCTATGACGAAAAGTACTTATACATTATTTGTTTAACGAGTCACCGTTTTGAGAAACACCGAGAACACTATTACGTACTTGAGTGCGTGGAAGACCTGTACATGACTAGCTAAATTCCACCAACTTTGATGTTTTTCACTGAGTTACTAGGTACTACCATTTTATATTACACTATGTCCGGTTTTTGTGCATGCCACACGGTTATTCTTTAAAGATGTACTTCCACATTCTTCTTACAGTCCGACGTAGAAACCGAATACTGCAGTCAATTCCAGTAACAATAGCAACCACGAGTAGCATGGTTGGATGAACTTGATATTTCTCGCTTCAGATGCTCCAGATTCAGGGTTATCGGCGATCTGCACCTCCTACGAGGCTGCTGACGAAACTGATTCGATTTGACCTATGCTGCTGTTTAAGAGATGAAGTCTGAAGGCTGAATCCGGGTGTTGGATGGAATGAAATGCGTGAAGTAGTTTGGAATGAAGAAGACCCTGAAAGAAACAATAAAGTGAAAGTAAATTTAACATATCTATTAAAAGAATTATAAACTTAATAAATAATTACTAGGAAATAAATATAAATAAAATAATAAACATATGAAAATAAAATACAAATAATGAAAATATTATGTTAAGAGGAATGCAAAAACGTACTAACGAATGGAGTAGGAAATAAGGCTATGAGAACTAGAAGAGGTCAGGGAATTCTCGGTGTGCATTTAATAATTGATCTATCCTTTATACAGCAGAGAACTCAGCAAAGTGGAGCTGATTGGACGGAGGTTTACTGACAATGGCTCTTATATCTCCCCTTATGCAGCCCTGAATACCTCCCCACTCACTGTTGGATTTTTATATCAATATCAATATCAATTGTAAGATATTTACTTACAGTAATTACACAATTTCCCTAGTATGTAATCCTCTCGACAAAAAGTGAGATCGCGCTAAATTAAAAATATTAATCAATTACTCAAAAACTATCATATTATTTTGTTTCATACTCATATTTAAAAAATAACTATTTTAAAACATTGAAGTTAAGGCTAAAGAAAACATTTTTCAGTAACATTTCACCATACGTCAGAAACCTTTTATTTTACTATGATTAAACACTCTTCCTATAATTTATATGCACTATTTCTGCAACGCAATATAGCACGAGAATATTTTTCACAAAACACAGTATTTATGATCTCTACAAACTTCAGGGTTCGCAGAAGTAACTAATAACACTTGCAATTATAAGAACAAAGCTTTAAAGCCTGAAAATACAATCTGTACAACCAGCATATCTCGTAGAACTTTCCTTGTCAGCAATCATTTAACATCTTTCTAGAAAGCAGAAGAAAAGATACACGAGAGGGTAAAATTTATCAGAACGCCACCTGCTCAAAAATTAAATTATCTGATGGAGATGTCTCTGGAACGATTGTAAGCATTGTGTTTTGTTCAATTTCTCGCATTCACAATATTTTTACATAAAATAATGACTTAATGCTGATAATTATTTCAACGAGTTAATCTCCATTTCTTAAAAATGCGTTAACTGATAAATATGCTTTGATATAACATTTCGAGAGTGTTTCGTGTCCGCGAGTGTTGCTGTTGCCACTTCATTTATCTACCTGCAGTTTCCATGCATAATACATACTGTTTCGTATAAGAGTAGGCATAATGGAATAAACAATAAATTCGTTTCTTTACGAATAATCCTAAAAAGAGTTTTCAGATGCAGATACTAGATTAATCATATGTTTTTATTCCTTTTTTAACTTCGAGGAAAACATAGTAGAAAATACTGGATTTGTATTGAAATTTATAAATGTTCGGTTTTAATGTTAATTTAACGCATTATATTCGCATTCGCGCTTCCTTATAAACACAACTTAACTAAAACTAGACAATATTAAACAGTTTCTGTTACCTATTGGATCAGTCGCGAATACGCTCGATATTTGAACAGTCGTACAAATCATAATTCTTATAGACACGAAATTGATACAAGGGTACCGTTAGAAAGATGAGGTCTCCATCAATGTGCGCAATACGTTTTGAATGTTGGCCAACAAAATGGTGCTGAATATACAGCAGCCCGTTACTGTAGAAATATCGTTTGCCTGGCTAATCGATTGCGTACATAAATTGAATGAAGAATTACTCTGAGAGGTGGTTTCAACTATGTGAATATGTTTTTAGGGAATGTAAAAATGACGAATCTTGGTTTACAATAATACATTTTTTGATAAAGTATTCTATGTGAATAGAAGTGTAATAATAAACACAACAGTCATAATTACGCAAGAATAACTCCAAAAATTATTGAAGAACCCATTTGAAATGTAGATCAAATACAATTTCCAATGGGAAATGCCAAGAATGGTCTGGAATGCGAATAGTTGATTAGAGAAGATATTGTTTATAGTTCATGGGTTAACAATATCGTGAAAATTCTTAATGAAATTGAGGTACCTACGAAGCAAAACGAACACGAATATTGCTTATTACACAAGAATGATGCACCTCTTCACCATGCTCTTGCCGTGAGAGAAATCTGAATTGCAATTTACCAAAGCGCTGCTGAGTATGCTACGATGTTAATGACGAACAGTGTGAGACAAGTTAATGTTTTGTTTTGCATTTTTGCAGGTTTGCAGTTTTGTAATTGCATGTTAATTGCTTGAAGGGTTGTCTCTCTATTGGTCTGATTTTATTTTGATTTAATTACAGTTAAAAGCAGTAAAAACTGACCGTCACGTATTGGGAGGAAATGGTATAACCTGCGCACGTTTCTTTGAGCTTCTACTAGCTGAATAATGAATAAAGATACCAATGAAGGGTGGTTTGCAAAGTTCGGACATTTTCCAGAGTAATAAAAAACTTATTTGTATCGGCAAAGGGGTTACAGGTTTTATTTTACAGTATGGTTCCAAAATAACATCGCACTCCTCCGGCTCTACTTTTACCACGTACCAAAAGATCTCAGCAAAACATGCGTATTGTGAAGTTACATTTGTCATCATTTGCTCAATGAATCAGGGAACAAGATGGAAAATCTGATCGAAATAGTGTGTATTGACCCAGGAGTTTAAGTACAATACTTGTTCCAGGCATATTTAGAATATTAGAAAACAGTGGTAAGTAATGCAAGTATATTATTATTTGAGATAAATTTGTTGGTTTTTGATGGTTAGGAAAGCTTTTATTATACATAAACAGATATAGCGAAAAATTTGTACTTGCTATTTATTGATAATTATTTAGTAATTTTGGCAATAAATTATTTGCAATATTTAAGGTGTGTCGTAAAGATTGTTCTACAAAGTGAATTTTGAAAAAAAATGTTTTTTAGAAAAAAAGTTTTAAAAGTGAACAATCATGAATATACATTCAGCAATTAACTAAACAAGTAATTTTCTGACAAGATAAATTACAAAGAAATACTTATACACTGTTTTATATGGTTATTTTGCACATAAGACTAATCTTCGTTTAACGTTGAAACAGATATGAGTTGAATACGCAAACATCTTCTGATGTCGAAAACAGACTTGGCCTAGTTAGCTTTCCCACACAACAAGTCCTTAGGTTAAGTGTCAATAAGTATAAACTACCCATTATTATATTAGCATTTTTAAAGTCGAATATTATGTAGTTCCTTAGCTTATATTTAGTTATCAAACTGGTAAAATATGTAATAAGTACGTACTTAGATACGCTAATTTTGTGTTGTCAGTTTTCTCTTGGACACTGTTGAACTAAAACTAACTCAAAGAAAGTAGAATTGAAGAGTCAAACTTTTTTAGAGATAAGAATATTCATTGTTATCAAGTCTTTCTTCATTTGAATAAAACAGTAGAATAGAAGGAAGTTCTCAAGAAGGTTTGGGAAACATAGATAACAGAGTGGAAAACAGATGGCCATAACTATTATTTTCGAGTCTACGAAATCAATTTCAGAATATCTTCAATCCCTCACATCCATTCTTAATAATAATAATAATAATAATAATAATAATAATAATAATAATAATAATAATAATAAATATTATCATTGTTGGATAATTAAATTACGCCGTGAATGTAATTAGGAATTATAAAAGAAAATTAAATCTAAAACAGATATGAGCATAAATTAATTAGAATATTCCTGCTAAATGTGGTGATTCATGACCAGATTATATAGTAGCGATGATTATGATGTTGATGATCATGATATATTTTTGCATAAATGCAAAAGAGAAAATATTCCAAAAAAAATAAATAATTTTAAGACGCGTCGTAGTCATGTTTACAGATAAGCTACCTTAAGACATCTCATTGTTATTATTATCAATAGTAATATAATCAATTTAATATCAATATTATTATCAATATTAAATTAAATAAAATTAATAAATCAGGGAGGATACAGAAATGACATTTTAAAATAATCGGATGAGTATTATGAAATAAATGTAAAAATCCTTTCCAAGATATCGAATTAACAAGTTTTTCAAAATTATCTCTCGAGAAATCCGGGATTCTTTCCTCGTTTATTGTCGGCAGCTGGCTGGCTAGCCGCTGGCCGTGGCCTGAGAGCGTGTATTTACTGATGCCGGGCGAGAGAACTACAGGAGGTCATACAATGCGTAGGTGAACTTGATATATCCCGGGAGGGGACGATATTCCATTCCCATCGGGTCATGAGATCCGGTGCTGACGTATACATCGATTTGCTGGATTTTCGTCAGCTGGGCATCATCTCGCCTGAACAAGGTCTAAGCTTCTAACTGAACTCCCAACATGTATGATAGTGTAGTTCAAGAGCGTGCGTATACGGGGAAAGATGAGACAATGATAAGAACGAATATATCGCAGGCAGTTCATGGCTGTGTGTTACGCTACTGCTCGGACATTTGCCTGGTGTTGATCGGAGAAACCACGGAAAGTTATCGGACCAGCCCTAGCTAGAGTTCATTCTCAGGCCGTGATCTGGCAGGGGTCACGGGCTCACGAATTATCACTTTTTAGATACTAGAATCTAGTGGCATGCAGGAGCCAAGTTCCGCTGACAAAACTATACAAAGTGGTTTTCCAAAACGTTGTGTGCACATTTCTCAGCAAATAAAATACTTCATAGCAACACTGCATCAAATTAAATATTTTAACGAAACCATTCTCCACGAATACTGTAACATAATAGAACAATTTTTTGAATTAAAAAAATATTTAAAAATGCTCCCGTTTCATTACACAACACGTGAATATCAATATATATTGGCGAGCGACTTCTTCCTGGAAGACTTGCTGTCGCTTGGTCAGCTGCGTCGCACGCAGTGACATATTGGATGTACGAGAAGGTAGTCGCTACGCGCACAATGAGAATGAAGGGAACACAATCAAATATTTTAATTTTCAGTCAAAATCAACACCATTTCATTGTTTTCTGTATTTTTTCTCGTTTGTGGGTATCTTACAAAATCAAAGACACTTCTCACATGACCGGAGACTGCACGCTTTTCGTTCAATTTCTGCACACACTCAAAATTAGTAATATAATTATCAGCAAAACACTACGAATGATGTGGGGAACTCTTCGTGGGGGTTAACGGGGAAATATTTCGTAAAAATAGCATCTGAGGTAAAGATAAGAGTGAACGGTAAGACAACAAACGAAACTCACAGTCACTGCCATTAGTTCGCAATACCTCTTCTAATCCGGGCGTAGTCCCCAATGAAGCCCCTTGTAAATGAGATAACAGACGGCCTCTTTGAGTGCAAGAAGATCGCGTCGTTGCGTCAACTGTCAAGCTCCGTAGTAGAACCAAATGAAAATAGTGTCAAAATAAATAAGCTTGATAGCTTAACCTTGTTTTTGAATGAATGTCAAAAAAGGTGTTTTGGTGATAACTGGTTAGTAGAAAAATGTGAAATTTCCAAACCTATTTATAGTAGAAGATTCTTCTTCGTCGGTGCTTGACAGAGCAAGGGCGAGATCTCACCTCATCAGAAGACGCGGCGACAGCGGCGTCCGACAGGCCGAGTCCCGCGCGGGCAGGACACGGGCAAGATGGGCGTGTCGATGATTCTGGCCGTGTGCACGCTGACACCGTTGGCGGCGTTGCCGGCTGCGGGGGCGGGCTGGGGCGCCGCGGCGGCGGCGCGGGCGGTGGCGCGGGCGGTGACGCGGGCGGCGGGGCGGGGGGCGGGGCGGGGGGCGGCTGCAGTTCGCGCCAGCTGCGCCGCCAACAACGACGTCACCACCAGCCACAGACACGCGCGTGGGAGGTACAGGTGCGATAACGAGCGGGCCCGCCCCCTCGCCGCCGCCGCCGTGACACTTAGCGTCGCCGGCTGAGCCATCCTCCAACGGTGGCGTGCGCGTGACTGCCGCCGAGCGGGTCGCAGGCGCCGGGCGTGCGTGCTATCACGGGCGGGGCGCGCGGGTCGAAGCGACGTCTTATCTGCGAGGTCGAGCCGCAGTGCCCTGGCCTCGGCGCCGATCCCTGTTTTTTATGCACAGCAGCCGGAAGAGAGGAGGCAGGAAGTAGGTTGGCCAAGGAAAGGAAGAGTCCAGATTGGGTGGATAGCGGCAATGTCAACACATTCGCGTTAAATATCGCATGCTTCTAGAATTTATTCTGTCGTAATGGGGGCTTTTAATTCAATTCCCGTCATGTTTTTCCAAGGTTCCTTATGCACTTCTTGTAAAATCGGAAGTATGAGATTCGCCTGATTGAAAGTTTCTTTTTATTCAGCTTTTTCGTAAAACTATTATTTTTGTAATTTCCTACTATGTAATCAAGACATTTTTGGGCGAGAAAAACGTGGAGTTCGTAAATACTCCCAAATACTAATTTATTGTTGGAAATGAGAGTTTGCTTCTTCCACAAACGTCGTTCTTGGAAATTTTTCCAGAAGGCCAGAAGAAAGTTTAAATGAGTTCTATGCAGAGACATATTGCATATCACGTATTTTCAGCAATTATTCGAATTTACTGAATACTATGTTTTCTACTTGAATAGGCTGCAACGTAAATGTGACTCATTCTGAACTCTAATTAACTGCAAGAGAACTCAGACACCATTCTATATTCTTAAACTCAAATGTTAATGAATTGTCTAAAATTGATATAAGGATGATGAAGATTATGGGGAAGATCACGATGTCGGAAGCTGAACAAAATCCTAGATCCGGACGTTCAGAATCACAGCCAAGGACTGATTGTATGGTGATCCTGGAGTTTTACTCTTGATGATTAAGGCTGTAAAGTAGAGCCCTCAAACTTTTAATTAAAAATTTAGGAGTTGCGACGTGGGCTCATCATATACCTATAGGTTACGAAAATCAGGAATGATGGTTAAACGCGGTCTCTGATCTTACTAATTCGCAGCCCTAAAGTCCATTTCAATACCCACGTGTTAGACCCAAACTCAAAACTAGTTTCAACAATGACGATGATGAAGACAAATATTTTGGAGCCCCATATCCAGGACCGGATTAACATTCTCAGGGACTTCAAATATGAGCTCCCTAACAATATTCAACATACGTGCTTGACTGCCTCAAAGTATGTGCCTCAAATATGCACAATACTGCTTAAAAAGCATCATTCGGGTCCCACTTGTCCCCGCATGTTTCACTGCATTGCAGATAGTTTGGTGACTCCCCTAGCGGATGAAATGCGAAGTTTTGAATAGCGAGAGCATTCGGAAGAGCAGAAACCCCCCAAAATTATATCGAAAGATCTGAAAAATTTTTGCCAAAAATTGCAGTCTCATTTCATTCATAAATGTTTTAAAAGTGAAAGTAGCTTTAAACTGGAACCAAAGTTTGAGTTTTTCAAAACCCGTTTTAAGAGGATAGAGAACCTTTCAAAAACATAATAGATAATCTTAAAATGTCTCGTATTTTTAGCACATGATATTAAAAATCTTCAGTAATGTCCTTTGCAGGAACACGAAAACGTTTCATATCTCTTAGACCCAACGTTTCGGAGTTGATACGATGATATACACTGCTTCGGCGTAATGTGTATTGTGGTCATTTGCGACTGTTTTCCGAAATATGCCATAATCTAAGAACTATGTTTTTATTGTAAATGTCTTTGATACAGGTCCGGGGATAACTTCCTATCGATCAGTAATACACGTACGATGTTTGGTGTCCATGGTTTCCTATAAAATGGTAAATTCCATAATCTTTCCTTAGCAAAGGGGATGCGGACACCTATCAAGTGGGGATTTGAGCATGTGCTCAGTCTGAGTTTATTTATTTTATCCAACTTCGCTTATTCATACTGGGCTTACTTAAATACTGTTAAATATGGGTTGGTGGACATTCTCAAAATCAAGTAATATTGATCATGTCCTCTTTAAAGGCAGTATGTATAATTTATTTGATAAACAAATTACACATTTACTATGCACTTTCAACATTCAGCGCCATTTTGTGGACATGATTCTCAGGAGAATCCTTCAATGAAAACCCACAAATTTACAGCAGGAAATGGAATAGTGTTGTAATTCATAAACGCCCATTGGAAACGAACCATTGCAATTTCTGGATGTTTCGGCTCATTTCGGCTCAACAGCGCTTATTTGTTATTCCTTCCGGAAAAAAGCCTGGATTTGCACTATGGGTTCAAACTCATATTCCCGGTTCATTGCTCTAAAAGGCGTTACGCTAATCATAGCGTAGCTTATTCTTGTCTTCTTATCATCAAGTGTTCTTGGTATACGTTCGGGGATTTTTTTTAATCCAGAGTACTTCTAAGAAGTGCAGCGGAAATGAAAGGAACGGATGTCCGCTTATTAGGGAAAGTTAGCGATAAGATATGCAACACATGTAACTGATGTGCTTCTGCGGAAGTATGAAACTGCGACTGTCTAGCTGGTAATGGGTGAATGTTTATTTGAAGATCTGACAGGGAGATGAAAATGGCAGCAATATTTATTATGAATAAATTCTGTCATGCAGCTTAATTTTAGGAATTAGTGTACATAAGAATCATGAGTGAAAAAAGATAATTGTTTGGATTTAAACTTTTGGTTAGTAAATTTCGAATTTAAAAATAAAAGAAAATGAACTTGATTAAAATATTTGATGAATTAGGGCTTTTAAAATCACTATTTACGAGAGAAAAATATATAAAAGCGTCAACTCCAATAGCACAAAAAATAGTGTGCAGCAATTTTGTTTTGTAATATTGTATACTGTTAATTTATTCCTTTTACTTTCTCACTGCGGAGTAGAAAGAAAGTCATGTAATGATGCGCGAAAAAACGGCGAATTTTCGTGAGAAAAACTCATATTACAGGGTCTTGGTAACGTAAAAGTGGATGAATCTAATTGCTAAATTTAGAACAAAATCCTCTCTCACGTAGTGTAGCTAGAATCCATGTTTTTGTGGGTCCTTGATACCAAATAATTGCAACGCCAGCGGCTAAACAGTCCTATCGATTTTCTCCAAAATTGATATTCCTTAAACGATCTTGCTGATGTCGCAGCCTCTTGAAGTTGAAACAGATATTTTAATTTTGAGGAGTACTTTTCATGAAGTCCCTGGGACATTTTTAAAATTAAAAGAAAAAATGGCACTATGGTTTTTGATTAAATTTTGTTTTTTGAATAAGGTGAAGGGCGCTTAAGGGAAAGATGCATCGTTAAAAAAACTGATTTTTTAAAAATTGCAAAATTTCAAAATTTTATCGGCGTCCTTCTACAACTAAAATTAAGATAGATATTTTTCGTTAATGAAGTCTGTTCCTTAAAAATAGATCTGGAAATAACGTCGTGTACAATTGTTCGAAAATTAGAGTACTTTTCGCGAAATTTTACGTGAAAGTACGGTCAGGGTTGGGCAGAACACTTTAAATTTAATATTTTAATACTTCGCCAAAATATTTCGAAAATAAGTATTTAAACACATATTCAAAATACATTCGGTTTTGAATAGCTAAATACATACGTATTTAAAATATTTCAAATACTCAAATACAGTAAATACAATAACTATTTAGTATTTCTTGTTATTGCAACAATTTACAGTATTTGACAATTACAATAAATTACTAATTGACAGTCATATTTCTTAACAATAACTTATAAGTCTAACTCAAATAAGTGGAATTTCCTTTTAAAGCGACGAGTTTTCCAAACAAATCATCAGACAATAAACCCCTATTTGACGAACGTATAAAACCCGCAAAGGAAAACGGTCGTGCAAATGGCGCGGATGAACGTAAACTAATGTTATAAGTAGGACTCGGACATGTAAGCACATAAAAACTTAGAAATAGGCAGGGAAATAGGCATTATAGTCGAATAATATTAACATTTATACATAATACGTACTGCATTAATGATGAACACAATTCTCTAAAACAAATCGAATTTCTTCGACTGTCAAAAATAGCGGAGTTAGATATTTCCTATGAGTTGACTCGTATAAAATTTTAAATTTTGTATATTTTGTTGGTTAAACTGGTTAAATGTTGGATTTTCAAGTTTTGAAAATGGAATGTTTGTGCTTTGGTACAAATCAGCGTTGAAATTCTCTCTTGTCTTCAACTTTGACTGCACTTGCTGAAGACGGGTTGAATAGTTTTTCTAATTTTTTTCGCATGTTTTATATGAGACGCAGTGTTTTTATGTTATAAGAAATATTTTTTTGTACAGTTTGCCACCTTTTCACAACACTGTCAAAAAATTTCCAGTCCATCGTGAATCTTCTTCATAAATCCACTCTTTTAGCAATGCACTTTCTGAAACTTTCTCTTTTGGCATGCTTAACTGAAACAGTAAATTTACTGATCTGGCATGCATCAAATATTGAAATAAATACAAAAGTCTCGAAGGAAACTCCGCTTATCATGAGTAATTCTACTTTCTAAAAGCGAAAGATGCGGGGAGCGCTATTTTTGAAGACAGATTTGTTCCTGGTAAGAAACAGGTAGCTCACTAATCATTGCGAAGATCGGAAAGACAAGAGCATTTTCCTGTTCTCTTGGGCACCCTGACTGGCTTCGGGGAAATAGATAAGGTAACCCACACGGTGTCAAATTCTCATACGTCTCTAAGAGGCTCTCGACGCGTTACAGGAAAGAACACAAGGGTATAGACTCTATACCCTCTATAGTATATACTAAAGAAGAGAAGCTCTGTACTATTGAGCTTCTCAATCGGAGATCGCCCTGGTAGATTTTGCGAGGTTGTTATTTGTTTGGTAAAAATTACTCATCAGTGATTTCTTAAAAAATGATTGTAGAAAACAAAATGTGAACAAAAAATATTAAAAATACGGAAAATTAAATATAGGCACTTATAGGCTCTTAACGCTAGATTAGACAATTATATATAAATTAGGCATTTATGGGCGTTATAAAACAATGGCAATAGCCATTTCTGAGCTAAACATTGATAATAGGGTAAGCTGCCTAAAAATGCATTCAATGAAATAAAATAGGCCAAAAGAGCATTGGCGGGACTAGTTATAAGAAATAATCGCATTTTTTGTTGTCGAATAAATGTCCAGCAGTTTTAATGATTTGGATTTATAATTTAAAAATGAGAATTCAAATTCAACTGCTGAAAGAGGCTTTATTTTTATTTTAATGAGGTTCATTCACTAGTTTATTTGTCGTCCTTGCTTCGCAAGAGAGGAAAGTATTGTAAACCAGCTCCGGAAAACGGCGAATTTTCGACAGAAAACCCCTTATTTGCCGGGCTATGGCAACGAAATATCGGATAAATCTCCTTTTCTTAAGCGTACGACTCGGAATTGAATTTTTTTCAGTTTGAGATATATGATGAATGTTTTATAATAATTGTTATATCCCTGAACTCAATGATATGTAATGGGTTTATATCTATGGATTCTTTTGGATCTATTCCCTTAACCTGGCCCCATTCACGAAACCACTTCCAACGACAGGAGATCGAAGAACGAAAGCGAAGAACGGCGGATGGGATCTTGAGGGGACAAGGACTGTCTTTTTCTGGAGTTTGAATGTTTGTGATTGAACTTCGTGTTCAAATTCGTAACAATAGTCTCCTAATTTCATGTATTTGTGTCAAGTATGTTTTAGTGAAGGGTTTAAAATTTCTTTAAAGGATAATATTGGGCGCAAAAAAAGAAAGTGTTCGAAGATGAGATGTTAAAAAAGACATAATTAATTTTAGTGTGGGTGTTAAAGAACATAGATAACAAATATATTTTGGAGATGTTCGATTTTCATGAAACGTTAAAGATTCTGTTCAAACCATTTTGGAAGCGATTGTGTAATGTACGCCACTCCAAAATCACCGTTATAAGTCGATTTCTTCAATGTATTCTGTGAATTCATTCCCAAATTTTCTTGTATTTGTCCTTATGAACGAGCAACAAAATATTTTGGCTTAAAATGGGTTGGAAATGACGTATTGTTCAGACTCAAAGTTATTTTATGTTAATCTGAATGCAGAAGGCTGGCGCCTCGTCACTACTTGGATACGGCTTGGAATAGTGACAGAAAAGTATTATAAGTTCTGTCATTTTGATCACGTTCCCGTTCGATGTCTTTGCGGTGAGTGAATGAGTCAACTCCTTCACATGGGGCACGATTTAGGACAGGGCCGTCAAATGGAGCACGTGCGTGCTCGGAGCACGCTTGCGCTCTGCAAGAGCACGCAGCGCCCGCGGCGAAGCCAAGTCCGCGCTCCGATTTCTCAGGGGTGCACAGTAGTTGGTTATGACTAGACATCGGATGTTTAGGGAAATGCCTATTTTATTCTAGTGAACTTATTTAAAGGTTGATAATATATGTCCACGAATCATGACATATGACAAAGATTTATAATGCTTATTTTTGCTTATTTTAGCAAAAATTCCTTTTTTTTTTTGCGTAAATACGTTTTTGAGGACTTTTTTGCCTCTTTATTTATTACTTTTATACACAATGTTAAGATATCGGAAAATCGGCGATGGTCCAACGTGACCATTCATTACGAAACATTCAATTCACATCTTGGTATTTTAAAATACAGGATACTTCCTGAAAGTATACCAACTGATTTTTCTCCATTTCCCTATTTCATAAATACCAGCCATGATCTGAGAACATGGTCGATTGACAATACACCGAGGGCACCGAAATTTTAAGTGGAAATAAATATAAATTCCCGGAAGGTTTCAATGTTGCTACTGTTGGAATTCTAAAATATATACCAGCCACATCGTTCAGATATCCTTCTCCGCATTCAAACTGATTTGGTCTCCCTGTCGTCGCAAATTTGAAATTGTGATTCTTGAAAAGTTATTGGTAATATGCAAATATTACTGGTTAATGCAAACTATTAATAATAAAACGTAGAAGAGTTTTAAATATGTAAATATAGTTTTACATTAAAATGTACGAATTTGATTTGTGCATTTCAGTTTACAAAATAATATAGACAAAAATTACAATTTTTTATTTTATTGTCTACCTAACTTATGACAGTGCCTTTTTTCTCCTTATTCTTGACTTTTTCAGTGCCTTTTTAGGCGTCTAAAAGATGATTTTTTAGTGCCTAAACATCCCATGTCTAGTTATGACGGATCGCAAGAAGACACAAAAGAGTAGTGTGAAAAGGCGTTACGAAATCTTACACGGAGACTACAAAAATTTTCGTTAAGACGCAATCGAATGTTCTTGCAGACCGGCCCGCCTGCTTCAGTTATTTCAGTTGCGGGAAGTGCGTGTCGGTGACTGAGATCATTTTCACCTTTAGGTGTGAAAACAATCTCTGACGCAGAGTTTCGTGATCTGTAACCTCAATTTCTGCGAAACTTTGGTGATCGCCGACGAGTAACACTTCGATGAGAATGCTGCACGCTGCAGGGATTGTTTGCTAGTCGTAGATAATGATTTTTAAAATTTTGTATTATGTTTAAACATTTTTCAGGAAGTTTTTGATAAATGTAATTTTGAATTATGTAAATGTGTTTTATTATGAAAGTGTATTTTAATATTACAAAATATATTCGATTTTACATATTTATTACGTATTCTCACTGTTTCAATTACATTTATGTACTTATTTTGACGTTTCATATTACATATTTTTTAAGTCTCTATTCGTAATTACTCTATAATTTTTTAAGTGCTTTTATTACTCGGATTTTCACACGAAAGCTATGCACATCGTATTTCTTTAAATGTTTATTTTCAATAATAGTATCAGTGTTTTTCTGAAATTATGTTATATAATACTTAACTTGAGTATATATTTTCTTTTATTTTTATTTTCTTAAAAAATTTCATTTCAGTTATTTGTAATTAATGTTAATGGTTCTCATATACTGTATTCTCTAAGTAGAAATCCGCGTTGTTTCCTTGGTGTAATGATCAATGCTTTTTATATATAACTGCAATTTCTGTTTTCATGTCATTCCATTAAAAGTTGGTAAAATTTAATAAATGTCTCTTAATAATATACCAACCCGTATGCTTGACCCAACTCACCGCATTCCCACGAAGTTTTCTCATCCCTGCTTCCCGCCTGTGACACGAGCATAGAGTAAAGATGTAGAGTTGAGACCTCATTAGTCTATGACACGAGTGACTTCGGGAAGCTGATATCTCCGCGTGCCGCAAACCTTTGCGAAGGGCATTCGCGTGCTCATTCATCGGACGGCCCTGATTTAGGATAATGGATACTTTTTTCTGTTGTTGCTTGAATACATCTTTCACTAGATGTCTTCTTCAAGCCTCTCTTCAATGACTTTTTCAAGTCCCATCTTCATTGTCTGCAGTTCATTCAACTACAACTCAAATTTCAGTTTTACTACCCACAAATATCTCTTTTAGAAGAAAATAGGTATAGTAATTATCTAAAAAAGCACTTCAAGTTAAATTGAAAATACCTTTAATTAAATTTCATTTTACTTAAATTTTTTAACGGTAAATTAAGAATAATGAACTAGTTTTACAAATTTAAAGATTCAAATAATTTTAATGTAAAATCCTAAACAGAACAGTAAATTAATGCTAGCCATTTTTAGACATTGAAAAGTTCTTCTGTAGAATCGAAAGTTGTATGAACCGTAACGTCAATCTGTGGCCCCACTAGCACCGTGGACTCCGTGATGCAATGCAAATCGAGGTAGCCGGAGGTCTCATTAATTGTCATAAATACATTTACATCACATCGCATGATGTGAAGATAAAACAGATTATTAAATTCAAACTTCATTTGGTAAAAGGTCTTTTTAAATTCCACTCGTGATTCAGAGATTTCCAGATAGATCTCCTTGTCGCTTCTGGACAGTGAGATTTATCAATAATTTCCAAAGCACTGGTAGAATTACCTGTGATAATCAAAAAATCTACTTTGACAGAAATCACATACTGACTTTATTTCTATTGTCTTAAAAGTTGAATTCAACGTCCCGTTTTAAAGATAAATTAACCTGATAGTTGCAACATTTGTGAATCTACATGACTTACTCCAAATCTATCGCTGTTACAAAAAAGTTAGAAATAACTAGTGTTGCTACAGAATGGCACAAACTTTTTCGTGGTAGTTTTCTAATTTCCTTGGTGTGAACTCGCTTTACGGCCTTGCCTCATCCTCTTGCCAGCCGCCATCTATCGTCGCCCAAAATACATTTATTTATTTATTTATTTATTTATTTATTTACGTCAAAAAAAAAACAGTTAAAAACTGCGTATGACGGGCTATGGGGAAAAGTAAATTGTGTGCACATTTTCAAAATTCTGTGATCCCTACACTAAATCATATACTACTTAAGTTTTGAATTTTGAAAGGGAGAAAAAAAAAAAAAGAAAAAAAAAAACTCATCAACATTCTTTAACATTTTCCTCAACTTTTCTGTTTCTTAATAGTAGAACCGAAATATTACTTCAAGAATATTAAACAAGAGTAAAACCTCGTCCTAAAGCGAAATTTTCATTGAAAAATTTGAAGCCGTTTCTAAAAAAATGGCAATTAAGCATCAATCTAAATGCGAAATTTGAAGCTCCTTTTCACAGGAATCTATTGAGTTTTCGAAAATCTTTATTTGAAGTTATTTGAAGTATTTCTACTCACAAATGCAATAATGTATTCAAATTGTTGGAAATGTGCATAATCACGGCGTGAGACGTATTTAAAAAAATAGATTTGTGTAATTTTTCAAAAAACGAAAGAAGGGCGTTTCTTCAACTTGGAAAAGATTGTATTCATGGTTTGGGGGCTATTAGTGGTCACAGACGGACAGACGGATGGACAGACAGACAGATGGACTAACGTTTAAAAAAAACAACTTTTTCGTTATAAAGGGACCCCAAAACGTGTATTTCAATCGAAAGCTCCAAATCGATTTTCCACGGTATTACATAATTTTCTCTATACTACGTATATTACTCCGTATATATACGAGAAAGTAAAAAGTCGATCATCTCAACACGAACAATACAATAATAATAATAATAATAATATTAATAATAATAATAATAATAATAATAATAATAATAATAATAATAATAATAATAATAAAAATTGTCTAAAAGTGTTTAGAAGATGAAATTTTTTGCTCGCTTCTTGGACCTGTAAAGCCATGAGCCTTCGCGAGATCATTGGAAAGCTACAATACTTGCGTGAATACGATATTACCATGACTACTAGCAAAATTTCATTGGAACGGATATAACTGTAATAAAAAGAAAAATAGGTAATGAATTAATATTTAATAAATAATATTTTCCTCAAAATATGTAATCAAAAACGGAAAGAATGTAAAATGTAAAAAAATTATTAAATTGTTTAAAACGGGAAAAAACTGTCGTTGATCAGTTTCTTAAAATGGATTCGGAGCTGCTGAAAGAATGTTCTACCATTAACAGAAGTACGAGTAATTGCACATACCTCTTCATCACACAATGAATGATTTATTATAAACATAAAGTCCATGGGTTGTGTACTGAAAGTTCTTTATGAGGTGCACACGTGAACAATAGTACCGTGCCGTAATGGATTCCGGAGAGCGGGTTGTAGGAAATGATGTACCACTCCCCCAAATCCAACAATGCGATAAGACAATGATGTTTTAAAGTATTTGTCAGATTTCGAACGTGTTACGCATGGGCTCTCTGAAATATGAGCAAGCACGTGGGTGAGATTACTTCTGCTTCGCAAGCTCATCCTTGATTCTGAGTACGTTGTTTCCAAGAAGCAGGGGAAGGCGATGGTACGGTAGTCGTAAAAGGGCAGTATTACATTGCTTTAAAAAAAACGATTGCGATAACTTGAAATTAGCAAACTTTTATATAAAATATTCCATGTTGTCGTATAAAATTATTAAAATGTAACGAAATATGTCGTTGTAAACTAATGTAATTTAACCAAAATGTATAAAAATGTGTAAAATAAAAATGATTCTAATTCATTCAGTAAGTCTTGTAAACTCTGTAACATTTTGTTAAATGGAGGTATCTTTTTTTTTTTTTTTTTGTTTATTAAAGTCGCATCAACAACTGAGGTCATTAGCGACTACTTTAAATACAACTTTACAATATTAATATAGCAATTTAACAGAATATTACACTAGATATATACAAATTTGTGGAGACAGACATTATATGTATTTTCAATGTTACATTGTTAGTTACCAGTATCTATGTTAGTACAATTATATTTCTTTAAGAAAATAGCTGTCTTTACAGAATTGTATTATTTTATTTTGGAATTCGTTGGATGATAGGATTAATTCGGTGTTTGGCTCATCTTCTAGGTATCTCTGTCTGCTGTGCTGAAACATAGGGCATTGAGTTAAGATATGTTGAAAGTTAAGAGAGGTATCACAGTGCTGGCAGGTGGGTGGGGGATTTCCAGTTAGTAAGTGTTGATGACTGAACTTGCAATGACCAGTTCTTATTCTTGTTATTGTTACTTGCTCTTGTCTTGAGAATTTTTTGGAAGTTTTCAGGGAATAAAAATTTTTAACTAGTTTGTGTAGAGGGCTGGATTTCATGGTTTTCCAGAGATTGCTCCACTTTTCATCCATTACTTTCTTGATATGTGTCCATAAATCCTTGTATGTGTGTGATATTGTTAGAATACTTTCAGTTTCAGGTCTTACATTTTCCTCTTCAAGGCTCATTGTGTTGTGTTCAGGCATTGTTTTGTAATCTGGTATCCAGGCAATTATGAGAGTCTTTTTGGATTGAATAATGTCTTGATATATTTCATGAATACTGTTAATCATTGGTATACCTGGGTAGTTATTGTGAATATTATTTATTGCTTCAAGGGAAGTAGAGAAAATGACAAACTTGTCATGTCTGAGGTTTTGTGACATTTTGAAGGCTGTCATTATAGAGCATATTTCAGCTGTAGTAGTACTAGCGTAGGAGTGCAGTCTGTTTATAACTTTAACATCTTTGGTAAATGTAGCTGCATATTTTCCATCACTATTATTGATAAGTTTAGTATATATTTTAAAGGAATCTTTGTATTTATTTTCTATTTCTTGAAATTGTATTTCTTTATCTTTTTTAACCATTTTGTTTATTTGGATAGTGTCCAGTGTTATATCTGCTACTATATCAGGAATTGTCCATGGTGGTATTCTGTTATTTCTTTTTTCCATTAATATCTTTTCTTGAAAGTTTAGCTGTCTTAGTAGGTTTTTCACTTTGCTATATACTGGTGAAAAGCATTTTTGTTCTTTGTAGTAATTTTGAAGTTTTGGGTATATATCGTGGTAGATTATAGGATTATTTGACTCAGCTGTTTTGATGGCATATTTGAGAGTAAGCATTTGTCTACGATGAGCTAGAGTTGGTTCTTTGGCTTCTATTAGAATGCTGCCAATGGGGCTAGTATGAAAACAGCCAGTGCTTATTCGTAGGGCTTTATTGTGTATAACATCAAGTTTTTTTAGGTCTTTTTTGCTAGCTGAATCATATAATATGGATCCATAGTCGATCTTGGATCGTACTATTGCCTTGTAGGTCATTAGCTGGAGATGTTTATCTGCTCCCCAGTTATTATGGGAAATGCACTTGAGTATGTTTAGTCTTTTCTTACATTCCTCAGATATAATTTGTATATGTCTTTTCCAGCTCATTTTTGAGTCAAAATGCATGCCTAAAATTTTAATAGTTTGATCAAACTTTAATTCATGTAGGTCCATTTTTAATATGGGCAGATTCACAATATTTTGTCTGGAGAAAATTATACATTGGGTTTTGGAAGCTGAAAATTTAAAACCTGATTTGAGAGA
The DNA here is from genome assembly GCA_011170035.1 of Teleogryllus occipitalis. NCBI lineage: Eukaryota > Metazoa > Arthropoda > Insecta > Orthoptera > Gryllidae > Teleogryllus > Teleogryllus occipitalis. The sequence continues at coordinate 47,651 of BLKR01001840.1, read as the reverse complement.
CCATCCATGGAGATTGTTTAAGGCAGATTGTATAATCTCTTGACTGGTTGCAATAGATGTTCCTCTGCAAAGAATGGTAATGTCATCTGCATACTTCCTTGTGATTACCGGATGGTTGATTTCGGAGCCTGCATCATTAATGGCCAATAGGAATATCTTAAGAATGGTAATGTCATCTGCATACTTCCTTGTGATTACCGGATGGTTGATTTCGGAGCCTGCATCATTAATGGCCAATAGGAGGTATCTTGTTCCTGTAAAAAATATGTATTTACATGAAAATCCGTTCCCTAGTAATCACGTTGTCTGCAACAGAAATCGCGACATATCTTTGAGCGCTCTCGAGTGGCATTTTAGACCAAGTGACGGACCAAGTGCATAACCATGCAGTTAAATGGCTTCCAAATGACAATCCTGTTAAATATTTTGGACTTGAAATAGATACCAAATTAACCAGGAAAAACCACATAACATCAATAGCTAATAACACACAGATAAAAATATTAAAATTGTATCCATTCATAAATAGAAAATCAAAATTATCAATAGAATCAGCATTAATAATATTTAAATACATTATACGACCTTCACTGACCTACGCCTGCCCAATTTGGTCAGGTGCCGCTAAAAGCAATCTTCAAAAACTGGAAAATAACTGTACTGCAAAATAAATTTTAAAGAAATGTTTTAAAAAATCCATGGTATATTAGAAATGACCAAATTTTAAAAGAAGTGCCTAGAACCTCTGAAAACTTGGATTTTAAAACTTTCTACTAATTTCTACTCTTCTCTTTCATTTTGCCCAGCCACTCCTTTGTACACTCTAGGTAAATCAATCGATCTTTTTCCACGATTAAAATCAAGATATTCTAAAGACTTACTACATCCTCCTTAATTAGCTGTAAAGCAGGTTCCAACATTTCTAAATTAAAAATTTATATTTTAATCCAAATATTGTAAGTATTTTTTTGAAGGACCCTTCCTGGGTATCCTTAGTTGTTATTATCTTATATTGTCAACATTATTATCTTCAAGCATTGTACATGTATGAAGAAATGTACTTGAAACAAAATTGTATATACTATGTATCATAAAAACCCTTGAAAGACATAATAAAGTGGAACAAGGATAATAAAAACTATTTTTTTTTTAAAAAGTGACGGACCCTATGCCTTCCGCGATGAGTGCGTTCCTGTGGCCGGTGAAAAGGTATAAAGTTGCTTATCAGCGATGGTATGTCACCGCAATAGATTGAAGCTTGTAAATGCTACTTGGATTTACAGTGGAACATTCGTCAAATAATCATTTTCCAGAAAAGATGGTCGCCCAGATATGAGGTTTCTGGAGTATTGCCGGGAACTGTTGTGCGAGTCAGAGTACAAGAGAGTTGACTATGGAAGGGCAAAGTCTGATTTTGATATCTCAGCAATTTATCGCATTTACAGCAATTTTTAGAGCAGTATATTTAGCAATTAAAGCATCATATTTAGAAAAACCTTAACATTAACTTTATGATATTTTAATATTGAACAATTCATTACATGCTTAGTACAAGAATATTTTCCTAGCGTTAATAATGAAGGAGAAGGAAAGTTTTAAAAAATTTGAAATTTACCACAATAATCACTACAACACATACTTTCTCACATCACTAAACGTAAAATAGTGCAAAAAATTATAACACCACAATTTCGTCCATTTTAACACATCTCACCCATCACTTGTAAAACTTATTGCCAGTGCCAATGGCATGGGCTGACCGAGCGGTCTTCCGGGGCCCCGCAAGTCAAGGGACTGAAGGTAAAATATTGTAAAAAATTGAAAAAGAAATTACAACTCAAGGAAATCATTATTGTAATTTTATAAGTTGTGGTACGGTCTGATACTTCATAAAATTTTCATTATTTTTTACCGTAAACAATTATAGTAATTACTTATAAGGTAGGACTCTGAAATGAATTAAAACTCGCTAACGTTAAAATTGGTTGTACTGAAATTCTTATTTATTCTTTCATGTATTTAACAAGTAATTTTATTAAACACTAACTAAGCAGAACAATTTTTTAGTGTTTTCATCTCAGTGTGTAAATAATACGAGTATTTTTATCACTAAATACTTATACTTAAATCTATTATTTATGGCACTGCTTATTACTAGAGCTCGGACATTCAGGAATTTATTTTATCTAAAATAGGCAGGCAAGAAGGCATTTATTTGTACTAAAATAGGCATGAAAAAATGGCATTTATTATAGCTAAAGTAGAGTTGCAAAAATGTATATAACCAACGAAAAATTATATTGAAGAGGAATTATCGTAAAAATAATAATTAAAATTATTCGTATATTTATGCTAACTCTGAAAAGTACATGAAGGGAAACGATAGTTCTTTGTAGCCTTGTTTCCACACACAATTCAGTATGATGCCTAGGAATTTGTTTTACTCGCGAAACTGTCCTTTTGAATATATTATGGTCTCCATTTTGAATCTTGAAATTATATCAGTGAAAATGGGATTATGTTTTTCGATCTTCGGACTTGCGTATTAACCAGCACTGAGAAGGTATGTCCTACACAAAGAGCAGTCCTCGAAAGGGATCGGAGGTCATACTCAAAAGGGATGAGGTGTCTTGTGAGCGAACAAAGCCAGTCGGCATCAAAGAAAAAGAAAAAATCGTGATTGGTTTCGTCCTCATTTCCCATTTATTTTAATATATCCTCTATTTTCTCAGAGAGACAAGATACGACCATGCCTTCGAGTTGTCTAGGCTTGCAAGCATACATTCATCTTCATCAAGATCGGTCAAGAGGGAGAATGCAAAATAATGATGTAAAAGGCAAAAATAAGACAAAATGGCAAAAATAGGCATCAGAAGCTAAAATAGGCAAAATAAAATTCTACTAAAATAACTCTAGAAGTACAAGTAAAGTGTTTTTTATTGTTAAAAGTCGTAAAATAGTAACAATAACTAAAAGGCGTTTTGTCAAACTTCTGAGCTCTACTTATTACCAAGAGTAGCGCATTAGCCACAACAAAGCTAATACATCAGCACAAATTCGACAATCTAAAACGCGGTTACACTCACCCAGAAACACCGCCCAACAATGAGAAGTTATTCTGAGAATTTCAAAGTGCCGGGTCGAGGCATTCCTATTGTTGCAATACAACCAGAATACCCCTGAATGAATCTAGGAAGCGAAGTGCGAGAAATTCTTATCTGGAATTACGAAAATGTTTAAAATTACGCTAATACTAATATTTTTAAACTAATTGTAGAAGACCTAAAAAAACTGATTCTTTGATCAGATTTTTCATAGCAAAAAGAAAACCCTCATCAATTTTGTACTCTTTTTGTTCATGTTCATTTTTACTTTCTTGTATACATACGTATGTTCCATAGTATATTACCGGTAGCGGTAGCTCAGTGCATCAACTGATGTCACTGTAGCGCCTCTGACCGGGAGGTCCTAGGTTCGAGTCCTGACGGCAGCAGGATTTTCGACACTAGCTTTTCAGACGAATTCAGTCGCTGTCTGGAGGAGAATTCTAGCGGCCGGCTGCTCTGATCGGTAGTTTTCCGTGGTTTCTCCGATCAACACCAGTCGAATGCCGGAGCAGTACCCTACCAAACGGGCCACGGACCGCGCGCGATCTGTCCTTCCTCTTCCTTGTCCTATCCTCTCCTCTTACACATACACTTACACTGACATGCACCACACTACCACATATTCCGGGAGACCGGTCGGGAGCTTAGAGCCTGTCCCGACTGGGGCGGTGGGAGAGTCGTGGTTAGGGGGAAACCCCACTAGCCGACGGATCTCGCCATCCAGTGGGGGAAGATCACCGCCATCTCCCGGGGAAAACGTGCACTACATTTACGGGACTAATGTCCATAGTAGTTGACTAGCCCGGAAACACGAAAAAATCAATCCATAGTATATTCCATCCGTATATTCGACAGAAAAATTCCTCTTGTGGGCCCCTGATCCAGAAAAAGTAGATCAAACATCTTCTGATATGTAGTAAATTGTACCCTCTAACACGTTAAGTAGTCAGATTTCAGAAACTGTGGGACCTTGATACCGAATAAGTGATTGTTTCAAAACGTCTGTCCGTCTGCCCATGTGTCTGTGAACACCACTTCCGCCTAAACCATACGTAGAATTCCGTCGGAAACGAATATTGCTCGGTCGATCTGGCTCAACACAGTTTTGCGATTTTGAAAAATATTCATTAACATTTCACTTTACATGAAGCCCCTGCGATATTTTGAAAATTTTCTTAAAAATAGCTCCAAGATCTTCAAATTTCTTATAAGAAATGATGGAATAGATCTTATTTTTACTGTTAACTCTGAGTTTTCAAAAGTTGGAAAAGTTTTAAGTTTTTCGGCTTGTTGCTGCAACTACAAAATTGAAGAAAGATTTTGCCTTCCAATGAAATTTGTTCTTCATAATTATTTTTTTTCATTATGGTCATGTACATTTTAAAAAATATATGTATTCAAAATGTACGCAAAAACATTTTTAAAAAAATTTTTTGCAACAACAATATTAAAAAATCACATGAACAAGATTTTCTCGAAAACGGTTTTCTTTCAATTTTTTTCTTTCCAAATGTTTTCTTTCAAATTTTGATAGGGATAGTGTTAAATGTACTCTATAAATGAGACATAAATGCTGTATTGCTCTATTCATTTGTTTTTTCCAAAATTGCAAAAGTGTTTTTTTTTACTTGGCTTTGTCGTCGTTAATATTTACATTAGCAGCGATATTTTTACATTATTGCATTTATGAGTACACGTGCTTAAAATGATGGCTTATGAAGTTAAAAGTTATATGTAATGAAAACTAGAACGAGTAATGTAAACTAGTAGCGGAATAGGAGAACAAATGACTGCATTTAGATAGCCAGATTGTGGTCCGCAGCTCCATACTGAGCACAAACTGGCGACACCTCATACATGCAATCACATATCATGATCTTACATCACCCATACCAACCAGAAAGAAAGGATGTGTACAAAGGTGACGCAAGATAGGTTGGAGAATCCACCGTGTCACGACGCTTGGGTAAATATCTATTCCCAAGAGCAATTTAAACTTGCAGCCGTTGTCAGAGATCACTACCGCGGTACCACCTTAATGATCTCGGCAATCCGAACAGGATAATGTTACAATCTCTTCACATCTAAAATAAATTTTAATGTTTCGTAGAAGTGAGCCTACGAAAACCTCGTAGGCTCTGTCCATTTTTCATTAGCCTTTTTGACAACGCTATCTCCATGATTTATAAGTTACAGATTCATTCAAACGAGTATAAATACCACATTCCCAAGTCCGTATTTCCGCTTGCGGTTTTTTACCCGGAAAGATGAATTCCATATCTACATGTCTTAGCTACGTCCTGAAATGTAAAAAAAATATTTCTTGAGTGGTAATCTAGGAAACAAACTGGTTTATCAAGCATTCGTATATTATCTGAAGTAATTAGATTGTAGAATAAGAAAACCATTGAGTGGCCGAGATCTAAAAGCTGCTAAATGCATATTTTGTAAATTTTGGAAAATCAACAACAATTTCTTTGAGACTTCTCTGAGTTGCATTTGTTCCCTGACACCAACACGTGTAATAGGGGGTACTCTGATAGTTGGTGATAGTCTTCATCGTTCTTGTGGGGTCTCACTGTTATTAACAGCGAGCAATGCGCACTTACAACTTTGCCTGAAGGAGGGTCATAGCTTCCTGCCATAGCGGTCTCCAATATTTTGGTTCACTACACTCACGTTTAGGTATCTCGCCATTCAGTGGTAAGAGATCACCGCCACATCTCGTGATAAACACGTGCACTAAACTTACGGGACTAAAGACCTTAGAATTTGACGCCCCCGGAATTACTAACCAGTCCACGTAACCAAATAGACCACGTATCCAAAAAGTTACGTGCATTCGTATATTATCTAGAATGTAATTAGATTGATTAGAATATTAGAATCAATCCAGTTTGAGTGGCCGAGATCTAAAAGCTGCTATGCATATTTTGTAAATTTTGGAAAATCAACAACAATTTCTTTGAGACTTCTCTGAGTTGCATTTGTTCCCTGACACCAACACGTGTAATAGGGGGTACTCTGATAGTTGGTGATAGTCTTCATCGTTCTTGTGGGGTCTCACTGTTATTAACAGCGAGCAATGCGCACTTACAACTTTGCCTGAAGGAGGGTCATAGCTTCCTGCCATAGCGGTCTCCAATATTTTGGTTCACTACACTCACGTTTAGGTCGGAAACGGATCTCGCCATTCAGTGGTAAGAGATCACCGCCACATCTCGTGATAAACACGTGCACTAAACTTACGGGACTAAAGACCTTAGAATTTGACGCCCCCGGAATTACTAACCAGTCCACGTAACCAAATAGACCACGTATCTAAAAAGTTACGTGATATCCAAATGTTGTAATTTCTACCACACTAAAAACTTAGTTATAACTTGAAAAAGTCAAGTTCAAACGAAGCGCCTGTGGTAGCGCGCCTGTAGTCATTTCTAACTTTCACAAATGAAACAAACATAAATTTAACTTTTTCAGAATTTGCGGCATATACAGAAAAAAAGAATAATATTTCAAACAAGTTTGGCTTGATTACATCGAAGTGAGTTAACAATTACTGAATACATAATCAGCGATCAAAATTAAAAAGAAATATAGTTGCTAGTTCTACGTTCAATATATGACTTTCCTTAAATATATTTCCTTTCATAAGAATGTTATCTACATCTTACGATAAACTCGACCAACAACTATCACAAAAATCCTAAGAATTTCCAGGCGACGTGTTGCAATGTCGCGAACGACATTTTGAAACTCAAGCAAACCACGAATTTAACCGAATTTAAACGGGAAATACGAATTTACCATTTCGATTTGTTTTTCAATTTTCGAAAATATGGAGAGTGCGCCGTTCTTTTCTATAAACGTTACGAAAATTAAGCAGTTTCTGAAAAAAATATTGTTAAACATTTTTTAATTGCCTCTGTTTGACGCAAAAATACTCATATTTACGGAAAATTGAACTGGACCTTATTTGATGATGTTTCTTGCGAACACATATTATTTTAAAAAAACTTCGTAATTGTAGTTGTAGAATGAAACCGAAAAAAATTTGAATTTTTCCATTTTCGAAAAATCAAGCTTTTTAATGGAAAGGAGACCTGCACTTTTCTCTTAAGCGTCCTTTATGCTACCCGAAGTAAAAATTTAATAAAAAAAACTAGTGGTACTTTTTGAATATTTTGAAAATGGGCTAGAGCTTCATGTAAAGTACCTCCCAGAATTAAAATATCAATTTTAAATTCAAATGGTCGCGACATCAATCAAATCAATTGGGGAATATCAATTTGAGCTAACATCCTTCCTATCGTTTAGTCGTTAGCGTTGTTTAGACAGACGGACAGATGTTTTGCCGTGAAATGGTTTTTCGATACTAAAGACCCGCAAAATATTAATTCTGACTACACAACGTGTTAGAGAAAGTAATTTACTATATATTGGAACAAGAATTATCCACATTTTCTTTATCAAGGCGCGGTAAAATAATATTTTTCTGTCAAAAATTCCCCTTTTCCCCGTAGCATTACAATACTTTGTCTTAACTGCGTAAGCAGTAACGAGAGTGTAAACATCAGAAGCATTTTGAGAAAATGTCGAAATGTTGTAGGGGCTTCGTGTGAAGTACCTTGGAAATACATAATATCCGTTTCAAATTCAAGGGTCTACGACATCAGCCAGATTAATGGAGAATTAGAAATTTTTGTGTAAATTCTGTGCGCTATTTCGGCGATAGCGTTCTTCACAGACAGACGGATAAAGAGAAAGGACGGAACGTTTAATCTAAAAGCGCTGATTCGGTTTTCAGGTTTCACATATTATAATTTATGACTACACTACATATCCAATAAAGTAAGTTACTTCAAATATAGGTCAGAAATATCCCCTTTTTCGATACCAGGTCCCACAAATTCAGTTTTTCTGTTCATTTTTTCTGCAGCATGACAATAGTGATATACCGTTACAGTAGTAGTATACGAGAAAATAAAGATTAAACAGGGACCTGCCCAGATAAATCGTTATGAAGGAAGGCGCCTTTTTTCCTCGTGTGTTTAAGTGTATGTCAAGGTGACACAGTTGACGTTGAACTCTTTTAACTTCATATCTAGATAGATACAAGATAAGAAGTGCAACAATTCGATAGAAGAGACCTAATTCAATTCTGTAGATTTGAGTGGAGAAAGATCACTGCAACCTTCTACGATAAAGTCACGCACGACACTTACGGAAATAATGACCTTAGCAGTTGATGCGTACGGAAACACTAAACAATTAATCAACCTGAGCGTTGCCGAGCTTGGTAAAAAAGAAAATAATATCCCAATATTTCTACTTGAGTGTTACTTAATGATAAAAAATGCTACTCGTACGGACAGCCGTTGTCTCCCATACACGCGCCCTGTGAGGCCGGAGTACTCATCGACTGCAGTGTTCACCAGTACCCCAATAGAGCTCAGAATAATTTTGTGCGCATAGCACTCGCCCTTTGTCGCGTTCGTGCGCGCACAGGAGCAGCTGGAGCTCTCTGGCAGTATGTTTTTGCAACATTTAGCGCAAACCAATTATTGTGTTACTAAATATTTACTACTAGAGCTCTTCAAAGGACAAGTCCTTGGTTATATGAGCATTTTTTCTATAAGAAGAAGCAAATGCGTTTGAACTTAGCTGCATATGCCCCATCAATTTCTGTACGAACTAAGCGGCTTTACTGCGACCTCTCCCTCCGACTTAACCACAGGCATATAGCAGCTAAGCACGGTTTTAGATGAAGATTCGAACCGACACAAGGCATATGCACACCCTATCCCAGGTGTGTACAATGCCTTAGCGATCACGGCTAAATCGTTATATGGCATTCAGGAATGAAAAATTTTGTTTATATATGTTTCTTTTAGGATGTCTACGTCTATTTAATGCACGGACGAAGTTTAAACTTGTCCATTTCAGCAATTAAACATGCGCGAATTTAAACCGCGATTCACGTACCATTTATATCCCACTAGGCACTAATGGGTTAATTATGACACCATAGACTAGAAAACCCATAAAAGAATAGGGTTTTTGTGGCTTATTTTCAGACGTTATTAAGGATTATGGAAAATAACATCACGTTGACACTATTATCTGAGAAACCCGACGCCTGGTATTTTTACTTTTACTTTATTTGAAGAAATTATTCAAGAAATGCGCTTTTTGTTTAGATTGACATAATTATTTTTGGCTAAATTCCAACTATTATGTTTTTCCATACAATTGTATGATGATAGGGGTCACTTATGATCTACATGTTATAAAGCGACCTTCAATAAATGAGTTATAAAAAAATGCCCTTACACACTTTTTGATACCTTGTATCGTTTTCTAGTTAGAGTGCATTTTTTCTACACGTGAAATAAAATTTTGCTTTGAAGGAAAACGATTGCCATTTCAAGCTAATTTAGGAAAAGTGCCCACGATACCGTCTTGGATTTTGGTGCCCTTTTGTAAGCCGAGTTTCACATGTCTCAAAGGGACTTTTGAGAAGTTGAAGCTTTATAGGTGAAATAGTACTTGAGACAGCTGTTTGTTTGAACCCATGCGGGGACTTACTTTAGGACTAATGCATTTTCGTAACTTTGGGAAACAATATTTCCTTGTCAGTTATTTATAAACAAAAGAATATGAACTTACTGGTGCAACATTTTTCTCTTGCAGTATAAATAGGGCACAAATTCAATTCGTGACGTTGTTTTTAAATATTCGGCAGTATCTTTGAGAAGACATTTGTGATGGTACTAAGTGCTTATTTACCATCTGTCTCTCTTTTTGTCACACAGAATTAGCGACGAAGAGAAATAAGGGAGAGTTGAGCAGGACACTCCAAAACATTTTTATTGCCAAATACTTTTAAAACATTCTCAGAATCCAAAAATAACCGTATACTCATTTCTGAAAAGATTGGGTAAAGTTGAACTATTCTCACAATTAGTTTGTAGGTCTTCTTGGTTCCAGCGTCCGGGACTATATTCGTTCTTAAGTCAAATTATACAATCCAAAGGAAAATTTCTCACAGCTAGTTAGAAAATCTGTTTACAATACATATTTTGTTAGCTCTAACTTTGTTTGCAGAAATCTGATTGCAACGACCTTCGATTTACCTTTAATAAACGCTCCCTGATCTAGTTGAACTTAGGGATGAAAATCGCTTGACGTCTTCAATTCCCTTTGTAACAATGCTACTCCGTACAATCTCGTCCACGATCTTTCAAATCGTCTGGGAAAAGGATGTTATCTTCTCTCAGACACCTGCCGGTCAACGATCTCTCTACGGACTATTTAAACTTGCTAACCCACTTCTGTACACCTATTCCCATCCATTGAGACTAATAACACCTAACAATAACTTTTCAGCACTTTTGGCGGTACAAGACTGAATGCAAAGGAAAAATATGGTTGTTATCTTCTCCAGCAGATATGCACGTATTTTTCGGAAGATAGAAGGAAAATCCGGTTAGCTAATTCAGCAGTCCGGCGGTTAGTTGGAAATGTGGGGATGGGCACAAGAAGAGGCGGATCATCTTTTTATAGTTAGAACATGAACTACTAGTATATATGTGATCAACATGAAAATCATTTCCTATAATTGTACACAACATTGATAGTTGCTCATTGCCCCGCCCAGCGTTTTTGTCGAAAGGATTTCAACCTTGTTGCTATTTCGAGAGCCTATTATCATTCTCTCTTGTTAAATTTCCTGGTATTTAACATTTACACGTTATTCCTTAAATGTTTTGCTTTTCACAAATTTACCTTATTTCATATTTTTAATGACAAAAACCAATGCATACATTGCTTTTTTATTTTTCATTTTATTTATTTATCATTTCATATTTATCATTTTGATAATATTATTAATTTTTTAATTGTCTTTGAATTACAAAACAGTGTTTCCTTTGGTGCACGTGAGGAAGCTCTGACATTTGTTTTACAAATATTTGGTTAAACAAATTTTCAAAATAAAAGTCTTACTTACTAGCGTTTTATATTGATTGATATTGTTGATATAGCTTTTTTAGTTTACTATTTTTTAAAGATAAGAAATAACATTTTAATTTCAGTGTCGGAATCAAATTAATAACATTAATATTTCATAAATATCCAAATACATCACTCTGAATCTTTCTGTAATAACGTAGAGGTTTGTGAAATGATACTGAGTTTTCCTGAAGGCCAAAATGCCGAGAAAATGATCTCTTCAAGGTCTTTCATTTATTTATTGTCTTCGCTCTAACTCAATTGTTTTGGTAGGCGGTGTGCGCACAACAAAATACGTTAGTCACGAAATTTTAAACCGAGAAAATTATCGACTTGGTAAAGCAATATTTTTGTTCTGTGATAAATAGGTATGGTCACATGGGGTAACTAATATGTAAATATTGACGATTAACAAAGCTTGTACCATTACAATACATAGGTCACATTCTCTGGTCATGTTTTCCATTCTTCCTTCTGTCAAGAACTATTCGGGAAATCACGAAAGTATTACCCAAACCTCTCCTTTGGTTTGCGAGTGTCAACCTTCTGTTTTCAAATGTTGCGATATTTTCATAGTACTAATTATCCACAATATCCGATTAATTGCGTAATTTACAAAAGTACTTGTAATTTTTTTTTTTTTTTTTGAATTTAGTCGTGCGTTTTTGTCAATCACGAAGCAGATGAAAACTGCAAAAGGGTAATTTTTCGAAGGAACCATCTGGTTTCGCCTTAGATTACACTGTATCTCTCCACAAAATATTGTCTACCATCATTAGTTCCTACCTGCTTTGATTTGTCAATCACCCATCAACTGCGTCCATTCTTTACAGTTGCCATCTGCCCAACGCGCACACAGCACACCACGTGATACGCAGGAGTGTATGGAACCCGGCAACCCATTAGTGCCTAGCTGGACATAAATGGTAAGTCAATCACGGCTTTAATTCGCGCATGTTTAATTGGTGAAATGGACAAGTTTAAACTTTGTCCGTGCATTCAATAGACGTAGACATCCTAAAAGAAATATATATATATATATATATATATATATATATATATATATATATATATATATATAAGGAAAGTTTTTCATTCCTGAATGCCAGGTGACGATTTAGCCGTGATCGCTAAGACATTGTACACACCTGGCCACACTACATATGACTTGCGTCGGTTCGAATCTTCATCTATAAGCATGCTTAGCTGCTATATGCCTGTGGTTCAGTCGGAGGGAGAGGTCACTGTGAAGACTCTTGGTCCGCACAGAAATTGATGGGGCATATGCAGCTAAGTTCTGACGCATTTGCTTCTTGTTATTGAAAAAAATTCTAATATAACCAATGGTTTGCGGTTTGGGCGCTCTGGTAGCTAACATTTACCAACACAACAATTGGTTAGTGCTAAATGTTGTAAAAACATGCTGCCAGAGAGCTCCAAAGGCTCCTGTACGCGCACGAACGCGACAATGGCCGAGAGCAAGGCGCACAAAATTATTCTGGGCAGTAATAGGAATTGAGATATACGGAATCCAAAGAAAAAATTGATACATGTAGGAAAAACTTACTTATTTTAGGTAATTGGAACCCTGAACTGACAGTATAGAGTGATATAAGGTATTTACAAAGGGTATTGTTGTAGCCATATTGAATGAAAAAAAAGAAAGAAAAGCAAATATTTCTATACGAAGTGCAGGACTCACGAGAGGAGGAGGCTAGATTAGATGGTAAATATTGGACATTTGATACTCCTCATATAAAATAACACATTCATAATTTGGGATGGGGCAGATTTCAAAATATAAAATTTTATTTAGATCGCGTCATATGAAGTAATGAAGGAGGAATGTACAACCAATGGTGGAACGTTTTAATACCGATATAGGCATTAGGACAGAATACGTGACTGTCTGCAGGTGGGTTAAGGCTTATTATAAAAAAAGTTAAAGGAAGATAAAAGACAAGTGAAAATGGAGTTGACGTTTTTTCAAAAAACAAATTTTGTCAGATGGAATTCAGATTCGGTAGCGAACACTTGGCGACGATATTTTAGTCACGGAGACTAGCGTTCGTAGGAAGTATTCAGATAGTGATAGAATAATTGTGGGGAGTTCAGATAGTTTATGTTGCAGTGTTAAGTTTTCGTAATATTAAGTTTTTTATGATAGAATTATTTCAGGTAAGATAATTTTTTTGGAAAGAGAACATTTAGCTAACGCAAGTGGAAAACCAATCGAAATAGAAATGCCATTCCGAGAAACTGTTTTTTGACTTAAAATAAAATAAATTTGAGGAAATAGGCAATTGTACATAGTATGTTAATATTTTTAGATTTATGAGATTAATTTTGTTGCTTTAACAATTCCATTCGTATTACGTGTGAAATTCGTCTTGAAATTGCGGAAGTTTTAATTTCGACATCAAGATACAAGAACAGATTTACGTTGGTCTTGAATATTCTTCGTGGGAAAACATCTATTCGGCTACATTGTATTCTACAACACCTCCAAGAATTATGAGCGTCGTGGATACGTCGGACAAGCAAATTTAATAATTTTTTGCAAAGAAAATTTCATACAGACATTTAAAAGGCCTTAGTAAATCAAAGGAATTACTATTACGATTAAATGGTATGCCAACAGAAAGTAATTGCATAAGATAAAATTTGTAAATATAATAATAAACTTCCAAAGAAAGAATGTTGAATTCAGTAAATGTTATACATATTTTTATTGGAAAAGGACTGATTTATTTAGTAATAAAATAACATTCCGCAGACCAATCGTTTCATTTTTTTAGACAATGTTTTAGAGAATACCCAGTCTGTACGAGATGAGTCGTCGATCCAGATGAGTGTGTAATGTAAGAAATTTGTAGTCAGGCATTCATAGGAATTATAATACAAATTAAGTCGTTTAAATTCCAGATACTTTCAAACATAAATAAGAAACGTTTCAAATTGGCATTTCCAAAATATTATAATTAGGGAACGGAATTTATTTTAATTAAAAATGCAAATTCCGTCCATAAATGTACTTATTTTTTCCAAAACATGTAAGAAAAAATAGAAAATATGTAAAATAAAAATTCATTATTGTGTTTAAAATTTTTTCTACAAGCATTTTCCGACCATGGAACGTCACGATCAGTTCTTAACAAGTATTCGGAGTGGCTGAAAGAAGTGTAACGTATTGTAGGGCTACACAGAGCGACCGGCGGGGCGTCACAAGGTCGCTGCGTTAAGGGATTAGACGCCAGGCAGGATGTGAGAACAATGAGGTACTTTGAGAATTCTAAGAGCAAGGGAAAGGGATGCCCAAAATGCGGGACAGCGCATTTTTGCCGCGTGCCGCGTGCAAAATTCTTAGAATCCAGGGAAAGGGATGCCCAAAATGCGGGCCAGCGCATTTTTGCCGCGTGCCGCGTGCAAAATTCTTAGAATCCAGGGAAATGGATGTCCAAAATACCTGGCAATGCGACTAGCGCGGGCCGTGTGAAAAACCCAGTGACGTTTCAGGTCACGTGGGTGGGAGCTATGTAAGAGCGAACGCAGAGCGCGGGGGCGGGGTTTGTCCAGCTGAGTGGAACCCTCGTGCGAACGCACAAAACTTGCGCCCAGGACGGTGCGGAGCCGAGCTAGGCTCGTACGGCAACCCATGTGTTGGGACGCCGTTGTGGACACTATTTCCACGGGGGATCGAGGTCGCCGGAGTTGTATGCTGGGTGCATAAGGGAGCTGTATGCTGGGTGCTCGCTGAGCAGTGGCGCGGGCCACGAGTCAGACCTTGCATTTTTAAGGATCGCTCCTGCGATCAGGGGAGTAAACGTCTACCAGAGCTGAGTAGCTTTAATTATTTACTGTACATATTGTGAATAAACCTGTACATATTTATCATTGAAGCTCGTGTCTGTGATTACTGTGTATTCCCACGACGTCACAGACGGGTAGACATAATTGGTGGCAGCGATTATACGAATTCCACGGGGAATATCATTCATCAAATAGTCATAATTGGTGGATGCGGTTACAAGAATTCCACGGGGAAGTGTTGCTCAATTGTGATAATAATTAATAGATATTAAAATGTAACGAAATATGTCGTAATAGGTAAAATATGTAAAAATATGTAAAATAAAAATAGTTCTAATTCATTCACAATGTCTTGTAAACTGTAAAAAATATAATTGAATGCAGGTATCTAGTTCCTGAAAAAATATATATTTACATGGAAATCCGTTCCCTAATTATAATATATAGTTTAAGAACGTTTCAGAATTAAATGAGAAACCGTAAACGAAAGATTTGACAAACTCGTGCAACACTACGGCCTACTATAAAATGCAAAATTTGAATATTGTAATGATTTGGAAGGAATGTAACAATTTAGATACTAATAATTGGTAATGTAAAAATAATAATTATTTTGTAACCATGACTATTTTACTTGGATGCAATAGTGTGGGAAATAAATGTTACTGGAGGCGGAAGGTCATCAAATCGGTTATTCCAGCCTAATATCTCCTACGGTGTTGACGCACACATCTTCCTTTTCCTCCCTGGAATGCAACCACGCCCAAGCTTAATACCGCGTTCAAGTGTTAAGAGGATAAATATCTATTACGCATAGTGCAAACTCCTTTGGGTATCGCTCAAGCTGTAATACTGTCAACACCAGTGAAGAGACGAAAAAACATTCATGTAAGTTTGTTTTTCATCACTTTGGTTTTGCAAAAAATGCGATAAAGTTCCAGGCGATCCTACTGTCTGTACATCTTATTGCCGGAGATAAAAGAGAATTTCACGAATTTGGCACTTTTAATGAAAAAAGGAGCACATGTTTCTTCTTCTTCTTCTTCT
This sequence comes from Teleogryllus occipitalis, assembly GCA_011170035.1. Taxonomy (NCBI): domain Eukaryota; kingdom Metazoa; phylum Arthropoda; class Insecta; order Orthoptera; family Gryllidae; genus Teleogryllus; species Teleogryllus occipitalis. Next base: position 31,674 of record BLKR01001840.1, on the reverse strand, counting down.
TCTTCTTCTTCTTATTATTATTATTATTATTATTATTTTGTTCTTTTTTCGTGAGGTTTTCTCATCTGGGGTTCCAGGTTTAAGGTGCCATTAGGCATACCACATTCCATATTTAGAACTGTGCGAACAATCCGGCAGGTTTCAATAATGACTGATTTTTGAGCATTTGGAATAATTTTCTGAGGACGGAGAACTAATTTTTCCAACTAATATTGATATAATTTGGATTAATTTAGATTTTTGTTCACAAGTCCAGTTGCTCTTATCACAACTGGTGTAATCTCAACAGTCTCAAGCTCGTATGGGGAATGCAAGGGAAATCTCTCAAAAAGATCTGATCTGCTGGGTGTGTAATGTGAATAATGAATGCTTTTTTATCTAGTGCATTGTTATTATTATTATTATTATTATTATTATTATTATTATTATTATTATTATTATTATTAAGTATTGACATTCTATATGTGCAAGGGCCTCTTGCTAAGCGAAGTGGCTATCATTGAAAAAAGCTTATCGAGCGGACACTTCGAAAAGAGGACAATTCCAACAATTTTACCGAAGCATATGGGTTTGATGAGTGTTGGGAATCCGTATTTTGGAAACTTGGATGTTCCTTGTGACACTTCAGAGTAAAATGTTTGTTAGCTAATATGAGGCCCTTTTGCCGGCAGCTATTTAAAACATACTAAAAATTTTGTGTTTGTACTGAATAAGTTCTCCTATTTTTCTTTGAATTCAAATGCCAAAGGAATTCCTGTTAGTAATTCTAAAAGAATTGATCTTGATAAGATAAGCATGTGATTCTAAGTCAGTGTCTCGTAAGCTTCCGTCAGCGTGAAACCAGTTTCAAGCGGTTCTCTTTATTCGTGACACGATTTTCCTGTTCACGCATTCTTACGTTAATCTTTAAATACCTGATTTTTCTGAGGCTAGCTTAAATTGCAAAGTAATGTTCGAGAATAAAGTTGTGTAATTGCCATTGGACGTTGTGTTTTATAAACGACCTGCACAACACGCAATACTTTAACAAATTGTTTTATAAGCTTCAAAGTATAGTATTAATCTAATCTTTCTCAAGAAAATAATGAACCAGTGATAAGGGCTTTTTTCTTTTTTTTTTTTATTCAAATTTTTTTTCTGATACAGCGTACATAGCCACTTTACAGAATTGTTTGCTTATACAATGTATACAATAATATACAGACAAAAATAAGAGGGAGGATGATCCCACTGGGCTCCTCTAAAAGAAATCAAGTTGGGGTGCTTGGGAATTATTGCGGTGGTTTGTGGAATGGGTGAGATAACGGCGCTTATGATATGGAAAAAGCGTAGGAGTTACGGAAGGCGGAATTTATCGTTGGGGAATACGGACGGGATGCGGTTTAGATGAGGATGAATAGTTTTTCCTAGTGAGAAAATTGGTTGGAAGGGAAGATTATGAAGCTTGTTGTAGAATCTTTCGGAGAGGCGGGCGATGTGCTGGGCGACTGTAGGGAATTTCAGATCATTGTGAATTTGATCATTATATATGTACCATGAGACATTTAAGGCAGTGCGGAGGACTTTATTTTGTAGGGTTTGGATGTGCTTTATTGTTGAGGGGTTGAATGCTGTTGAATGCTGGTTTTTAGGTTAAGGGAAGTCTTTCTATTAATAAGAGGATAGAGTTGGCGAAGGGAGGAATAGGCTAGATTTAGGCGTGAACGTATGTGGGCTTTCCAGGTTAGCCGAGTGTCTAGAAGTACTCCAAGGTAAGGAATATAAGTGCTGTGATCTGCCTATTTGAGGGGAGTAGATGATATGTTTGGGGTGAAGTAGGCGGAGTGCGTTTTAGGGTGAAGGTTTTGGCAATGCATTTAGAAGGGCTTAAGTTAAGTTTCCAGTTAGAAGACCAAGTGGAGAATTCATTTAGGGATTCTTGAAGGGAAGAACAGGAATCTTGGTGAGAATGATTGGATGTGAATACATCTGCATATAGGGCCGTTTCGGTGGAGGGGAGACTGGGGATATCGTGGGGGGATATATTGAACAGCATTGGGGATAATGGAGAACCTTGAGGGACTCCTGCAAGGATCCTAAATGGTTGGGATAGTGAGTTGTTTACTTTTACGGCAAAGGATCGGTTGTGGAGGAAGTCATTGATAATGTTGAATAGGTAGTCGGGGGTTCCAAGAAAGCGTAGTTTATAGAGCAGGCCTTCGTGCCAAACTCTGTCAAAGGCTTGGGAGTAGTCGAGGAAAATGGCCGTGGTGAATTGCTTCCTTTCAAAACCTAAGGCTATGGATTCTACCAATTGAAGAAGTTGATGGGATGTTGAGCAGAGTGGGCGGAATCCAAATTGGGCTGGAGGGATGATTTTTGTTTCGTTAGCAAAGTCGTTCAGCCTGGAGAGAATTAGCTTTTCGAATATTTTTGCAAGAGTTGGGAGAAGGCTAATTGGGTGATAACTGGCAGGGTTGTGCTCAGGTTTGTTGGGTTTGAGGATCGGAATTATGATGGAATGTTTCCAGGCTGTGGGAAAATACTTTAGACGGAGACAGCAATTGAAAATTCCGTTTAGATATGCGATGGATCTACGTGGTAAGTGTTTTAGGATGTTGTTAGGGATGAGGTCGTGACCAGAAGATTTTTTCTTTTTGAAAGATTTGAGGATAGATGCGATGTTTGATGGGCTTATATATTTGATGGGCTCTGGGGCTAGTGACAGGGGAAGTCTGATAAAGGCATTGATTTTGGAGTTAAAGGCAGGGTCGTTGAGTGGGTGGGGGGGTGAAGGAAGAGGCAAAATGATTGGCAAGGAGATTCGCTTTTTCTAGGTCAGAGACAGCAGTGATTGAGTTCGAGGATAGTGCAGGCATTATGGGGCAGGAGTGAGTTAGGATTCTTGTTCTCCATTGGTTAGGCGCATTGGGCGCTAGTTTGGAGATTAAGGATTGAAAGTGAGCGTTTTTGGTATTGGCCATTGCTACATAGACTTTGTGGGTAAGATTGTTGAGGATACTTTTTCTATTAGTGATAGTTTTAGGATTATTTGATAGGATTGATATTTGATATTTGATAGGATTAGGATTGATACTTATACTATTAGAGGATATTTTTTCTATAATTGTTGAGGATACTATTTCTATTTCTATTTTTTCTATAAAAAATAGCTTTTTCTATTTTTAATAAAGATGAAATATAATCATCACATGTTTAGAATGAAATAATTGTGGAAAAGTTAAGTAGTGTACAAAATCCTCTTTTCCTTTTAAATGAAGAGAATAGAAAACTTCATGATAATCTTACGCCAACAGTTTGAAAAAGAAGCTCAACAGTTAGTTCACTATCTGTGCACGTATTCTAGACTCCAGTGGGAAATATAGTTTTTTTCCCATCGTAGGTCACAGTTTTTAACTGCTTATTAAATAAATAAATAATAAAACCAATCCTATTGCTCTTTTATCACTACCTGCTGATTCACTGACCAGGAATCGGACCGAAACGAGACAAACGGAGGAACTCTGCCAAATGTGCGCGTTCGCAATACGAACATCCAGCAGTGTCTCCGTCAGACAACCTGAAGCATCACTGGCCCCAACAACCTTTCGGTCATCGGAGGAATGCTGAATGTTCGCTCAGTATAGTCGTTTCAGACGAGCAAGCACTATTTTGGACCAGATGATTGTCGAAGAATGCGTCGCTTCTTGAAATTCTTCTTCCCAAATTCTTCTTTCGCCTGCGAGATGATCTGGAAGGCCAGTTGGTGATGCCTCAAAAGTGTGAGATCAGCGAAGGTAGTTAGAGAATAGGGACACTTTTCATAAGTAATTTGCTTTGTTAAAATATTACTAATGTGACAATTGAATTATTATTGGGACAATTGAATTACAATTTTGAGAATTATTATTACTACAACACTTAGGCCCGGTTGTACGAACTCGGAATAAAGCCGAGATAAATTTTATTCCATGGATAAAGGAAAACCCAGTTGTACGAAGGGAGAATAGTGCTTATTCACGGAATAAACTGATGATAAACTATTCCACTGTTTTTGCGGAGATATTCAGTGAATAACGTGAAATAACCTCAAAAGTAGAAGCAGCAGTGTGAACGCGTGTACTGTGCGCAGCTGTAGAGCAATCTGTAGTAATGGAGTTTTCAGATAGGGATGATGGCGTGTATTTGTCTTCGCGAAAACGAAGGTTTCGTTCCAGGCCCGATTTATTGAACGAATACGATGATGACGAGTTTTTAACGAGATTTCGTCTATCCAAATCCACAGTGCTAAGAGTTTTGGATCTTGTGAAGTATGATTTGAATCATTACATTTTATATTTGTAGATTGTATATATAAGTAAGTGATATTTTTTGATTAGCTGCCTAGTGTTCTATAGTAGATAGAATCATTTTCGGAGAGGAATTGGGTAAATTGTTTGCTCCAATTCCACTTGGACTTGCTGAAATATAATAAAAGAATTTTTTCCATTAAATGTTATTTGAGAAACAAAATTATCTATTTTTACTGTGTTATACCTTTTGATTAATATATTTTTCATATAAGATACTTTGTATTTTTCATATAAGAGGTTTTTTACTTTGTTATGAAGTATTTCTCAATAATTTTAATAATTTAAATGTCACCCAAATGAGTAAATAGTATAAAAAATGAAAATGTGACATTTTTAATAATCTCTTATTAGCAAAGTTCGAATGACTGTACTACATAATAAGTGTTGATAATAGACATTGTTATGCACCAGAGGATATCCCTCTGCTCTTCATTCTTGTATTTTTGGTTCCATGTGTGGTTGATTAACTAAAAGCAAAGAGTGTAACAATAATAATTGTTTAAAGTGAAATGTATTTTTCATGTCACAAGTTAGAGAAAAAAATTTCAAATATTAACTTTTCAACACAACATGCAATAGCTCATTTTTCAAAATAGGTTGATTAAAAAATATGTGATTTTTAGGACACTTTTGCACACAGACGAATTTGGGTGATACTTGTGTTATGTTAATTTATGAAAACCAAGTTCAAATTATTTTTGATTCAGTGGTTAATATCTTTAATTGCTTCGGAACTATTGCAATTTCAAGGCGGAACTCAAGGTTTCAAGTCGGAACTTTCAACACATAATATCGCACAATTCTACCAGGACGCACAAACGTAACACACACAAGTTCACAAGGAAACACGGCGATTCGAAATTCGCGGAAACAAGGCAAAACTGAGCAAAACATGAGAAGCAAAGAATATGTATTTCAACAAAAAAAAACTATCGAATGCAGTACCAACTTTCTCTTTCACAGACGCCTCTTCGGATAAACACGGGATAGTTATCCCCGGAATAAAATTAAGTCGTACAACTGGACGAGGTGTTTATTCTCGGAAAAAGCAATTCTAGAGATAACTATTCCTGAAGATATCTCTACATGACACAACCGGCTCTTATTATGTCAAAAAGCAAATAATATGTGTGTATGAGTGTGGTGTCTGTGTGTGTGTGCGCGTGTGTGTGAATGTGGTGGTTTTCTTCCTCAAACGGACGTAACCGGACGTATACGGATATACCACAATCGCTGAATCTCACACTCTCTATTCGCATACACGTTTTTAATTAAATTCGCAGTAGCCTTGCCTTTATGCAAATAAATTATGCATGTAAATAATATTTTTTAAACAATTAGTTCTAAAATTACTTAGATATGAGAGAGCAAATAAACTGTTTTCTTACAAAAGTTCTCCTATTGGCAGAATAAGAAAATAATTGGCAGTACCTTAACACAAGATGGCCACAAGCCTTGACCTTGACAAGCTCCCAAGCCTTGACGAAAGATTGCGAACGTTTCTGTATTGAATGTGATTCTACGTGTTTTTACTGATTACACCTCTCGTATCCCTGGGCAAGAATGATTTTATTAATAACTATTTACAAGACTGAACCAACCGTACCTCATTACGTATTGTGGGGTCGTTCACAAATACCGGCAGTGTGAATAGCAATGAGTGCATTCGATGAACCGAAAATAGTATAATAGTTTTCGCTCGTGAGTTCCTGTTGCACAGCATACTTTTAAAATGAGTGAAATTACTTGGACCTAAAGTTAAAAGTGTAATTCACCAAAGGCCTACTTTGTAAGACAAAATTAGAGATGTGTAAAAGTCGAAAAGAAGGCTCTGTGAAATCTGAGTTGAGACTTTCGGTATTTTTTTGAAGGGAAGTATAAAGACTTCTACAGAGTGTACCATTTATTGCTTAGCCCACCCAATGTTGGCAACCGAAGTCACATGCGTGTCTGAAGTCTGGATAACTCCGCAAAAATATATTCTTTCGCTATCCAGATGAGCTGGAGAGACAGCCAATAATACCTCAACATGTCAGATCAGTGAGAGCAGTCAGAAGTCAGGGATAGTTTGCATGAATAACTTATTTGGTTTCCAAATCATGTCTGCGAGAACAGGGATTGCAAAAATGTTGCAAGCGGTCATTCACAGGTGATACTGATAACTACACGTGCATTTCTTTGTTAGGCTTTGCCTTCCAAATCGCCTCTTTCTCTCTCTCAGCATGTGATAACGTTTACTCTAAGCTAGATCAAAGTCCAATTCCTCAGCCAACATAAATGAGAGTTTATTGCCCTATTAAGAGCATAGAATATTATTCATTGCTTGAATGGGTAGATGAATTAAAAGTGACGGAAAACTTTGTATTAAGTAACTCATTTGCGTTCACTCGCCTTAGTGTTTTTCAATTAAAATAGGGTAGACTTCTATCACCCCACTCGTATACATTTTCTTAGACCAAGTAATAATTATTATTGTTAATATTATGAAATACACGCAAAATCATTTACCATTATCTCTCAATGTTTTCAGTTTCTCTCAGGGCTTGAACTCTTGACTTGATGTGTCTTCGCTTGTATGCCGACGAGATTCACTCCCTTTCTAGTTTTTCTAGGGGTAATCCAAAAATACGTACGCAATTTTAGCTTCTTCAAAACCTCCATGAACCAATTAGCAGAACTTCTTAACATTTCACTGATTTTTCTTCTCCTTTTCTTTTTATTTTTCATTCCTTTCTTTTTACCGTTCCTTTCATCCCGATTCTTTCCCGATTTCCTAGCTTGAAAGCTCGTCCTCCCTCGCTTTCACTCCTGTCATCCATGTGAAAATCTTCATCCAAATTGCGGGCGTATTTTTCATTGAATGACTTTCTTTATTATGTACTATTGTAATATCAATTCTGAAAGTGGTCAGGTGGAAGAGCAGGCTAAATGGCCTGAGCCTCGCCACTAATAAAGACATTTTTTTATTTATTTATTTAAGTACGTTTTCCGAAAAGAGAAGTTGCAGAATTATTGAGAGAAATAGAGTTAGGCACGGGGTATTTAAATTTACTATATTGAACATTTTTAATATATATCAGAACTAGTAGTGCTGCAACAGCACATACTTTCTCGCATTATTTCTAAATTTGTAATTTTCGAAAATTCAGAGAGTTCAGCGAAAATGAGACAAGCCCTTTTTTATCCGTGAAAAAATGGAGCAGTTGTCAGAAAAAGTTCTTTTTACATAAATTGCATTAATTTCAAGTTCAAATTTCGTGAAACCTACTTGTTTTAAAAAACTGCATAACATTTTTAAAGAGATAATGATTTGAAACATTCTATCTCCAATTTCGTTGTTATGAAATTTTAACTTTGCAATTTTCGAGAATACAAAATGTTCGCCGAAAATGGAACAGGCACCATACCTTTACTGTCCTTTCATACATACGAGGAGAAATTTGTAAGACAAAAGTTGATGCCATGAGAAGAAAGAAAAAATGATTAAAACTTTTAAGAATTGTCTATATTTCGCGCTAAATTACGCGACTTTTGAAAAACTGCACTGTCTTTAAGGAAACGATTTTATTAAGAAATAAATTTCTCTAACTCCAATATTATAGTTGTAAGAAGATGGCGAAAAGAATTGCACTTCTAGAATTTTCGAAAAACTTTAATATCCACAAACATGAGACGCACATCATTCTCGCATCTTTTGTGCTATTCAAGGACAAATTTGGAGCTATTTTTGAGAAAATGTTGAAAATGTTTTGAGATTACATGTAAGTACCTTCAAAAATCAAAATATCCGTTTGAAATCCCAAACTCTCGAGTTCGTTCAGATCGATCAGGGAATATCAATTTTGAAGAAAATCGGCTTAACGATTTATACGTTACCACAGACGGTCAGACGGACAGACGGAAGACAGACGTTTTGCCGTCAATAACATAATTGTTATATAATAATAATAATTATTATTATTATATAATAACATATAATATATATGTTTATATATATATTTATAAACATAAATTTATATAAGAACAGGATTTATCGACTTTTTCCTTGCCAGGGCCCGGCAATAGATTTTCTGCGAAAAATTCGCCGTTTTCCGGCGCATTTCCGCCGTTTTCCGGCGCAATGTTTCCTTACGATGTAAGTAGAAGAAAGGAACTGTTAGACTACTGCATATTACAGCACTATGCTATTTATTGGGGGCAATTTATTCACTTTATTGTATTTATGAGTGCCTGTGCTTTATACTCGTATAATGTCATGTAAAGTTTCTCGAAAGCTCAACAGTTTTCTATTAAAATGGGCTCAAAGGGTGTAGCCGAATGAGGCGGTGAAAAGTGCCCCCAAATCAAATCAATAATCATAAATGCTCATATGAAAGAAAATACAAAATGAAGTAGATTAACGAAAACTCAGCCTCCTAGCGTAATCTGTTGCAGAGGTACAACGAGAAACGGGTTTTGCATGTTTTATTTTTTTCTCAGCATCTATTGCGTGTATCAGGCTGAAAAAAATTGCAGAGACGGCAAAACCTAGTTAAATTAGAAGGTTGGTTTGATAACAAATTTTGACGCCAAATTAATATAGGAAAAAAAATTTCAAAATTAATTTTCGACGTGATAACGTTAGAGTACTGTTTCAATTTTTTCTCCTAAAATGGGTCTTATAACATTTTATAACATTTTTTTCAGATTTTTAAACAATGTGGGTGGTAGTGAAAAACAATTAAAACCAATTTTTTCAGTGAGAACGTAGGCTTCCGCGGCCGGAGTCATGATTAACTTGGCTATCCGGGAGACGCCGCGTCCAGGGCACAGGTGCCAATGGCGACCGAAACGTTGGCACCTGTGACCTGGACGCGGCGTCTCCCGGATAGCCAAGTTAATCAATTTTTTCAGTTTAAAAATTTAAAATTCATGCCTCAAAGATTTTTGAAAAAACGGTTTAACTGCTATTTAAACACAGATTTAAACACGACATATGAACTCGAAATCTCGTAAGCGTTCCATTGATTATGTATCAAACAATCGGAATATCCTCGGTGAAAAGCATGGTGGAAAGAGAAGGGTGGCATCTTGCGCATCCGACTTCAGCCAATGAGCTTCAGGCACCAGTGTGCGTCATAATAACAGCGTGAATTTTAATTGCCAAAATTATCACAGTAACAAATCATTGAAGCAGAAACAGATAAGCACTTTTTTAAATATTACATCTTTTATTGCAATTACCCTTTCATCGTGTTAATTTTGGTCGGTCACCGTTAAAAATTGTCCATTTATGTCACTTAAAAAATGCTTCTCAACAGTTCTTCCACTCCATGAAACATGGCGGCCGACGTCTGGTCTCGCTTTTCAAACGTTAGTGTTAACGTGGTTCGTGACGGAAACTGGTGCTGTGCAGAACGAGCGAACATCGGTGCACTGTTGGAGCCCACCCATCTCTCCTCCATGGGAATATCAGGAGGGAAACGATATTGTCAACGTGCGAACAGAAGTTGCACCCTGGGATGCTGCTCCCATAAGCTGCAATCACGTAAACTCACATTTGGCACACGCTCGTTACTTGGCGAAAATTGTTACACAGGTATCTTTAAATAGAAATGTTGAAAAAAACAAAAATTTTGAGTAGACTGTTTATATACATATGCGTGATCCCTGTTATTGAAGAAAGTGACAGTGATTAATAGTCTGTGTAATTGTCTATGATTAATAAATCTACAACTAAGTAATTTGATTTATATTATAAGTTTCAAATCATCCTGGTAAGCAAGGCCTTTTAATAATTTTAATATAAAGTGTTTAAACATTGCTGAAACAAGTTTTTACAATCACATTTTGGCGCGAATTTCAAATTTTTAAAATTAAAAAATGGTTTTAATTGCTTTTCACTACCGCCCACATTGTTTAAAACTCTGAAAAAATATATGATATAGAATGTTATAAGACCGATTTGAGGAGAAAAAATTGAAACAGTACTTCAACGTTATCACGTTGAAAATTAATTTTGAAAATATATTTATTTCTTCCATATGAATTTGGCGTCAAAATTCGTTGACAAAAATACATACAAATGGAACCATGTTTTCCCGTCTCTGCAATTTTTTTCAGCTTCACACGCGCAATAGATGCTGAGAAAAAAATAAAACATCCAAAACACGTTTCACGTTGTATCTCTGCAACAGATTGCCCTATGAGGCTGATTTTTCGTTAATCTATGTCATTTTGTATTCTCTTTCATATGAGCACCGCCATTACTGATTTGGTTTGAGGGGCACTTTTCATCGCCTTATTCGGCTGTATCCTTTCCGCGTTTTCATTTATGTTTAAACGGCATTTTCACAAAAACACACCAATATTTTTCTTCAAACTTTGCCAACAAATATGTTAATTGCAATGTTTAAGATGACATAAAAATAATTTTACTGTATTCTTTTGTTTTTTAAAAAATTACACATGTAATTTTGTGAAATGTCTCATGCCCTAAATTTGCACAATTTCATCTATTTGTAAACATCACCATTGCATTTGCGATATAAAATTCCTTCAAATGAAGTGTTTCGAAATCTCGAAAGATTTCTGCAAAAAAAGTGCTTCAAATTTTGCATTTACAGTAACGCTTAAACGCTATTTTCTTAAAAAACCGGCTCCAAATTTTTCAATGAAAATTTTCATTTAGGACGAGATTTTACTCTTCATTAATATTATTAAAGTTCTATTTCGGTTCTACCCTTAAGGCACCGAAAAATTGAGAAAAGTTCAAAAAATGTACTTGAGTATCGGTAGATGGCAACTGTCAAAAATTTGCCAAGACCGAGAAGCGAGACCAGAGCAAAGAAATTAGAAAGCTAACTAGTATGAGAAAGTCTGTGCCATTCTGCAGCACCACAAGTTTTTATTCGTTTATTCCAACTTTAGAGTATGTGGATTTTGACTATCCGCGCCGGGTACCCACTATTTCCCTCATGAAGGCGCGTGTTAACCCTTTACACTGCAGTTGCGAGCTTCTCGTTGTTTGGTCAGCAGGCTCACAAGGCTTTCCACGACAACACACATTCATGAAACACAAGGCACAAACAACCATGCCCACAGAGGAACATGAGCCCGCGATCTTTCAGATCAAGGCTCTGAGTCGACACATCATCTAGCTACCTCGGCCAACCCGGTCGACATATTTCACTGTATCATCACTTTGTTATTATTCTAAATTTATGTCCTTTTGAAAATACATTAAAAACTGCCGAGAAACTTTCTTGGTTCTTTTTTTTTTTTAAGATAATTTTCATGAATTTTAGGCAAAAATGCGTGCTTATTGGCAACATTTTTATATCAAAAGCATCCGATTGTTAATTAAATAATGACTATTAGCATGTCTTTAGCTCTTACAGTGTAACACTTCTTACAATTAGATGCAGTAAGGACTTTGGAAATGACTCAAATTGAAAGGTAATTAAATTGTTTTGGTGACTTTCCAGCAAATATTCAGATCAGAGACTCTCTAAGAAAAAATTGTATTTTGTGTGTGTTTTTGAGCAGTTCTTATAAAAAGAATGCCTAATGTGAGTATAATGTAAAATAAGTGTGTATATTTTTCTCAATCACTAATGCAAACTGAGAACACTCGATAATCATTTTCATAGAACTTTCACTCACGAATGTGTACGTACCAGATTTACTTGAAGCACAATATACACTTCCTTATTTCATATTTTCGTGTCCAGTAGTGTTTTGGTCTGCATTGAAATAATTTGACCTTTTTTAAAAAATGTTGAATATTAAAAAAACATTGAATTTTACTAAGTATTCATGTCAAAGGGTAATTATTGAATTGATGTGATCAATCATAGAAAATTAAACCGCAAGGAAAATGCAAATAAAACAATAATTTGTATTTCAAATAATGTATACTTCGGAAAATTGTACTTACACAATTTGTACTTCTGTGTTAAAAACAAAATATAAGCACGATTTCACTCGAGCGCACAAGTACCTGAAACCCCACATGATGGAGAAAACTGGTAGAGTTATTGGTTGCTTTATTTCGGAGAAAGGTCGAAATCAAGGTCGAAATCTTGACATATGCGAATGATATCAATACGACGAAACTACTGGAACTTTACTCCTCTTGCGAAATACAAAGCGCGCGCGCTTGTAGCAAAGCACGGTAGTACCAGGCAGGTGGCGCCATCACAAGTTGATAGCGGCGGAAACATGAACACCGTCGCCTGCGATGGCCATCACAGCGCATTCTGTCAGCGAGTTGACCAACTATTTGTTGTTTTTCTGTTGATATTTTATCGGGTTCTCCTGCACTCGTGCATATATCCCCGTTAGAGCTTATCACTGACATCTCCGGTTAAAGACTCGCGTTGGATCACGTGCTTCAAACTGTTGGTAGTGAAGTGGGAAACAAGAATATGAATTCCGACGACATTATAACTCAGAAAGTGTGATAAAAAATCTTGTAAAATACGTTCATTAAGCTTGTTTAAGAAACTGAGAACAGAGAAATGCTTTGAATGCCTTTAGATTGGCCAATTCTTAAAATAATAATTTATAATGAATGAAATAATTCCAACAGAGACATTAAAAATTATTGAAACTGAGAGTTTCGACTCAACATGTATCAAAAAATAAGCCAAACAAAGTGCCATCTTAACGCTTACTCCATAATAGGGAGTTTGGATCTGTCAACTCTTCTCCAAATTATTTACCAACGAAACGTCTTATGAAATGTTTAAAATTGAAATTAATTTAATATAATATTGGTATTGAAAGTACACATAAGTTCAAATATTCCCACAATTTTCTTTAAAATAACACTAGACTTTATTCAGAATGAGAGTTGAATACCTCCATTTGAAGCTACGAAAGCATAAGACCTTAAGTATACAAAATGTATGAGAATGAAAATACGTGTTTATTTCTAAAAACTTTTATTAAATGAATATATAATTTTCATGCTTTGGAAAGAAAACATTAAATATGAAATAAATATACATTAAAAAGGAAACTTTTCACAAAGAGTAACATTATTTTATCGCAAAGATATTGAAATGAAATATATAAGTAACTTTTTACGAAAAACTATCCTATTTGACCAGCTCCTCAACCACTGATTACTTGCAGTCCAAGCAGGACAAAGGTTACATTGCTACATTTTCATTAATTCATGTCGAAGCAATTGCATATTTAATCAAGTAAAATTAGACGCACATGTCTATTTGCAAACACTTGTGTTAATTAAAGTACTTTCAAGTGTGTTTTGTCCGCAGATTGCCAAAATGTTTTACGTAAATATCACGGTAGATTGTAATATAGTTTTAAGGTTTTTTACTCTTTTCTGAGGATGTCATATTATTTGCAAAAGTAGGAACAAGCAGATAATTACTCTTATTTTCATGGAACAGTATTTCACGCAGAAAAAAACAAAAACATTTTTGATTGTCGCGATGAAACATTAATATCTTCAGAAAAAAGATTTGATAATTAAAAACTTGTAAGTTTTAGCGCCCTTTTCGGCTTGAACATTGTTAAATCCTTTTTTGACGAATAGTCATTAAAACCTGTCTGCAAAGGGAGATCACATGGAAATAAGAAACGTAATGCTATATGTAATGGCAATATACAAAGGACTCGGGAATAAAAGATTGTAACCCTCAATGTTATAGTTTTTGTGCTATTAAAATTTTCGTACGCTTCCATCTGCTCATTGCGCTGTGATTCACCAACAGTCCAAGTTTTAGCGCATAGTTATCCTCGGGCTGTTGTAATCTTTATTTCCCATTAAAACCCCTTCCAGCAAAAATGTCCGCTTGTTTATATCACATAAACGTTTCCACGAGAGTTACCATGTTTTATACCCGAACCCTTCATATATAACACTAATTTTCAATGTGTACGAAAATTGAAACAAAACGGCTACTTCCGGTCTTTCGAAAGGTATTTATGGTTTCGTTAAAAACCCAGGAATTCGGGAAAAATACAAATACAATACAACAGTTTCGATTTGGTCTGCAAAATACAAATACAGTAAAACTTGCTCAATACGAATCTCAAAGGACGAGAATACTTTTCCGTATTATGTATGTATGAAACCCCATGTGGTCTACAAAACCACAACTTTTGCTTCGTCAGGGGGACAAGTCTCCGGAATGGGCACCTTGGCCTTTTGGGGCTTTTATCCTCACCCCCCACCGACGCGCAAACGCCGGCGGGCTGCCGTACGGATCCAGCCGGAACCCAATTTGCCCTCGCGGCAACCTCTCCATACTATGCCTGGGTAGAGGCCGCCCTACGGCGCCCTACGCCGCGCTAGTCTCGACAATGCGCCACTCACATGCGCCAGGAACAAGTTCCCTCCTCTTTGTCCAGAGTGTCGGGCCACTACGACCACGAATCTTAGAGCCCGGCTGGGGGCCGCCTGAACTAAGATCCAAGCGGCTCGGAGCCCCCATTCCGTCCCCCAATGCTTACCGCCAGCTATCGATGTGGGTCACACCGGAACCGAAACAACCTGACGGGTGGTTTCTGGATTTCCCGCCGGACGTTAAAGTGGGATCTTCAAGTACTGCATCTTCAAGCTAACGATGGGAGCGGCGCCGTAAGACTCAGGGTCCGGGTAGTCGTCTACGACACTCCACCAGAGATCCCAACAATCTACGCCATCGTGATTCCCCCGTGCAGGGACTTTTCCGTATTAGACGGAATTCCGTGTCATGAAATGTAATACTGGAACATTTATGTTTGCAGGACCGTGATTTATGGTACATTAGACAGATTTCCGCATTATACACGTTCCGCATTGAGCAAGTTTTACTGTATTTGATTGTGGCACTCCAACACTTCTACTACACGTATTGACTGCATTCATTCTCTCGGTGCTCCACTGACTAGAATGCAGCTAACGTCATGACAAAACAAGGAAGAAAAAGTGGCTACCCGCTATTAAATTCTTGCTATTCACTTGTTTCATTGTGGAACGACAAACATTTGATATTCTTGAGTACAGAACGGTTATTTTATGTACCCCTATATATTATACTATGTGTCTGTAGTATTCGTGAAGACTATTTTTATTAAATTATTGGTATTTTTACAGTGTTATATCGGGATCATATTTGCAGTTGTATTTGTTCTTAAGAAGTGTGCGTGATAATGTTTGGAAAAGCATTTTCAATGATTTTGTCCAGCGTTTTTTTTTTTTTTTGCTGCTGCTGACTTTTAGAATCTATTACTAACTTCTAATGCATCCTGAAATAGAAAGCCGCCTACGGACACGTGAGAAGTGTTTACGATTTCCATACACACCCAGAAATTCGAGAAAAATGCAAAAACAAAGTAGTTACGCTTTTTAACAGAAAAATATAAATATTTGTGTTATTCTGTCGATTCTCATACTACGCTTTACAAGTGAATCGTCATAGTCAGTGCGTCACTGTTCACGTCACAGATGACGTCGTGCGTCAGCAAGGCTTCAAAGAAGAGACCATCCGACTAGACTAAATATTCGAATAGACTAAATATCCGAATAGACTAAGTATCCGAATAGACTAAATATTGGTTATTAACGAGATGCGTGATGCAAGTGTTCCCTTATGAAACAACACCTTTTTGTTCTTTTTTGTATTATGTAAAGACCTGATTTATTGCATATACACTTAATTATGTTATTGCAGTATTAGTGAAGACTGTTTATGTTAAAATATTTAATTTATCGCAACGATAGACGAGAGTAGTAATTCTTTGTTTCTCTTAATCAGTGTGGGTGCAGCTTTTGAGAAACGTTAGTGGTGATTTTTTTTCTTGGGAAACAAATGCATTTCAAATGGAAGAGTATTAATTATTCAAATGGAAAAGACGACAAATTGATTACTTAAACACTGATCCGATAAGCACATGCGGAGCCCACCACACGCGCGCAGTGAGTCATGCTGTATGCAACTGGCCGATGGTATCCAAAGGCGAGACCGAATGAATGAGCCCGCGCACGCCCACGACAAGCGCCAGCATATCTGCTGATCAGAGCATTCGCTATGAGAATCTAGATGCAGTCATCCCAGTCCTTCAAAGAGCTTTACATGCGAACTCTATCCTATCTATTGGCGACAATAACAATTACGTGCTTATTTTGTAAAGATAAGATTGGACGCGCCCAATTTAAACTGTTTTGACTTAGATTACAAGTAAATGATTCTAAATTACTAGTCAAGTGGTAATTAATTAAATGTAAGATATCCTTGGAAATGATAGGGGAAGCAATATGGAATAAACGCTCCTGGGAAAATCACTTTGTGTGGTTTAGTTGAGCAACGTTGTTTTACTACTGCAGGTCATAGTCTTCTATCAATAACAGTACTTTCCAATGCGTGTGGAAATTGAAAGAAAACTATGCATCCACCGGGCTTTTAAGAGGTGTCTTGGGTTTCGTTAATTCCAGGAAGTCGGAACATTATTAATTTCTAATGCATACAGACAAAACTATGGAGCCTTATGAGGGGTGTCTGTAGTTTTGTTACATGCCAAGGAATATCGAGAAAATCCAAAACAATGAAACACAATTTTCACAGAAAAATGTAAATATTTGGATGTTATTTAAAGTGGCCATTTAAAGGACCGCCTCAAGTGCGCAGTAACGAAACGGCGCCCCCTCGGAAAGTGCGGCCACCGCCCGCGCGGTCGCCTGCAGTCGAAGCCGGGGCAACCGTCACGCTTCAGTAGGCGCGCCAGAGCGCGCCACCGCACCTACAGCCAGGCCTGTCAGCGAAGCTTCCGCCTGGAGTGAGTATAAAGCAGCCCCCGCCGGGAGGAGCCGGCAGTTTGAGTTATCCCGGTGAAGTGCGAGTAGTGAAGTGAGAAGCAGTGTATTGTGATCTGAGTGACGACAACGGTTTGGTATTACAGAATTTTCTATTGGACACTGTTTTAGACCACGGCATTAATTTTTGGGACTTCTTCTGGACTTTTGCTAATCAGGCA
Source organism: Teleogryllus occipitalis (assembly GCA_011170035.1). Lineage (NCBI taxonomy): Eukaryota > Metazoa > Arthropoda > Insecta > Orthoptera > Gryllidae > Teleogryllus > Teleogryllus occipitalis. The sequence continues at coordinate 14,374 of BLKR01001840.1, read as the reverse complement.
CGTCCCCGGCATATCTCTCAGCTATTTTGTAAACTATGCTCGTCTATGGTATGCTGTCTGTATATTACAACTGCGAATAAAAACAATTTACGAACTTTCTACTTTTTGGTCACAATATTATTACGCTTAATGTAATTCTGCTTGTACAGACTAAATTAACATCAGCGTTGAGGAGTATTTAAATACTTGTATTTGGAATACGTATTTTAACTACATTTTGTGATTTTCAAAACTGTATTTTCGTGTTTTTTGGACAATTATTCTAGAAATGTATTTAAATACATGAAATGCTTTAAATGCAGATGAAGATAACAAGGATAGTTTCTTTTCGTTCTTTTTCTGCTAGTGAATGAACCTTATTGAAATAAAAATAAAAGCCCCTTTCAGCTATTGAATTTGATTACTCTTCATTTTTAATGATAAATCTAAATCGTTAAAATGCTAAACAATTATCTGACAACAAAAAATGCGTTTATTTTGAGTCTGGAGAATGCCCTTTTTGCCTATTTAATTTCTTTAAATGTACTTTTAGGTAAATTATCTCGTTATGAAGATTTATGTCAGAAATAGCTTTTGCGAGGGTTTTATAATGCTCATAAATGCCTATTGTAATTGCCTAATCGAGCGTTGAGAACCTGTCTTTTGAATTTTCAGCCTTTTTAATATTTTTGTTCTTCATATTTTTCTACAATCATTTCATGAATCACTCGTGCGTCCTTTTTTTACCAAACAAGTAACAACCGCGTAAAATCTGCCAGGGCGACCTCCGATCGAGAAGCTCTATTCCCTGTGTGTTCTTGCCTGTAATGCGAGGAGGGACACCGCTTAGAGATGTACGAGAATTTTACATGTGCAGGATACCTTATCTACTTCGCCAAAACCCGTCAGGGCGGTCCAGAAAAATAAGGAAATAGATTTTTTTTCTTAAAAAAATCTTTCCGATATTTGCAATGATTCTATTCCTTAGCTATCTGTTCTTTACCAAGAACACAACTGTCTTTAGAAATAGCGGTCCCGGTGTCTTTCGCTTTTAGAAGGTAGAAGTGCCCCAAAATGTATTTTGACTAATGTATTTGAGCCTAATGTATATAAATACTTATTTACAAAGTCTTTTGGCGAAGTATTTAAATAGTAAATTTAAAGTATTTTGCCCAACCCTCATTATCACACTCAATTCTTTTACAAAATGCGAATATCGGGTTACGTGATTATACAAGAAAAGAAAAAAATATATTTACCTTATATGATTCTACACAACTATATAAACAAGAATGGAAAAAACATTTAGACAGAATGAAGCAAAACGGGCTGTCTAAACAAGTGCTACTGTACTACCAACAGGAATAAGGAATGTAGAAAGACCACGTAGAAAACGCTATTTAATTATTTATATAGCTGAAAAGGAACTATTTGAATAGTTCGTACTAAAATAATCTGTTTATGCGATTTATATTCAAGTATTAATATTTTTAAGTTTAAACTCGCATTAACTAACTCATGGCAATTCTTACTTTCTCGCCCTTAATTCTTAAGAAGAGAAAATGATGTAATCATGAGCGGGAAAACGGCAAATTTTCGGCAGAAAAACTCGGGTTCTGAAAACAAAAAAGTGGATAATTCATCTTGTAATATAGCAAGTTACTCTCTCTAACACGTGGTGTAGCCAGAATCAATGATTTGTGGGTTTTTGATACCGAAAAATCGATTGACGGCAAAATCTTCCTCTGTCCGTCTGCCTGAGGTCGGCACTAACGCCTAAACCCTTTCAGCCGGTTTTCTCCAAAATTGAAATATCTGTAACTATCTGAAGGAACTCGTGACTGGAAGTTTCAAAGGAATGTTTTGATTTTTGAGAGTATTTTACGTGAAGTCTCAAAACAACTTTCAAAATTTTCACAAAAATGCTTAAAATTTTTTTGATTTAACTTTGTCCTCGAATAGCGTACAGGACTCTTAAAGAGAATATTGCTGCACTCACATTCGTTGAAATCCCTTATTGTTCGAAAATTGCAAATGTGATTGTTTTCGACGTCTTCCTACAATTACTAAATTGCAGATAGAGATTTTTTTCGATAATGAAATCTGTTCTTTAAGGAAATATCTTGAAATATGATCTTGTTCCATTTTTCGTAAATATGAGTAGTTTTGTTGTAATTTTGCGCGAAATATGGGCAATTTTTATATTTTTCACAATTAGGTTCTTAAAAACCGCTCAAAATTTTTTCTTCATTTTTTTTCCAGATAGAAGGGACGCTTCAAAGAATAGTGTGGGTCCTATTTTCGTTGAACTCTCAAAAATTTTCGAAAATTACAAATTTAGAACTATTGTGTGCTACGGATAATATCTCTCTCCCGCCGAAGGTCATGAGTGGGAGATATCTGTGAAAGTTTAAATGGAAACCCGATTTTTATTGCTTATTTGTATTATTTGACACAAGATTGACAAATTTTGTTCTAAACATTTTTTTTCCTTTCGTAATAGGAATTAGTAATATAAATAAAACTAGTGGTGCTAGAACAGCCCGTATTTTCTCGCCCGTACTTTCACAGAAAATTAATCAAACTACTCAAAATTACTAAAAGTACACAAATTTTCTAAAATTTATACATGAACTTATTTAAAAATTTATCTTTAAGATTTCATTAAGAGATAAATATTTATCTTCATAATTGTAGTTGTAGGAAGACGCTGAAAAACTTTGAAGTTTTGCAATTTTCGAAAAATCGAGTTTTTATCAAAATTGAGACTTGCACCATTCTCTTAAAACTTTCTTCATACTATCCAACAACAAAATTTAATCAAAACCGACATAGCCATTTTTTTAAACGTTCCAAGGACTTCATGTAATGTACCCCTCAAAATTAGAATATCGTTTTTAAATTCAAGAGATCGTCACATCAGCCATATCGATTGGGGAATATCAATTTTAGAGAAAATAGGCTGAACGCATTAGCCGCTAGCACTGTTCACAGACCGGCATACACGTTTTGCCTCATTCGATTTTTCGATAGCAAGGACCCACAAAACATGGATAATGGCTACATCACATGTTAGATGATATTTTTTTCTAAATTAAGCAAATGGATTTATCCACTTTTTCGTTACCAAGGCCCTGACACCTCGATAACACAAAGGCCATACCCATGGAAAAATGGGGTTCACCAAAAAAGTGTTCACGCATTACCAGCTGCTCAGAATCACTGAAAACATTCATACGGCATTTCAAAAGCACTATCACACAATAACAGTTTTTCACGACATTCCTCAAGCCTTCGATAGAACATGACACTAAGCTTTAAATTACAAAATAAAAGAAATAGGCACTCTACATTATCTTACTCAAATCATTTCCAGCTACCTCAACAATAGAAGTCTTTACAGTCGAAAACCTTCACTCTAATCCAAAAGCGGTCAAGGCAAGCCTTCTCCTCGTTATCTCCCGCTCTTTATAACTTGTACGAAGCCGACGTACCAAAACATAGTAATATAAAAACCGCCCAATTTGCAGATGACACGGCTTTATATTTATCAGGTCCTACCACAAACCCAATAAAAACCAATCTTCAGTTATACCTACACCAAGTCGACTGCTGGAGTAGCCAAAAATAAAAGCCAAAAATAAAATTAAAATCAATCCGTCAAAAATAGCTGCCAAAATAGTTTCCGTAAGAATTGTGGGAATTCTGATTTGGTGTTGTTGACGTTCTTATCAGAAGAAATAAAAGAGGTCATCTTCGTCAACATACTATGTACATATAGTACATACTATACAACATACATACTTCAACATACTATGTACATATAGTACATACTATACAACATAGTATGTTGACGAAGATGACCTCTTTTATTTCTTCCGTTTTCTTAAGACGTTACATCCCCCTAACCCCTTACAATTGAATCAGAAAACTGTACAATGGCACCCTCATAACAAATCCCATGCACTATCTAGGGATTTTCTTACACACACGACTCAGTTGAAAAAATCCTATGGATAATAACAAGCAAAAATTAAATTATACCAACTAAAACCAATAATCAATAGATTCACTGAATTACCTCATAATATCGCCTTACTGCTTTACAAAACTATCATACGACCACTTCTTTTATATGCATACACATTATTTGTTTTACCCACCTACTTCTTCCAAAATATCCTTAATATACCCGATCTAACCCCTCTAAGACACTTCCAAAATCCTATACCCAGAACCCGCAAGAATAATTAATTCTCGTTTCATACATTTCTCAATAAATTCTCAGATTCCGACCCAAAGTTGCGTAGTTATTATTGTACTTAATAATATCATATTAGGATACCTCTACCTAGTAGTAATGTAAGTGAAATTTTAAGGTTATTAGTAAGTTCATTAAGTTAATTATAAGTATATTTAAGCAATCGTCACAAAATGTAGAATGTTTTAAGCACTGATCTTTGTATTGTTCATTCCAAAAGAAAATAAATAAATAAAATAAAAAGCAGAGCGTGTAATAAAAAAATGTCCGCCAAAAATTCGCCCTTTTTCGCGCAGCATTACATAACTTTCTCTTTACTGCGTAAGCGGTATTAAGAAATAAAACAAATCTTTCATTTCCTTAATTTGTAAACTTTCCCAACCATTTGGATAATTTATATCTGGATGGGGTAAGGCTATTTTCCGTATACCTCTTTTAAAATAACAATTTTTCAAATTAAATGGACCAATGGATACAATAAAGTGCAAGTGATCATAAATATATAACGAAGATATAGGTTTCCTAGTGTTTCGTTTGTTTACATGGTTTACCGTTTGTGTCATCGAAACTTGCGGAAGTGAATCTACATCGAAATGAAAGCATCTGTTAAAGAGTAAACTTCCATCCACTCAAAAGCTACTGAGGTTATTTGAGCTGCGAACGGTATGGGGGTTTGGATTAGAGTTAAAACAAACATGAGCCTAAGAGGAGTCTGAATAATGGATGATCTGCATTAGTGTTCGCTTTTCTCGTTTGTCTCTCTCTTAAAATCTTTCTTGTTTTAAAACAAAGGTTTTCAACGAGTGCGCCGCGACACAGTCTAGCCATTGGTGAGATGTTGCATAAAAATAAAATCCAAACTTTTAACACGATGCATTTCCCTTATTTTAAGATTAAAAAGTGGAATCATTTTATTGCCGTAAATTATCTGTATTCTTCGATTTAAATACAATGACTTCTGACATTCTAACTACTGGGTCGCAGCTATCGGACATTAAATACCGAAACATAAGTCGTAAAGAAGCTCCCAATTCGACATCCGCGTCCAGATGATCAAGTCAGAAGTCACGTAATTTAAATCGGAGAATGAAGATAAAATACAGCTTTCCGAAACTGCGCCGCGGCACTCCGCGAAGTCGCAGCCCTTTTCCAAGGGCTCTGCATAATATTGTGTTTTTTTCTTACTTTCTCGCCCTTTCGAAGGTACTTCGTAAGAAGAGAAAGTTATGTAATAGTGCGCCTGAAAACGACGAATTTTCAGTAGAAAACTCATATTACAGGGTCCTAGTAACAAAGCATGGATAAAGCCTGTTGTTAAATATTGAAAAACAAAAAAGCTCTAATTCGTGATGTAGGCAGAATCCACGTTTTGTGGGTCCTTGATGTCGAAAAATCGACTGACTGCAAAACTTCTGCCTGCCTGACAGAGCAAACACGGACGTCTGGAATGAGGCTGGGCGTTGGGAAGTTTCTCCGCGATTTCGGTGAACTGTCGAGTGAGTAAAACATCGCTTGCCGTACAGTAGAGTAGTTTAATAGCAAGAAGCGAAGGTGAACCTATCCGGGAACTTACGGGTGAGAATGGAGAGATTTTCATATTAAAGGGCGGGATGGAGCGGGGCAGCGAGCGGGTTGGGGAGCAAGACATTTGGCGGAGCGGAATGGAACCCGAACGGAACGGAACGGAGCGGAGCAGAGAGAATGGGTCGCTGTGGGTTGGAAATAGTGATGTTGAGTGGAAAGCGGGGTGGGAATGAAAATAAATTTTCTCCATTACATTATGAATATATTTTATTCCTTTCCCTGGTCAATTAAATGATAAATAAGTACACATTAAGCGCCAGGTTACATAATCTTGTCCCTAATAGTGATTACTTCGAAACCTCATTAAAACTAATAACATTTCATGAATTGAATTGGAATTAATTGCGAGTCTATAAAGAGTCCAACAAAGTAATTCACTGAAAGAAAACACTAAAGATTACACAGTGCATGTTAAACTGCAATGAAACGATTGCGATTGAAAAAGCGATATGGAAATGTGACCTAGTGCCAGAGTTCTGGGATTTGTTTCCAATGCCAGGGGAATAAACTTCGGCGTCTTGTCTGCTGTTTGCTGACTGTTCCAAGAGGAAGCAAACTTTCCGGCCCCTTACCTCCAGTGCGCTCGGAATCCAATTTAGATGCACGACCGCCCGCAGGGAGGGTAAACAGCGCCGCGAGCTCCGTCGAACGGGAGTTTGCCGCGAGGGCGTAACTTACCTGCTTGGGAGGCGGGGGCGAGGTACAGCAATAAGTGAAAGCGCTTTTCGATGGAATGTGGCGTGTGACGATCGGTCCGAGGTAGCGATTCCAAACTTCTATAAATCAAACCATCGTAACTAGAAAACCGGTTACTGAATACAGTACTCGTATTATCTAACCTGCAGATTCCGAAATGAACTTCTTTATCTTGAACTTACAACACGAAACAAAATATTTCAAACCTTCATAATTCGGATCTCAATTATTAGATAAATCAAACATTTATAACCATAACCCCGATATTTTCTACCTTCATCACTAAAACTTTGATATATCGGCAATAATCCGAACCTGTATAACACGTATATCGAGGCTGTATCTCAAATTTCCCTACATCAATTCTGTTGTATTTCTTATTTCTCATTACAGTATATCTTCCGTATACAAACTCAGTGTAAAATCGTAGTTCTATAATTGAAATGATAACGAGAAGAGAGATAACCCTCATGTCATAAATCCACATCAAAGATCTTGAAATGTCTCCTAAAAACAAACATTATGATCGATGCTGAAGAAATGTGTTCATAGAACATGAATTTGTGTAGAAAGCAGCCCGAGGAGTTTATAGAATATAAGACACGTCTCATTGTACTAAAACTTTGTTTTTCCATTGGCTGACAAAAATTATAGGCATGTGGGATAGGTTAACACTGGGTTCTCCAGATCCTTTCAATTAGATAGAGATCGCAAAGTTTACTCTCTCCTGAATGTTGAAATATTCATTATTCAATTTCTTTTTTCAAGGGATATTGAAGTTTAAGTAGTTTTCGATTAACAAAATAGATAGGATTTCGCAATCCCCTCAACAATAGCTAGCTTCTAATATGCGTTCCGCCCAATAATAAAATTGAAATTAATTGTGTTTTTTTTTGCATTACAACGTACATTGCAATAATACGTAAGACAATTCAATATTTTTTATCGTTCAGCAGTACTTTTTGTAATACAGAAGGTCAGGAACTTACAACACCATCGAGTAAGGAGATGCGAGAAAGATGAAAAGCTCGATCTTTCTGGGGTATTAAAAATGTCTTCTTCCTTTTCGCCCTCATAGTTGGTGAGGTGAATTGGCGTTTTTGTTGTTAGGAGATTTTTTTCGACAACGACCTTTGCATTGTTGCCAAATGTTTTCAGTTTCATTTTTATTCTATTTATTTACGTCAAAATCAGTCAAAAACTGTGTATGACGTACTATGGGGAGAAGTGAATACTATGCACGTTTTCAAAATTCTGTAATCCCTACACTAAGCCATATACTACTTGAATTTTGAATGCAAAAGAAAAAAAAAAGAAACGCTCCGATGTAATAAAATATATTTCCAAGAATAAATCCGCAATAAATTTTGGGCTCTCATCCATCATGTCCTTCGTCAAGGAATAATACTTCCTGCCACAACAACATGGAAACGATAATTTAATAACTATATTTCCCACTGATTTCTAGGAGACGTGCACAAATTGATCCTTGCCCTGCTGGTATCACCGCATCTTGTAATTAGAGGGTTGACTGCGAAGAGTCGAAGGAGGGACTTCTCGCTTGCTCAGTTTGGTGTGGAAATGCAAACAAACCTTAAACTTCAAATTACGGAAAGTCTTCATTCCCTAACGTGCAGAGGATGTGTTTGCAAAGGATCCACATCTGACTCTGTGCTCCGCACTCTCCCCAGCTCATAGTCACTCACCAAGGCCACCGAAGCTCTCAGAGTGCTCTGACGTGTATAAAAAACATCGGTTGCCCTGCTGTTGCTGGTCTACCCTGGTACCAATTTTATGGCTCCAAGTTTTGCGTTAATACTACGCTAATGTTTATAAGTTGGTTTATTTGCATTAAAACAACAAAGCGTATTTGAATTTGTTAGACTCGAACTTCAGAGTACACATCTATCAACAGATTTACTCTCTGCAAAATTGTAATATTTGATTCGTTCGTCTCTGTAACTCAAAAGTCAGTAAATCTCAACATTCTTTTTCTTTCTCGCTAGGGAGTAGAGAGAACATTTGTAATGTTGAGGGAAAAACGGCGAAGTTTTAGCAGAAACTCTCTTATTACAGGTCCCTGGTAACAAAAAAAGTGGATAAATCTAGTTGTTAAATTTAGAAAGAAAATCATCTAACACGCGGTGTAGCCAGAATTTATAATTTGTGGGTCCTTGATATCGAAAAATCGATTAACGGCAAAACTTCTATCTATCCGTTCGTATATAACGCTTGCGGCAAAACCGTTCAGCTGATTTTCTCCAAAAATCGATATTCCCCAAACAATCTGGCTGATGCCGTGTCCCCTTGAATTTGAAATCGTTATTTTAATTTTGGGGGCTACTTTATATAAGGTGTAGCGTCGTGTCGCTAAAACAACGTGGGCACGTGGCGCGAGGTGTGCACCGAATGCGTAGACAAAGGCAGAAGCTATGACGCACGGGGCTTTTCCGACAGGGTGTGCGGGCGTTAGGGCGGAGGCAATGGAGGTGGCGGGCAGCGTCGCGAGGGTCATTTAAGGGCCGTGAGAACAATAGCTCCTTCTTCTTGTATCCTGGCAGCAGCAGCGTAGGTCGTCCGTGAGAGGTGCGTGCGTGCACGCGGCGCAAGAAGTCGGCAGTTATTGTCGTGACTAGTGAGACATGTAGTCGGTCTCAGGGCAGGCGGTACTACGCACGGCGAAACATTTGGTAGTATGTTGCGGTGTGGTAGCCGTTGTAAATATCTCCCCTAGCAGTGGGGTCTATTTAGTTGGTTAATTGTATACAGTGCATTGGTTATTTGTGACTACGGTCTAAATTGTGAAGAAACCTGCTGTTATTACAACCCACTCTCGTCTGTGTACTGATTACACCCGTATGACGCCACAAAGGCCTCTGGGACATTTTCAAAATATTCAAAAAATGGCTTCATCGTTTTGGATTATAATTTTGTTGGAAAGTGTGAAGGACGCTTAATAGAATAGTGCACATTTCATGTTCGTTGAAAACCCTGATTTTCTGAAAATTGTAAAAGTTAAAAATTGTTTCGGAGTCCTCCCACCACTTAAAATATTAAAGATAGGGATTTTTTCCTTAATTGCATCTGTTCCTTAATGATATATTTTTAAGTAAATTCATATACAATTTTTCGAAAATTTGACTACTATTCTATTCATGACTACTATTTTGCATGATACGGTTGAGAAAGTACGTGCTGTTTTAGCACCACAAGTTTGGGAGGAGGAGAGGATTTGAAATACGACACTTGCATTTCCCACAACTGGAAAAACGTTTTTATGTTAATACATTCTAAAGTCGCAAATGATCATGTCATTGCAAAAGCGTCACAAATTTTGGTAACCTTTCATCCATTTCTTTAGTATACACAATTTTTTCTCGTAGATATGCTATCAGTCAGTTTTTGTAATTAATTTCCGTCGCTTCCAGCCAAGGTTATTCGTTATTAATTTCTAGTATGCTTTGTATATCTTGTACAATAATATACTTATAATATAATATGATCTATCTCATTAACTTGGTGTTGCCCTTTAAGTTTGGAATTAAGAATTGTCTTGTCAGAATTCAATTTATATGCAGTTGAAAAAGTTTTTGAAATAACAGTTGTACATCTTACTACGCTCAAAATTATTTTACTTTGCATCTACAGACCTCCAACAAAGCAAGCTTTAGATTATTTCAATTTCGTAGAAAATCTAGAGATAACTCTGAACAAAATTAATAATCTCTCTTTTAAATCCATTGTTGTATGTGGAGATTTCAATATTGATTTTCTGAGCGAATCCTACGAAAAAGAGCAGTTTCTCAATTTAATTCATTCTTTTAATTTAGATATTACAAAGAACGTACCTACACGGAATACTCTTAAATCACAAACAGCAATAGATCAAATTATAATTAACAAAACCACAACTAGATATGAAATAATAACGAATAATCTAGGTTACAGTGACCACGATGCACAACTTCACAACTTCTTACAATTACTAATAACATGAATACTGACACAATAAATAAAACACGCATGTGCAGAGCATTTACTACAGTTAACATAAAGTTATTTACGGACTACTTGCTGAAAGAATCATGGGAGGCAGTTTATAACGCTATTGACACAAATGAAAAATATAATTTATTTTTCTCAAAGCTTTCATTTCTCTTTAACGCATGCTTTCCTATTAAAAAGAGAAAATTAAACATTTCACGAAAAAGTAATACTTGGATCACAAAAGGAATTAGAACATCGTGTAAAAATAAACGTACTCTCTACTTTATTTCTAAACGTCATGACGTATCTCAAGATTTCCTTATCTACTTTAAAAAATACAAAACATTGTTACGAAAAGTCATAAGGCAGGCTAAAATCATGAAAAACGATCAGGATATTTTGAACTCAAATAATAAAACAAAAGCAATGTGGAATATAATAAAAATACTACCAAATCAACTAGAAAACCCGTAGAGAATGTTGTTTTAAAATATAACGATATAAATGTGAACGATCCGGCAACAGTGGCTAATCTCTTTAACCAATACTTTTCGAGAATTGCTGCCGATCTCACTAAGGGTCTTCAGCCACAAAATTCAAAAACAGACAGTTCACCCAAAATTTTAGACACAATGTTCGTTTCCGAAACTTCTTCCTATGAAATTCTCAAAATAATCGGTAAACTAAAAAATAAATATTCGTCCGGTTTAGATGAATTCCCGGATTCTTTGTTAAAGACTTGTGCGTATGCCATTATACACCCGTTAACTCACATATTTAATGCATCTTTATGCACTGGAACGTTTCCAGATATTTTCAAAACAGCTAAAATTAAGCCGCTTTTCAAAAAAGGCAACAAAAATTAAATTCAAAATTATCGGCCCATTTCTCTTCTATCAGTTTTTTCAAAAATATTAGAGACTTTTTTACGTACGAATGGAAACCATTCTCACTAAACACGACGCGCTTTCAGATTGCCAACATGGATTTAGAAAATCAAAATCAACGGAAACAGCTATATTTTCTTTTCTTAAAGATGTCGCCTCATCATTGGATCAAAACGAGGCACCTATTGGATTATTTTTAGATCTCTCAAAAGCTTTTGACGTCATTGATCATGACATTTTACTTTCCAAATTACCTTCATATGGAATTCGTGGTATTGCTCTAGATTGGTTATGTTCGTACCTTAAACAACGATCTCAGAGTTGAAATACCTTACTGGAATGATGGAACATTACGTACGCACCTTTCCGACTCTTTGCCCATTGCATGTGGAGTTCCTCAAGGATCGATTTTAGGCCCTATTCTGTTCCTACTTTACGTAAACGATATGCCCTCGACGATTCGAAACGGAAGAACAGTTCTCTTTGCGGATGATACGAACATCCTTTGCAATAAAGAAACCGTAAATAGTACAATATCAGATGTTTCAAATTGGTTCCGAAATAACAAATTACTAGTAAACGAAAAGAAAACGGTTTAATGCAGTTTTCCATTCAAATAAACAATTCTGTGCTCCATTGAAAATGAACAGTGTACCATTGACTGATGTTAAGGCAACAAAATTTTTAGGTCTCTCAATTCAGTCAAACCTTAAATGGAACGTCCATTTAAATGAATTGAACACAAAATTAAGTTCATTATGCTACGCGTTCAGAATTCTTGCAAATTCAGTCAGCCTTCATACTGCTCGTTGTGTATACTTCGCGAATGTTCATTCCCGCCTGAGATATGGCATAATATTCTGGGGAAATACATCTTATAGCTCCCAGACTTTTAGATTACAAAAACGAATTGTACGAATAATAACCAAATCCCACCCACGTGATTCATGTAAGCCTCTCTTCATTAATCTAGGAATTCTACCATTACCGTGTCTTTTTATTTACGAATCAGTGGTTTTTGTAAAAAATGACTTGCTCAAGGGCGGGAATATTTTTTCAGAAAATGCCGAAGTCTATTACTATAACACTCGACGTAGAAATCATATTCATCAGGTGACAGTATCAACAGCTTATTACAAAACATTCACATACAATACATGTACATTATTTTGCAACACTTTGCCAGATGACATTAAACGATTAAATTCAATAGAAAAGTTTAAATCCCAAGTGAAATCGTTTCTGCTGCATAACTGTTTCTATACAATTAGAGACTATACTGAGCATCACAAGAAAAGTAACATTATTTTTAACAATGATACATAATGCATTATTTACCATTTGGACTGTATAAATGAGTATAAACAACCTGTAACAACTATTGTACTATAGCTTCCGGGTCAATGACCCCCATCTCGATCAGGTTTTTCGTCCAGTTTCCCTGATCCATTGAGCAAATGCTGAGATGGCCCTTGTTTTGCTTCTGGACATAAATGTAACTTCATTTTCTGTGCACGTCTTCTAGAATTCAGTGGGAAATACAATTATTCAAATAATCGTTTCCATGTTGTCACGGCAGGAAGTAATAAGACCCAAAATTTATTGCTTATTTATCTTTGAAAATATATTTTATTACATGGGAGGTTTTTGTTGTTTTTTTCTCCCTTTCAAAATTCAAAATTTATTGCCTATTTACCCTTCATAGTGAGTTTTTTTGTTGTTTTTTTTCTCCCTTCAAAATTCAAAATTTATTGCTTATTTACCCTTGAAAATAGATTTTTTTACATGGGAGTTTTTTTGTTTTTTTTCTCCCTTTCAAAATTCAAAATTTATTGCTTGTTTATCCTTGAAAATAGATTTTATTACATGGGAGTTTTTTTTCTTTTTTTTCTCCCTTTCAAAAATTCAAAATTTAAGTAGTATATGACTTAGTGTAGAGATCACAGAATTTTGAAAATGTGCACACAATTCACTTTTCCCCATAGCACGTCATACGCAGTTTTTAACTGTTTTTTTGACGTAAAATAAATAAATTTAAAAAAAATAAATAAGAGAACTCCGGTATTGAAAAGACCACATTCAACGAACGTTTGAATCAAACGATACATGGTTAATATCAATTTAGCATATTTTTTCTAATTACTAGGATAAAAAACAATGATTAAAAACAGATTTTTAATTTCAATCATATAATTCAGCGTTCAACTGAGCAACATGAGCGTCGATCGTCTCAGCGTCAAGGGAGCATTCACTTACAGCTGAGGCGTCTTTGCGAATACGCTTGCTGCCAGTGGGCGTTCGCGCTGGCCGCCTAGATGGACGAATGCTTACCGCTACAACGGAGTCAAGCTCTAAGCCCTCGAGACCGAGAGCGGTAGCTCAGTGCATCAACTGATGTCACTGCAGCGCCTCCGACCGGGAGGTCCTAAGTTCGAGTCCTGACAGCGGCAGGATTTCGATACTAGCTTTTCAGCTAGGTCAAATTCAATCGCTGTCTGGAGGAGAATTCAAGCGGCCGATCGGTAGTTTTCCGAGGTTTTTCCGATCAACACCGGGCGAATGCCGGAGCAGTACCCTACCAAACGGGCCACGGACCGCGCGCGATATGTCCCTCTTCCTTGTCCTATCCTCTCCCCTTACACACACACTTACAGTAACATGCACTACACTACCACATATTCCGGGAGACCGGTCGGGAGCTTCGAGCTTGTCCCGACTGGGGCGGTGCCCCGCTGGTTGGAGAGTTCTGGTTAGGGGTAAACCCCACTAGCCAGCTGTAGATCGGCGCCGGATCTCGCCATCCAGCGGGGAAAGATCCCAGCCATCTCCCGAGTAAAAAACATGCACTACACTAACAGGAATAATGACCAAAGCAGTTGACGCGCCCGGAAACACGAAAAAATCAGTCAATCAATCTAAGCTCTCGACTGGTCGCCTGTGGCGTGGTAGGAAGGAAATTAGGCCTGCTGAAGTACATCTT